>CM055900.1:51233438-51330938 GCA_029582155.1 Panopea generosa | reverse complement strand
ATACCCTTGTTTGTAGCGTTCCTCTTCTACATGCCTGCTGGTGTTGTGCACCAATAGGTGGGACCTTGATTTTTGTTAAAGTCTCATCCGAAAGACTGATAAATATATTTAGTTGGAGGAGCGGGGCTCGAGTTCGCAGTCTAAGGCCTACTGGACCACTAATCCACTCCTTGTGCAATTATTCGTCAACACAAGCGTATATATAACTTCAGATGTTGAAGCTACAGGTATCCAACCAACACTGAGCGCTAAGAAACAGATACTTAAGGAAGGTGTTCTGGACAAGAAAGGGAACACAAAGTTCCCTACGTGGTCAAGGTATGTGCATCAATCTTATTCACTGTGAGGTCAAATTTAATGGCTGATATTCGTGTTTCGTGTATCGATATTTTATATGAAACTGAAGCTAACCGTAGCTGGCCGAACCCGATTAGCTCAGTCGGTTACGCGTCTGACTATCAATCCAGGGACCGTGAGTTCGAATCCCCGCCCGGCAACAGTCTCCGTGATGATTGATATACGACATTGTATCTCATTATCCTTCGTCTCTCACCGCTTATTCAAGTGGGAAAGTTATCAGTTACTTGCGGAGATGGGGTGTGTCCGAGCACTGGCTAACCTTTCAGGATCCCACGAAACAGTGGATGTGTTAACTGATCGTCTGTTAGCCCTAGATGGCATAAATATTGCGCTTAATATTCAATCAATCTAACCGTAGCTTTTCGGTCTCCAAAACTAAGAAGTTACGCACTTACATATTGAATTGATACGGAGTCCTCCGTGGCCGAGTGGTCTAAAGTGCAGTATCAAGATCACTTACCTATTACCGTAGCTTCGAGTCCCGCTCGCCCCAAAAACTTTATGTGAGAAAGTTTGCTAGTTACATGGGGAGGGACGGTGGTTTTACTCAGTCCATTTATAAACTGAAATGTGTTGAAAATGACGTTAAACCCAATTTAAAAAAAGAGAGAAAGAATTTCGACGAACATCTAACTAACTTCTGACTGTTAGATGAAATATTATAAATAGAGGGTAGCCAGCTCTTTTTTTGTTGATACCGCAAGGGCGTTTCGTCGATGACTATGGTTTGGAGTTAAAAAAAAAACACGGTGATTTTATAACACTCGTATTTTATAAATGATGTGTGATTTATAACACTTATTGTAATGCTAAATAAATTGGAGTTGTGAATGTTCTGGGACCATTTCTTTTAGACTTGTAATATTTTGTTTGTTCTGTCTGTGAGAACGAGTAATGCGTGTTTCCCTATTTGTATAACAATACAATACGTTTGTGTTTATTCGCAGTTGAACTCAAACCTTCCTTACCCCACAATTAAAGATGTATATAACTGTCTGCAAAGGGATGAGGTGGGCACAGCATATCTGATCCGGTTCGTTCTCGGGGTATTCCCCAATATAACTGCACACAATGCAAGACGTGGCCAACAGCAATAAACACACCGTACACATCGCGACGCGTTACCCAGATACCCGTTTAACCCTGGTTGCTAAATTCAATGTGTAAAGAACTGGGCGGGTCGAAGTTATATTTTATATATACGGTGAATCATGGGTATACAAAATTTGGAGGACGTTATTTGTCCTGAATCAGGAAGTACCTAACAGTCTAATATCAGATAACATTCAAAGTGACCCGAAGAAGTAAATATCAGTTTATACAATATAAACCAATAGAGTAAATGTTTAACATATTTTTGATAACGGGAATTCCCCGATGGTATCTCAGCAGGCGACATGTTTACGTTTATACCAGCATTATGTTTCATATTTCATTTTATACCGTAGCATTATTGTGAATATTTGTTGAAGTGTTAAAATATATAATTATATAAATGTTTCGTTTAATGAGTTAGGAACTGCATCAATGAGTCATTGTGAGAGTGTGTTTTTTTACTGTTCTAACCTGTTTTCTATTGCATTATTTTGTATACTAAAAATAAGTTAGCCATTTAAAAAACAACCGAATCCCCAACTAGCAATTGGTTGACAGTTTTGAATTGACTGCCTACTGGTATGTAAATTGGGTTTAGACCGGGTGTCCAACTGGTGTTTTATAATTCGACTGGTTTTGCCAGTGCCTTCTAGTGAATATATTTATTTGTTTGCAAATTATTCTATTAAACAAAATAATTCAGTAGAAAAGGAGTATGGCAATAAAACAACACCAGTATAGACGTGTTTTTTTCCAATACAATGAGTATATTCTTCAGCAGTCAATTCAAAACCTCAAGTTAAGGACAACCAAACAGTTGTCAGTTTGGGATTCGGATTTCTTTTTAAATCGCTATTTTTTATTAAACAAAACAAGATGAATTGATTATAACAAGAGGGCCAAGATGGCCCTATATCGTTCACATGACTGACCTTGAGTCACCCGACTTAAGTAGATTATATGATTTATATACACTCAAAATTCCAGAAAAACGAGATGGGCAAGTAGAATTTTGATTTGTTTTGAAGATGTAACAGATGCGTAGAAGAGTTCAAACTTGGTAGAGGTTCACCTGTGCAAATATCAGTGAAATTACATCGGAATCGGGTCAGTAGATTCTGACAAAAAGGCTTTGAAGTTTTTACTATAGCTGCCTATATAGTAAACTAGCACCTCACTGTGGCGGTCATGTTTTTTAACAAATCACAACGGCTTGAACAAACTTGGTTAAGGGTCACTCAAGGAACAATTCAGCGAAATTGTTTTAAAATCGATCCGGTGGTTTCTGACAAAAAGGCTTTTGAAGTTTTTACTACAGTTACCTATATAGTAAACTAGCACCTCACTGTGGTGGTCATGTTTTTTAACAAATTACAACGGCTTGAACAAACTTGGTAAAGGGTCACTCAAGGAACCTTTCTGCGAAATTGTTTTAAAATCGATCCGGTGGTTTCCGACAAGATTTTTTTTAAGTTTTTACTATAGCTTATATAGTAAACTAACCTCACCCCCTGGCCGCCATGTTTTTTGACGAATCAATACGGTTTGAACAAACTTGGTGAAAGTTACTCCAAGGAACATTTCTGTGAAATTATTTGAAAATCGAGCTAGTAGTTTCTGACAAGAAGATTTTTTAAGTTTTTACTTGTTAAAATTGCCCCGCCCACTGGCTGCCATGTTTTTGTGACAAATCAAGATGGCTTGAACAAACTTGGTAGATGGACACCCAAGGAATATTTCTGTGAAATTATTTTAAAGTCGAGCCAGTAGTTTCTGAGAAGAAGATTTCTTATGATTTCACTAATTAAACTTGCCCCGACCCCTGGCGGCCATGTTTTTTGACGAATCAAGATGGCTTGAAGAAACTTGGTAGAGGGTCACCCAAGGAGTATTTCTGTGAAGTTATATATTAAAATTGGACCAGTGGTTTCAGAGGAGAAGTTGTTAGACGCTAAAAGTTAACGACGGGCGACAGACGACGGACGACGGACACCAGGCGATCACAAAAGCTCACCTGTGAGTTAAAAACATAATAATCTCCAATTGAATTAATACATTCACTTGCAATCAATTTACAACCGCCTGTTTGGGGATTCGGATTGTTTTTTTAAATCGCTAATTTATTTTATTAAACACTATACAGTAGAGCTTCGTTGGCTCGAACATGGAGAACTGGAAACCACACATATCTGGAACCATTTATATTAATTTGGTCCTGGCCAAAGTCATGTATAATATGATATTGAACAATATTAAATTTCTACTGTGATTCAATAGAAAAAAAAACCCGTTTATGTCGTTTCTTCCATTCTTCAATGAGTATATTCGCCAGCAACCAATCCGAAACCGCCAGCTTGAATCCCCAACAATCAACCAGCAGTCAGTTATATTTTTAAACGTACATGCACGAATAAAATAACTACAATCGTGATTATAAATACAAATTCGAAAAACCAACTATCAGCTGGTCGGCTATTCGAATATCTAACTACGAACTGCCAACTGCCAACTAAAAACTATCAACTACAAACTGCCAATTACGAACTATCAACTACCTACTAAATTTACACTAACAATATATTACAGTAGCCGTACTCTATATGTTTATAGAACCATTTTACTCTTATAAACATAAAAAGAGTCAAGTAGACATGTTTTCCAAGTAAAATTTATTCGCCGTACAGAAGACTCGAGTCTGCCTCTCATGGTTCACTCATGACCTAAAAAATAAAATAAAAAATAAAGAAAAACTGCATAAAAGGAAGAAAATGAAGCAGTTCCGGCATACTTGTTTAAATCTATGATCCAAAACAATTTAGTGTTTGCCGATTCCCATTGCTATATACTGAACTGACCTTATATTACTGATATTTGTATCTATACAGGCGACGACTACAAGTATGCCCGGGTGAATTCTCCTACTACAAACCAGGAGACGAGGTAAGTGTATTACGACAGATGGACACTTATAGACGTAATAAATAAAGGGAATAGTGCATAACTTAGGCGTGGTACTCAGTAAAATGCATACAAATCCAAGATAAATTTCCACGGTGGTAATGTATACATTAGTGGAGTTTTAACGAAATTGAGTTAAAGAGATTTATCAAGTAATTATCTTTCAGATTGGCTTTCTAACTTTTTTTTCTACCGACAAACTGATTTATATTTGAGCTTTACGGAATTTACACTGGCGTGACCCGTGTCTTTGTTTGTTGATTGCTTAAGTATTCCGTCGACGTTTGGAATCAATGATAACAATATACAAGGACATTATAAATTAATTGCTAGATTCTAACCCAATATTTTTCTTAAAAAGGGAGAGGGAGAGAGAGGGAATAAATATTATGAATAAATATGCCGGCGGGGATGATAATGTAGCAATTAATTTATTATGGCCTTAGTTGCTATTTTTTAAACCTCATGTTATGAAATCTGTAGTTTGCACGTAAGAATATCAATTGAATATGTATAAAATATTAAGCACTGTTTTCAATTCTTGATTGTTATGTACCTGTATTTGTTTGTAAATGTATACATATATACACATCACTTAAATTTAGGTTGCCTTAAACCTGGTCCAACTGTGGGAGAATTCAACCATCATCACAAGTAACGACAAGAATGGGTTCACCATTGCGGTACGGGACAGGGCTTACCAGTAAGTTATTGTCTTCTAAAAAATAAAAATAACGAAACAAATCGTGTGATAGGTCAGATGCTACCAATCGTGTGTAGGTCAGATACCACCAATCGTGTTATAGGTCAGATGCTACCAATCGTGTGTAGGTCAGATACCACCAATCGTGTTATAGGTCAGATGCTACCAATCGCGTGTAGGTCAGATACCACCAATCGTGTGATAGGTCAGATGCTACCAATCGTGTGTAGGTCAGATACCACCAATCGTGTTATAGGTCAGATGCTACCAATCGCGTGTAGGTCAGATACCACCAATCGTGCAATAGGTCAGATGTTACCACTTGTGTGATAGGTCAAATACCACCAATCGTGTGATAGGTCGGATACCACCATTGAGACTAGGATTGGCTGAATAATGTATAGATCAGAGCATAATATACTAATATATTGATAATAAGCTTATTTCTGGTTGGATGAAAATGTCAAACTGGCAAATGATCACAATGAAATGTAAGTTTATCATGTCCGTGCCGATTAAAATTATATTTAAATGTTTCTTTGATAAGGGACTTAATTACTTGTTTATATGTTGTTGGTTTGATTTCCTTAATTCATTTAATAAAGGAAAATACATGGACAGTATAGCGTTCTCTGTGCTGAAAGTGGTGGTCACATACTTTAGGGTGGGGGAATTAATGATAGTACTTTGATATAGTGAATGATTCTTTGATATGCAAATGTTGGAACTAGTGGCAATAAGGTCAAAAGTAATATTGTACGTCTATGGAATACGTAATGGTGGTAGCTGACCATAAGCAAAAGTAATTTTTGTTTGTAAAATCATATATTTCGTAGTTGTACTCCAAACACATCAATGCCTCTGTAGAAACGTTATATAGCTGCAGTTGAAATATAATTAGTAATATCTAACTATAGTTATAAAGGTCAATAAAATAAAACAGTTCCCTCCAAAAACGGTAAGTAAATTAAATGAAGCGGAAAGAAGCCTTATTGTTCTTTATTGTATAATATACAGTTTCCGTGTTCCGAGCGAAAAAGGCATTAACCAAGAAATGGAAAGAAACAAATGGATTGAGGTCTGTATTACTTAAAATACGTTGTTATAAAATATTATCAAACATTAAAAACAGTTTAGAGATTATCTTTTTAATACTTATAAACTATTCACATTATGTTTTGTCTTATTAAAACTAATATATTGAAGTTCTACAAAAAACGGAATTAAACAAGAAAGCAGAAATGTATTTGATATAAATAAGCATCCGTTGGACCTTATATACATTCCAGTAAAAACAGCAAAAAAGTTGTTAATCATGGATTGCGTTTGTCTTGGATTTTCTGACATTTATATCGCTGACATTTCAGGCATTTCAGCATGCCAGCCGGAGGAAGAGAACGACGTTTCTGCTATTGGAAATGTCTAGACAGCAAACTCAAGACAATAAACGAGGAGGTAACTCAGTTATGCAATTGTAAATAAACGTCTCTTGAAAAGTCTGAAGACAGAACATGTCTATGATAAAGATTGGAATAAATCAGATGTGTCAAGTATATACTTGTGTATATCCTATCACTATTTGACATAAAAAGGGATCAGTGACTGAATAAATTTAATTTGATTTAAGGCAGGTAGCAAAATGGATTTTCATTCGGGTTACTTGGATTTTTTTATTTGGATTGAAACCTTCACAAAATATATTTAGTCTAAATGATAAATATAATACGAGCGAAGGACCTTTCTCTACAAAGTTAATTATGTTCAGCACAAAACCCCAACAGATTTGCTGCGCAGAGCATCAGCTTATTACGTTTTAGCCGAACTTAATGATCTTAATATGACTTAACAAAGAACTATTGAAAATCCACATAATTAATTGTGATATTATTAAAGTTTAATATCTGTATATAACACTGGACCATACATATTTTCTACTTGCTTGTGTTATTACAATATTGTGTTTTGATGAGTAACTTTTTATCGTTTAAACCAATAAAACGTCTTCTTGTGTATTGAGACACATTTGCAATCAAATTAAATCATTCAAAAAATAGAAAAAAATGGTTTTGTATAATAATGATGTCTGTAATAAATTAAAAACTATTGTTTAGCCCCAAGCTTTAAACTGATTAAACAGTCATATTTATTCTGCTATCATTTTTGCTGAACCTTTAATTCTATGCACATGTCGTGTCTATAATTAGTGGTTCGTAACCTTAAACGGAATCTGCTAACAATAAAGTGTATACTTTACCACAGGCATGACGCTACCAACCGTCCCTTCCCTTGAAGACATCGAAACAGAAGCGAGTTATTACAACGAGAACACTGTCAAATCTAAAACGTCTAGTAGCGGGTCGGAGCAATCAAGTCGTGAACTTTTTGACGAGTTTGAGGTAACAGTAGTGCCGAGTGCAAATTATCATTCAATTCAAAACCGAAAATGTTCAACAATGTTTAGTATTCGCCAAAATGTCACCTGCATGTGTCAATTAGTGGTCATTTTGTCTGTACCCCGAAATGTTTAGTATTATTCAATATGTCGTTTTAACTATTTACTAAAATTGCAGATATGCTATGAACATGTTCAAAACCCATTCGCTAGTGTAATTATCGTAAAGTGTATTTGTCTTGTTGAAGAATGACACTTGTATTCATTTAGATCTATACGGTGTGTAAAATTACGTTATAGATGCTTGAAGTGTCAGCTTTCGGTTAAAACAATGCTGTCACCGATAGTATATACACTCACGTGACTGGTACCCGTCCATCAAGCGGAATATTTATAAGTCTTTGGGCAAGTTCGGATTCGTTAGCATATATTTATACACCATATGTTGCTAAGTCACAGATCTTTACATTTTAGTAACCAGTTGTACATTCGAACACGTAATTGTGAGTTTTTTACTTCAAAACTAAATCTATTTTAAAGAGCAGAGATTTCGCTTTGATCATGTTTTCTTGTTTATGGAGAAAAAAAAACGGCTACTATATTTATAGGAATTGTGTTTTATTTCTTTAATAACATATTGAGTGGACTTTGAATCATATGTTTGCAAAACCATACAATCACGTGATCGGTTACTCAAACATTTGACATACACTAACTTTATATTTCTAGCCATTTTACTGATTGATTATTGGTAAAAATCCCATCTTTTATATTGTCATTGTATTGTATTTTAAGAATTTGTGGAAAGAGGCGAACTTCGTCTTACACTTTAAGCCGCTCGTAAGATGGCTACCAATACTTTCTAGATATACTCCATATTGAATGTGCATGTATTCTTTATTTATTCACCATTAATATACACGCCTATAGTGTCTTTGCATGCAATGTTTACAATCAATTCATACATCCCTCTTAAATTTTGGATCTCCTTACAAATAATTTTATTTAAGGTAAAACAACAATAACATTTATTTTAAATTGTAAACACTAATTGACTATCTCCAAGATGGACATTGTTCAAACAGAAATAATAGAGAATATGATATTAAACAATTTCAAAAGAGTCAACAATATTTGCGCATAATTGTATATAATTAGTTTTTCATGACCATGATTTGATATAATAACTTTTAAAATTATGAATTTTCAAAAGTGTTATTTCTCAGAGTTTATGGGTAATATATGTCTGTTGTACATATTCACAAGAAGAGTAAAAAATAAGAATAACGAAAATGCGTCAACACGAAACTATACGCTGCTCATGGGCCAGTGGTTTGTATTGGTTTTATAGAACAAAAAAAAGGAGAAAAAATAAAAGAAAATATAAACTATGATGTTTCCAATTGTCCATAATGTTATTTATCTGTTTCCATTGATACTCGTATATCGTCCTCGGCATGAATCGTTCCAAAATATGTTACCTTTATCTGTTGGATATGTCAATAATATTTCGTTTATTTTCAAACTAGTTGTATCTACATTTATAGATTTTGTTCACAAATGTATTTACCTTTTTCTCTATTAAACAGTTTTGATATGTTTTTCAATTTCATACTATTACATAGTTATCTTTGACACATGTATTCATCCTCTCATACATGTTTTGTCAATATTTGTCAATGAACATATTCTTATCTTTCATATGTGTATATGTGTACAGTGTTGTATCTATTTCACAAATGTACCCTTTTCTTTTTGTCTCCGTTCTTTTTATTTGTACATAACTATATATATCCTCTTTTTTCTCTGTGTTTATTCTAAAAAAACTAGTTGTACATGGACACATTCTTGTCTGCAATTTCAACTTTCTTGTTTATCCGTATTTAGCGGTATAATCGTGTATTTTCAACTACCCTATTTTTCTAAAATAGATAACAAGTTATTCGTTTTGGTTTCTATGTTATTTGAGGTAGATACGGAACCCTTTACAACAAGTATGATGTAAACCCAGGCGTGTATAGACAAAAGGCCAGTTGCTGTAAATATTTAAAAGAGATACCGCCATGTTCTTTAACAAAGTTAACCAATTAAGAATCGTTTGTAAAAAATGTGAACAAGTAAGTTATTTAAAGTCGTTCAATTGGATTTTCGGTTAATTATTATATTGCATAAATCGTTTGTTTTTTTGTATGGCTATTTGTTTTAATGTTAGGATATGTGCGCTTTATTTGATGAGAATATTATGTGATTTTTTAATTGCTATGAATTCCAGGCTATTAATGAGTTGGATGAAGTATTGGAAGATGCACAAAATTCGAGGTAAGGATCTAATATATCCCATTAAGTATTGTATATATATTTTTTAAAATAAAGTGGTAAAATGACCTTAAGTAAAAAGCAGAATGTGTATTTTTATTAAAAAAGGGGTGGAAATACATTTAAAGACGAATAACCTTTGGGTTTATTTTCTTGATTTTAACTTTTTTTAAATTGATGGAGAAAATTACAATCTTATACATGTCATACTGGATGTAGTCAATTCCCCAGTTTCGCAAAACATCTGAAGTTGAGACAGATACATATGGTTTCCTCATTTTAATTTTACTTACATTGATCAATGTGTCTGGTCTGTTATCCTTTACTAAAGGCTAAATATTTGTCAGGTTTTCAATTATGTGTGATAATTTAATGTGTAAAGAGTTAAAGTAATCATTTAGAGAAAGTGATAATGTTGAGATGTTTTGCGAAATGGACCCTTGGGTAGAAACGGTAACACACTAATGTGAGATACTTGAAGAAATAACGAATGGCCCAGCTGATTCAGTCGACTTTATCATTAGGTGAAAATGTGATGATATTAAAACATATATTGATGATAATTAAGATAGAAACGGCTTAATCTATGTACAAACGGTGTCATAAATCCTGATTTTATATCACTTTTACTTTTGAGTAAACTATACAATTTCGGTTCTTAGATTGCTTTAATAATTGATAAAACATATCAGTTTGCATAATTGACTGATATATTGCGCTTTTTGTGATTCCTTTTAAACAAATGCGTAAATAAAAGTTAGTAAGTCTCAAGTACTAGCATTTCTTTATATAAACCTGTGACACATATTGAAACAAGGTTTGATTTCTAAAAAAAACAACACACGAAACAGTACCTTTTCTTTAAAAAAATCACCCATCAACCAAAATGTTCATCCATCAAAATTTTGCATAAACACTTGCCAAACAAATATAATTTATAAAGTATCTAACTGAATTTTAAAAATAAAACAATTTTATTAACTATTCAAAATAATGTTCAAAAGATACATCATTTCTGTTTTGTCTTCAAAAACTTATCTTTTGCTGAAACGAGCGTGCTAAAAATAACTTTCTGGATAGTGTACATAAACACGTTTACTTCCTTCAGATACCATCGTCGTGACATAGCATTGAGTGTTATCCAGAAGAACAGTCCAGTCCTTTCAACTCCCACAAAGAATCGAGCGAGACCCCCAGCATTGGGGAATATGAAAACTAGTATTAAGTCAACGGACGATGATGCCCAGGGTATATATGATATGCCAGAACCGGATTACTCGCCACCATCATCCCCTGAATATAATGGCAGCAAATCACCATTTGAAAAAGATAACCCAACAACACTTATACAAAAGGATAGGCAAACATCAGGGAAATATGCTACAGTCATCAAAACAAATGGCACAACAGGTGTTAAAATTGAACCTGGTGACATGCACAGAAGAAAATCTGGGGAATATACGAGTGCAATAAAACCAACACCAGGTGCGGTTGGTGTTATGCCTAAAATTACTGAACCCCCTATATTACGACGTGTCAAAACTCAAAATTCAACTGAGGAAAAAGACAAAATAAGCCCTCGCGAAAAACGTGAAAGTAATGAATATGACGATACTGTTCAGCTATCAGTGAAACAAATCCAAGCAAATATAGAGAACACTTATGCAAATGAAAATGCAGACAAAACAGCGACACCTGAAAGGCTCCCAAGTCCACGAGAGAAGACAAGATTTCCTCCACCACCACCACCTTCAGGGCTCCGTCCAGCCCCTCCACCACCTGCTGCAGCAAGGCAAGCTCCTGCACCTCCACCACCACCGCCAGCGCCGTTGTACACTAATAGGCAACCAGTAAGGGGGAAATTGAAACAAGTTCACTGGACCAGGACGCCGAAACCTTTAGTAAGTTTTCTAAAGCTTTTCATACTGAAAAAAACAAAAACATATTTATTTCATTTATCAAAAGGGAGAAAAGTTAAAAAAAGTCATGTTTATCATTTTTACAATTTATTTGTTATTCTGAACACTTGTTGTTAATATTGATTGCCTTTGTTATAACGGTGTAGATATTAGAATATGAAGTATTCATCTGATTGACGATCATTCGCGTTTTGAAACATTCTTTGAAGTTATTCGGTGTAAAATGCAGAAAATTAACTGCAAATATAGTTTTGCCGAGAGGCAAATAGCAGTGCTATACTAGATAAGATAAATGAAACCTAGACAAGATAAATGATACCTAGACAAGATAAATGATACCTAAATGATACCTAGATAAGATAAATGATACCTAGATAAGATAAATAATACCTTCTCGGTTTTATTTTTGAGTTTTGTCTTGAGTAATAATAAAATATGCACCAAAACAGTATTCTATATTTGAACAAAATTGCTACAGTTCATACGACGATGTGCTAATCCATAGACTAATGTCTTTAATATTTTTGCATATACATGTGTTGAGAATGATGTTGTTCGATTGTTTTGAAGAATTGGTAGCTGCGAAAAAAAGAAAGAGAAAGACATTAGTAAAGCATGTCGAGCAAAGTGTTAGATAATTCGTAACATTTTTGACTTGGATTTAACACCATTTCCATCATATGATAGCCTATATATGGCATATCCACTTTTATCAGTGGATCTCAGAAAAAAATCTGAGTAGAACTACCGTCCTTCCGCAAGTAATTGGGAAACATTCTCACGTAACCGTTTAGACCGAAATGGGTTCGATCCGACGACCTCGATGGTGATGTATAAATGGTCATTAGACAACTGTACGGTAGACAACTCAGCCACGGAAGACCCTACTACATTGTTCAAATGTCAATAATTTGTTTTTCAGGTGACCAATTCAATATGGGCACGACACGCTGACATGACACCAGTATTAAATATAAGACTTCTAGAGGACCAGTTCTCCCTAAAAGAGAGAGACGTACCTCCGTCTCAAGGTATACCTAATAGTCTACTTAAACTACCAGTGGACGTTTTTCATGAGTTCTATTATTATTAGAAAGTAAAAACAGAAAAGAATGAAAATTTTGAAAATGAACAGGAGACCACCACATTATCATAAACCAAATTAGTACATATAATTAATCATCATACGTTAACCACATATACACACAGACTAGGTGAAAACATGAGTAACCACCTTGGATGAGTCATAAACCCAATTCAGTGGTTTAACTTAGTCCAGTAACTCGTGTATATATTTTTGAGTTTCGTGCACATCACTCATTTTTTTCCTTTTCATTGTCTATTCCAGAATGCGTCACTAATCGTAATATTTACCAAATTTAGTATCCCCTATTAAACATATTAAACATATATAACATTGCATATGCTAAAGCTTACTTATCTAGAATAAATGTACTGTTATATCATTGTAGTTCATCTTTCATATAAAAATCACGATTAAACAATCCTTAGAATTATGCAAAATATCTAAATGTCGCCGTACTTTACGTTTATTCTAACGATAACTTACTCATGATATCAACACATGTTTTACCGACACTTCAGATAGTATCAATTTCTCGAATAGTTCAATGCGAAATCATCTCTGCAGCTACAATAAACCCTGTTGTGTTTATTTTGCACCGTTCTTCATATAACGAAATGCATAATATAACACATTACAACTGGTTCGTAAGCGTCTTGCTACCAGAGATGTTATATGTTGCTCCAAAAATGTAGGAAAACAACGTTGAGTTGAACAGTTTGCATTTTCACAATTTCGAATAGTTTACACTTTGGTTATTCTGTCCATTTTGAAGAAGGTATCACTACGCACCTTCAAACTGGCATATCTTCATCTCACTTCACATAACTCATTACGTGATCCAATCAACTCACCTGTAGAAAGAAATATAATCATTTTAAACATTTAAAAAGGTACCCAACCAATTGATACATCTCTTATTTCCTTCTTGGTGAGTATGTTTCTTACATGAATTAGTTGTTTATATATATGTATACATATACTTAGGTCCAAAAACACCACCCGGTAGCAAACAACAGCTCCTTATTGACGGTAAACGTGCCCAGAACCTTGGTATATTTATGTCTGGCCTCAAGACAGGCGCCAATAAGCTTCTGGATGTGTTAAACAGTGTTACTGAGGATGACAACTTCCCTGTAGAGAAACTCACCACAATACGAAGGTTTGTAATATTTCATCCAAGCAGCAGGGATACTCATCTTCATGTTTGAACTATCTGCTGAGATTTGAAATATTTATGTATGACTCAGTGTTTATAATGGTCAGACACAAGTTTGTATGAGTTTCACGAGTATCCAATCAATGTTGTTCAAATTTTATGGAAGCATAGAATGCAACAAATATATAAAATAAGCAGACTTGGTTTTATTAAGTCTGTTCATAAGGGGAGACTGTTAAATTCAACACCCAACACAAGCATCGGTCTAAGCGGTGTTTTGATTTCAAATAACATTGTCACATCAAGTCCAGAATCAAAGGAACAGGAATAATAAAAATAGCAGGTCAACTTCTTGTTAAAACTGTCCTCTATTCGCTTTGCATAGAAAAACGTTGCTGGACGTTTACATGATATGGGGAAGAAAGTGGTTGTTGAATATTATATTGTTGTTTAAAAGGACACCTACCACATATATTTGTGAATATGAAATATATGATAAATATCGCATATGAATAACATTTTCATTGTATAACTGCTTATATAAAATAAAAATATTTTAATTTCATATCATATATTGCTATATATAATTGGTGCAAAAAGATACCAAGTATCTTCTCATTTCACATAAACTTGATACCTTTTTGCACTAATGCGACGATATATCGTATCGTAATGTACCATAAACTATAGCATATGAATAAAAAAAATACAAATCACAAAACGTAACACCATTGAGTTTGGAATATGAATGAACTGTGTTTAGCATATGAATGAATATAATTGCATATGCATGAAAACGATATGTAGCATAAATAAAAAATAATAACTTTTTTTAATGTATATACATGCAAAAAGAAGAAAAGAAAACGCATAAAAACAATTAAAGAATATTGCAATGGGTCACACACTATACTGACAAAAAAGAAACAATATCCAAAAGGAAACAGGTTACCACAACTGAATCTAGTTATTTATAGCTAAAATTATATTGTCCAGTTATATTAATATTATCGTTCAGCTATATTAAAGTGTCTGACTTTGTATTTTACTGTCTCTCCTCAATTGCAGACTCCAGCCTTCAGAAGATGAAATAGACATGTACCGAGCCTATTCTAACAAACGACATGAGCTTCACCCTGTGGACCAGTTTATGCTGGAGCTCTGTGAGATACCCTGCCTCAGCATTAGGATAGACATATGCCTAACGTTGTGGGATTTCCCTTGGCAGTATGAGAGTACATGTCAGGTATAATGTCGCTTACTTCATCTAGGGGCAGACATATTGTAAATCTTCCGACATATGTCTGACGGTGTGGGATTTCCCTTGGCAGTATGAGAGTACATGTCAAGTATAATGTCGCTTACTTCATCTAGGGGCAGAAATATTGTAAATCTTCCGACATATGTCTGACGATGTAGGATTTCCCTTGGCAGTATGAGAGTACATGTCAGGTATAATGTCGCTAACTTCATCTAGGGCAGACATATTGTAAATCTTCCGACATATGTCTTGACGTTGTCGGATTTCCTTTGGCAGTATAAGAGTGCATGTCGGGTATAATGTCGCTAATTTCATTTAGGACAGACATATTGTAAATCTTCCGACATATGTCTTACATTGTGGTATTTCCCTTGGCAATATGAGAGTACATGTCAGGTATAAAGTCGCTAACTTCATCAAGGTGCAGAAATATTGTATATCTTCCGACATATGTCTAACATTGTGGGATTTCCCTTGGCAGTATGAGAGTACATGTCAGGTATAATGTCGCTAACTTCATCTAGGGTAGACATATTGTAAATCTTCCGACATATGTCTGACGTTGTGGGATTTCCTTTGGCAGTATAAGAGTACATGTCAGGTATAATGTCGCTTACTTCATCTAGGACAGACATATTGTAAATCTTCTGACATATGTCTGACGTTGTGATCTTTCCCTTGGCAGAATGAGAGTACATATCAGGTATAATGTCGCTAACTTCATCTAGGGGCAGAAATATTGTATATCTTCCGACATATGTCTAACATTGTTGGATTTCCCTTGGCAGTATGAGAGTACATGTCAGGTATAATGTCGCTAACTTTATCTAGGGCAGACATATTGTTATTCTTCCGACATATGTCTGACGTTGTGGGATTTCGTGTGGCCGCATAAGAGTACATGTCAGGTATAATGTCGCTAACTTCATCTAAGACAGACATATTGTAAATCTTCCGACATATGTCTGACGTTGTGGGATTTCGTGTGGCCGCATAAGAGTACATGTCAGGTATAATGTCGCAAACTTCATCTAGGACAGACATATTGTAAATCTTCCGACATATGTCTGACGTTGTTCTATTTCCCTTGACAGTATGAGAGTACATGTCAGGTATAACGTCGCTTACTTCATCAGAGGCAGAAATATTGTATATCTTCCGACATATGTCTATGACTGTGGGATTTCCCTTGGCAGTATGAGAGAACATGTCAGGTATAATGTCGCTAACTACATCTAGGACAGACTTATTGTAAATCTTCCGACATATGTCTGTTGTTGTGCTATTTCCCTTGGCAGTATGAGAGTATATGTCAGGTATAACGTCGCTTACTTCATCAGGGGCAGAAATATTGTATATCTTCCGACATATGTCTATGATTGTGGGATTTTTCTTTGCAGTATGAGAGTACATGTCAGGTATAATGTCGCTAACTTCATCTAGGGGCAGAAATATTGTATATCTTCCGACATATGTCTATGATTGTGGGATTTCCCTTGGCAGTATGAGAGTACATGTCAGGTATAATGTCGCTTACTTCATCTAGGGGCAGAAATACGCATTCTCTTCTTAAGGGTATACTTTATGCTGGCCTTCAAGTGATTGTTAGATATTTTTATGAGTATAATAATTCAAATATTATTTCACAAAACAGTACAAAGGGAAGTAATAACGATGAACGTAATCGACAAATGCAATGGGCGGAGTTATCGTAAATTTCAATACGTAAGCAAAACTGATTTTAATACAAAACCATGAAGGGTGTTGTATATTAACGACGATTGCTTTATATTTTTATTCGCACTAACTTCGCGCACAAAAGGAAGCAATTTTGCTGAGACCTGCCCGATTCATTACATATACTATACTACAACAATACCCCTAAATAATTAAATTCAAGCATATAATTACCATTTCAATGAAAATTAATATTATATACATGCGTAATAGTTTTAATGAAATACTAGATGTAAATAATTTTAAATATGTTTTTCGCATTTCTTGTTAAATCTACATTATTTCAAGGACGGATAAGTTTAAGTGGAAATAATACCAATAGTAACATGTGTTTTTTTTATTTCTAATATTGCATGAACATACATTAAACTTAAATACTTGGAAGCTTCATAAAATTCTCTGACAAAAACTATAGATTTAAGAAATATTGATACTTTCCATTGACAGCTGGTTGACCAGGTACACGCGGCGTGTGACGAACTGCTGAATAGTCAAATGTTAGTGGTTGTTCTAGAATATCTACTGGCCATAGGTAACCATCTTAACCGTAACTGGTCAGAGAGCCATGTCACACCGGGTTTCCAGGTCACTTCTTTAGATAAGGTTGGTATAGTTGAAGGTTTTTAAGATTATTGAATTGAAGATTAAGAATGTTTTTATTGTATGTAAATATGAATGTTGCTTTGCTCAATTACATATAAATGTAGAATAAATAAAAAAATATGATATTTATAATAAAGAGTACACATTTTTTAATCTTACATTAAAAATATAAACAGTTAAACATGTAATTGTTCTGAAGACCACATATTTTGAATAGAATATGGCCACCTTTGTATACTTAAAGTGATCTTAGTAAAGCAAAAGTAAGATTACCACTAAATAATATATCAAATGAAATGTTTAACACATAAAAAATGCTCTTTAAACACGTTCAATTTACCATATATTTGGGAAGTAAATTAAAACGAATACAATTCATGTTAAACCTTTAATAATGAGTTTTGATATATCTTAAAGGCTTGGGGAGGCTTAATATATATCTATAGCTGATATATAAATTATAATCGTAACATGGCTGTCTTACTTGAGATGTAAAATAAAAGTATGATCATATTGTATATCAGGTATTAGACATACGTGGTAAGGACACTGGCTACACATTGATTCACTTTCTGGTGGAGCAATTAAAGGTGTCCGACCCAGGGCTCTTACAATGGACTGAAACCGTTCAAATGGTTAAAAAGTGCGAACAGGTGTCCGTGAAATCCGTGGCTGCAGAGAGCGAAGGTTCGTATAATTTGGACCCATAAGAGCATAACATGGCTATAAGTATATGGAACATGAAGGCACATAGCACTTTGTGCCTATTTATCTGATATAATCATATAGACAATGTATTATCTGATATTATCATATAGACAATGTGTTATCAAATATAATTATATAGACAATGTGTTATCTGATATTATCATATAGACAATGTGTTATCTAATATAATCATATAGACTATGTGTTATCTGATATTATCATATAGACAATGTGTTATCTAATATAATCATATAGACTATGTGTTATCTAGACAATGAGTTCAAGACACTGATTGCAGCGATATGAATTTTAATATAGCATACTTTCATTGGCTTGTTAAATATATGACTCCGTATTGTTATTTGTTCTGATTCCTTGAAGTTCTGGAGCTTATTCAGTGTTGCTTGAGAAAGAATACTGCTTAAGTTGGTGTGTGAAAAGCGTTGCATGTTGTATTAACCTTGATTAACATTCTCAATAAAACTGAGTATGTTATTTCTTTCATTTGGTAACTATCTTAGGTTCCAATTTTTTTTAAATCAAATATTGTTTATTTATAAATAGATTCTATTCAATATTTTATTGATCTTTACCAAGTGATACCCGTTAATTTTCATTTTCACATATACAAAGTTACATTGTACATTGAAAAAGCAGTAATATGATTTAGTGTTGTGAATAGATATTCACTTTTTAAGATTTTCAAAATTTAATGTACTGGAAGTATCTCTTTTTTTGTTGCCTGTGAAATTTTACATTTGTTATACTTTTATTTACGCTGTGTAACCCTGTATAAGGTTTATATGAGCTGTTTTATTGTAACGATTAGAAATGAATATGTTTAAACTAAGGTAAGAAACATTTTACATGAGTTAAACATACCATGCACATTCAAACAGTACCTACTGATATACACAGACATGCATATTGTTCATTTGAACAGTTTACATCCTTTATCCACAAAATTACAAATAAACTATTTAATATAAACACTTTTTTATTCACAATAAACATGGTATTCATACATTTAATATACATATTAAATTACAAGTGAAAAGGACCTAGAAGAAAGATATAATAGCTTATATTTATCTGTTCCCTATTTTCAACCTTTTACATGAATACCTTCGAAATCATCACAGTAGTATAACCCTTTACTCCATAGATACGCGTTTTCCCGCACCAATCACACAGAAGGCCTTTGAAAACAGTGCAGGAAGAGTTCAGGTAACGAGCAATCTGAACACTTCTTGCACTGTTTTTCACTATGTCAGTTAATATAAACATAATTCACCCAATAACTCAAAACAATTCTATATTAGAGGTGTCCAAAGGCGTCTATATTGGAGATGTCAAAAGGCGACTATATGAAGTAAAGGGTTAATATATTATTTCTTAACAGCAACAAAAAATTCTTCCAATGTAATGCTTCTTTACAGTTTTGAAAGGAGATCTCACTAAAATTAAAAAGCATCTAAAGGTTTTGAAATCAAAGTCCGTCAATTCTACAAGACAAGACAACAAATTTCAACAAGACGCCCAGGTTAGTGTTTTACGTTATTATCATATTGACTGAATTTCCTATTTTATATTGTAATATTCAGATATAAAACAAATGGGAAAACGTATGCAATGGTGGATACTACAAAATATCGATATAACTTAGGTGTCATTTTTTATTCTACCATTTGTTGAACACGTAACAGTTTTTTAGGGATTCCTGTTTCATTTGTGAAGGAAAATCTTAGAATGCGTCTGAGTAGATCCATTAGCTTTACATGCGTATTAATATCAAATTCTCACAAAGATTTTGCATTCGTTGCAAAAGAACATCACATACCATAGTAAAACCAAAATATTCTTTTGTAATACATTTCTTTCTTATTTTATCCAAACATTACATAAAGATAATTATTGACAACAGTGAATTCTTTTGTATAGGCTTGCTTCAACTTATTTTGCCTTTTGTAATGTAACTTGAACGATCGGTCTTTGGTCTCGAAGTATTGTTTTCTATATATATTTTATCAAAGTTGTATGTTTATGTACCCTAAGATCAAGTTTGCTATTCGTTAAAACCACGTCAGTTAAGTTAAAGGAAATCGATGTTTTATGTGAGTAGTCAAGTGTATTAAAGTCTGGTAGTGCGTATAATCAAGTAGGCCTTCAGTAAAAGGTAAGGTATAACACAACACGTGTATATGCTACAAGATCTAAGTTTATTCTATGAGGAACCTTAACATAAGGCGGGGATTCCTGGAGCATGCGCATATGGTAAGTAGACTGGCACCTGGGTATTACTACATCTCCTTTCTTTTGTAATAAAATAAGAAAGTGTATGTGTAATACAAATAAGAAAATGTATGTTTAACAAAAATAGCCTGAATATGTAACTAAGATAAAATACAACATTCAATAAACAACTAAAGAAATATATTCGAGTTCACGTTTAAGTTCAAAACATTTTAGAGAGATGTGCTGCTACAAATGTGTTTATGTTGTCTATACACATGACACTATAAACGCCTTCGTTAACGTTTACTTGACCCATTGATCATTATTAAAAAACTGGTTTGATTTTACTTCTCGACCACTGCGCGTTCGGTAGGGTGTTTCATAACATTCTGGGTCTTGACCTTCGTGTGTTGCATAACAGTCAGTTGTAGGTGAACTTTTTGAGTGCTTGGTGCTTTGGGGTTCAATACGGGGTGAGTGGATAGGATTAACAGGAGTTGGGGAAATTGACTTTCCATGACCAGGGCTTTGTTGCTGCAAAGTTGTAGGCAACCAATCGTCAGTATACATGCTTGGACAGATTTCCCGCGTTTTATGCAGGAAACGTCTATTTCGCCTTAGAATTGCGCCCTCTTCAGTCTTGATCAGAAACGATCTTTCTCCACGCTGCTCTAAAACAATGGCCTGTTTCCATACTTTACCCATTTGCACTCTGCAAGAATCACCAACATTGAGGATAGGGAGCGGTTTTGAACCCTTATCATAATGTTGTTTTTGGGTATTTTTACAGTATTGCATGTTCTTTATAACAGCTTGGTGATTAACTGACTGGGGTTGCAATTGTTTTTCAGTCGTGGGTAAGACGGATTTTAGTCGTCTACCCATCAGTAATTGGGCTGGTGAATATCCGCAATCAAGCGGTGTATTGTGATATTCTAAAATAGGCAAGTAAGGATCAGTTTTGCTTGCCTTGCTTTTTTTTAGGATGCCTTTTCCTACAGAGACCATTTTCTCAATGAACCCGTTTGACTGACTATGGCCTGGTGAAGATGTCACGTGCTCGAAATTCCATTCTGTAGCAAACTTGGCGAATTCGTCTGAGCTAAACTGAGGTCCGTTGTCGCTTTTTAATGTATCTACCTGGCCTAACCTGGAAAAGTGTACTTTTAATTTACGTATCACCGTGATACTTTTTGTGTCCGATAGCCAGTCTATTTCAAAGTGCTTACTGTAATAGTCGGCAGTAATTAAATAATCTTTACCGTCTAGGGCAAAGAGGTCACAGGCAATATGCTGCCAAGGTCTATGGGGCACGTCATGGGGTTTAAGTGGCTGTTTGGGGTTTGTATGTCTGTGTGTTAAGCATAAATGGCATGCTAACACGTGGTCAGTTATGTTTTTTGTCATTAAAGGCCAAAACATTATATCCCGTGCCCGGCTTACCGTCTTATTGACACCCATATGGCCGATATGAACTGCGTTTATCATTTCTTGACGCAATGGTTTGGGGATAACTAATTTTTGACCTCGAAATATTATGTCATCGCCCACTGACATTTCGTCCCGGTGATTCCAGAACTCTAGCACAGATGATGGACAATCAATTCTCGCATCCGGCCAACCGTCGAGTATAGTCTGTTTCAGTATTTGAAACTGGTTGTCATTTTGTGTAGCTAGTCGAACTTGTTGCAATTTGTTGTCACTTACAGGCAGACTTTTGAGTACCGTATGTATATGTACGTCCAGTCCTTCTGTCAGATCGGAGTACGTATTCTTGACAAAGTTACGTGATAACGTATCGGCAACTGGTATGTTTTTGCCGCTTACATGTATGACTTCTATGTCAAAGTTTTGCAACTGTAGCAACATTCTTTGTAGTCTAGGAGGTGCACTGCTTAGAGGTTTTTTCATTATTGGTACAATTGGTTTGTGGTCAGATTCGACAACTGTATGTCGAGCATAACAGAACTGTCTGAAACGTGTCAGTCCAAATAAAATGGCTAACATTTCCTTCTCGATTTGAGCATAGCCAATTTCTGTCTGTGTCAGTGTCTTTGACGCAAAAGCGATTGGTTTTCCGTCTTGAAGGCATGTGACTCCAATGCCCCTAGAGCTCGCGTCGACTTGCAGCCGGACTGGTTTCCTGGCATTAAAGTACGCTAGCACTGGGGCTTGTGTGATAGCTATTTTGACCTTGTCAAAAGCCTCGTTTTGTACGCAATCCCAAATGAATTCTACGTCTTTTTTCAGTAGGTCTCTCATCGGACTCACTATCTGTGATAGGTTGGAGTTAAATTTGCTCAGATAGGTAACCATTCCTAACAGGGTTTCTAATTCAACTCTATTTTGAGGTGCTTTCATGGCTAATATTGCTGAAACTTTTTCGGGGTCGGGCTTTAAACCCTCCGAACTTAATATATGACCAAAGTACTTAACTTCAGTTGACCCAATTACACATTTGTCGGGGTTAAATCTTATTCCCTTCTCTCTAGCGCGCGAAAGGACATTTTTAAGATTACTGTCGTGTTCTTGCTGAGTGTTTCCATAAATCAACAAGTCGTCAACTATCGATGTGACACCGGGTAAGTCCTCGAAGAACTCGTCAATTTTCCTTGAGAAAATGTCTTGAGAGCTGCGAATTCCCATAGGTAAACGCAGATAACGGTAGCGACCAAAAGGGCTGTTAAATGTGGTCAGATATGATGATTCGTCGTTCAGTTTGATTGACCAGTATCCTTTAGTGGCATCCAAAACACTAAAGTACTTAGCGCCATTTAGGCGTGCTGCTACGTCTTCTATCGTTCGCATTGGGTAATGAGGTCTTAGTATGTTGTCATTGAGCGCCTTAGGATCCAGACACACTCGTAGATTTCCAGTTGTCGGTTTTTCGACGCATACTAGAGCGTTTACCCATTCAGTCGGTTCAGTCACTTTCTGAATAATTTGTTTGTCTACCATTGATTTAAGTTCTGTTTTAAGTCTGTCCTGTAAAGCTACAGGTACCCGTCGCGGGGGACATACGACAGGTACAGCGTCTGGTTTAAGATGTAAAGAACATGTTCCTGGGAATAAACCAATTCCTTTGAAAATATCACCGTATTCCGTCAGTACAGTCTGTTTGTCTAGACGCTGATGTTTATCAATAGCGTAGGTCAGTCGTATCAGGCCAAGGTCAATAGATGTCTGAAGGCTCAACAATGCGGGAGCTTTACTATCTACAACATAAAAACAAGCGTTGACCGATTTGTCTGCATGCTTGCATGTTAACGTGACCTTTCCAACTACGGGAAGCGGGTTACCTGTGTAAGACGATAGCCTACTATCAGAGGGTACCAAAGGGGCTTTGCATTTCATTTTTTTGTATTGTGAAAATGGCAAAATATCTACCTGAGAACCTGTATCTATTTTGAAAGTAATTGGGAATGAGGATTTGCCTACGGTAAGTGAAAGGGATGCGCAGTCGGGTCGAGAATCAAAATCGTGTACCGTATATACATAAAAATCCGAATCGTAATCACTCGAATCACTTTTGTCACATTTGACTTCGTGTACTTCGTTCCCGCTGGATCGACACACCGTTTGAAAATGGTTCAGTTTATTACATCCGTGGCATCGTTTCCCTTTTGCCGGACACTCGCTTTTGAAATGGTGTGGTGTCCCACAGTTTCTACACTTCTGTTGTGTGTTGTCCTGTTCCCATTTCGTCTTTGGCCTTGGTCGTCGGTCCCTCGTGTTGTGCCGTTGGTGCCGCTTAACGTTGTGTACGTCGTGTCCTTCCGAATTGCTGCTCATAGTCATTGACGAAAGTTGCTGCTTCGAATACTCGAAATTTTGCGCGATTTGTACTGCCTTGTCCATTGTTAAAGCTGCACCTTCGTTGATGAGCTTTTCTCTGACTTTCATTGAGTTAGTGCCGAACACTATTCGATCCCTGATCATTTCGTCTTGGTTGTCGAAACTGCACTCTTTTGCACATAGTCTCAGTCTGGTTAAAAAAGAGTCAATGGTATCATCGCCCTGAGTCTGATTGTAGAACTTATATCTCGCAAAAATTGGGTTAAGTTTTGGCTGTACAAACGCTCGGTATTTGTCATAGTATGTCTGGATTTTCTTTTCGTCTTCTTCGGAAATATTTGTCCATGTAGAGTGAATGTCTCTGCCCTTGTCGCCAATCCATAGTAAGAGGTACGCGATTTGCTCCTCCTCTGATTTCCCTTTCAGAGGACCAGTGATCATTAACTTAACGTGTCTCTCAAATTTATCCCATGCGTCCGGTAAATTTGTGGAGTCCCAATCCATTCTTGGGGGTAAGATACCGTTAAGTTCCATATCTATTTTATACACAATGGCACTTTCACGTAAGTTCCTTTATCAACCAACACTTCTGTCACCATGTATTAAAGTCTGGTAGTGCGTATAATCAAGTAGGCCTTCAGTAAAAGGTAAGGTATAACACAACACGTGTATATGCTACAAGATCTAAGTTTATTCTATGAGGAACCTTAACATAAGGCGGGGATTCCTGGAGCATGCGCATATGGTAAGTAGACTGGCACCTGGGTATTACTACATCAAGGAAATATTCAAATATAATAAACAAATTTGAAACAGTATTGCTCTAAAATAGAAAACTGCTTGGGCCGGTGCTGGAAGACGAGAGCAATGTCGCATATTTCTCAACCTATCGTGAACAGAATCAATAAAACCGAGTCTGGTTTCTTTTCTTTTCTAGGTGTAGTTTCTAGAATTGGTCTTTGATACTGAAGAACATATTCGATTCTAATACATTTTTGAATCCATGGAGATCCTTCAATGTTGGTCGAAAATAGAATTCTGCCGGAGTGTCGCATATTTCATAGTCTCTGACGAAGAGGCTCAATAAAACCGAATCTTCTTTTCCTTTTCTTGGTTGCGCTCTGTGATCGCTTTATCAGATACATTGTATCATATTTGTTTGGCCTGATTTTCAACTATCACCTCACTAATGTTAACATGTTTTATACCACCAGAACCTGACAGTAGAATACGAGATGAAGCTGGAGAAGCTGGACAGGCGTTGTGGAGAACTGCACAACAAATATAGAAAAATACTGGTAACAAACATCATTATAATTTATCTGGCAATTTCTCAAATAAGAAATATATATCCAACAGGAGACGAAGTATTCAACGGACATAGCCGCCACAGCAGCAGTTTAAACACAAAACATATATGAACGATACAGTAGCAGTATAAACACAATAAGTATATATGATATTTGTTATCAATGCAATTAATACATACAGAAGAAGTGACAGCAGGTTGCTCCGAATCTGTAGAAAAACCCACCACTTGGGAGCTTGGGGGTAAGGATGCACCGATCTCGTTCTTCCCCCGTCGTCACATCATAAAATTAGTTTAAACTTATTTATTTCACTTCTTTGATTGTGAAACAAGTCAATACAACTTCTATAATTCACGTTCGAATTCTTCATGGGTAGAGCCAGTACTAAGCATATGCAGGAAAAGAGTCTTTCTCAAGGACACAAATCCCTAAAATTACACAGTGTAAATAAAAAGTAGCCCCACAAGAATATTTCCCTACAAATACGACATAATGTACATTTTAAACCAATTCAGATATTTTGTATTATATCATACAGTAATGTATGCCATTTCATGTAGAATCTATAAACGACAGTTGGAAATAACCTCATACAGTTACATCAATCAAAGTTGGCTATTGTCACTCAGATCAAAGGATTTCTATCATTACAAAGTTATATGATGCATCTTACTGAACACTTGGGACTTCAGTTATTAATTGATATACTTGTTGGAGACACTCGTATACACATTCTCCGTGTCACTAATTACAATATTGAATATTTCAGACCCGGTTCGGAGAACCGCTTTACCAGAGATCTGACCAGATGTTTGCCATCGTTGCTCATTTCTCAGACAGATTTAAAACAGCTGTAAAGGAAATTATAATGAAGACAGTGGAAAGAAAACCTTCCATATCGTGAAAAAACCATAGTCACACTTAAATAAACTGAGTGATTAGACCAGTTTAAATAGTGCATATTAGAGATGCCCACCTTTCAATGACCCATTCAGAATTCGAATGTACTGTTAATTTCATGAACAAACATCTCCACAATTTATTTACTTAATGTGTTACGAGAACTACCGTTTGCAACCAACTTTGGTGTTTGATATAATGTGGCTATGCGATGGACCAAGGGAAGTAAATAGTGTTTTGTCAAAATTGAAAAGAGTGGCACAGTGAATCGATATCATAATTCATATGTCGGCGTCATTGTGTATTATGTTAAGCTGTGGTTTTTTTACGGTTTTTAGAACAAAAATAAGTTTTGTAATATTTCCTTCGGTGAGGAAATAAATTTATAGCAATTTTGAGATGTTGATAAGAAAAAAGATGAAAGAGGATGTAGATCCTGTTCCGAGTTTTCGTTAAGTCGTGTGACAAAGGTTCCACGTGTCATGAAAGATTACATGGGTCCGAGGTTCGAATTTAAAATTCCTTACCGAATAATACTTGTTTTGGCGACAGGAACGAGGTTCTGCCGATGAGAGAAAAGTCAGGTGTTTGATTTTTGTACCCGGTGCGAAAGTTGTTTATCTATATCTGGTATGCGAGAAAATGCCAAAAACCGTATCATGTAAGTCTTGAGCATCTGTGACGCTTGCTTTTCTAACTTGAACAACCATAGGAAACAGAAAATGATTTCCAGGTAGTACCAGCGGTTTTAAATAATCATTGTGTCTTCTTCTTTGAAAATGTATTTCCTTATATTATTATATTTATTTATTTGATTGGCATTATTGAAGTATTTGGAACACGTTAAAAGCATTCTTGTGTTTGAATTGTGAATTTAGAAAAATAGATTGATGCTTGGAAGTTTGGGGCATGAATTCTGACATCTGTTTTAACTTTGTGAATAGGGTACACACTGAACAGAAAAAAACATATCTTATAGGCTACATTCTCATCATATTTGTTGTGCAGAGGTTGACTAACAATAAATTGTTTTTTCTTGTATTTGGGTCCTTCAATAAATGACAAGCATGTACACTTTTTAGAAAAGCAAGCGTCGCAGATGATCAAGATAGTATAATGTGCATGAGTAGAATTGTGAGAAAACTTCCCCTGACTCCTAGTATAGAACTATATCGTTGTCGTCATGATGTAGCACACGTTATACATTACAATGTCTACCTTTTGCTATGTATTATATTCATATAAAGTACACAAGACTTGTTTTATATATATGTTGGATGTTTTATATGTTATTATTCTATTATGATAAATATTATTATATTTTAGATTTGTGTTTGATAATGCAAATTATGATCTGACACACATATTGAGTTACTCAAATTATAATAGATCATAATAAAAATGTACAGATGGGCTGAAAACATTGTAGCTCTATTAAACCTTAGAGTTGAAACTATTATTATTTTAATAACAGGAACATATTTAAGATAAATAAGTATTTTCTCATTGTGTGTATAAATTGAGTATTCAGGAACACAAATTTTATACATAATAAAAATGAACTGTAAATGTGTTTAGTGCAGAACCAATAATTCCAATTGTTTTTGATAAGGTTTGGCATATTCTAACATATTGTACATAATCACAATCGCGCCAGTTGTATTGAAATAATACCAACATTTTATGCAGAAATTCTGAGAAACAGATTTTCTTTTCATACTTTCTTTAGAAATCAAATATGTATGACGCTGAAGGTAGTAAGGTCCATCAACGCTATTTATTGTTGGTCATATTCTTACATAAAGTACATAGTCACAGGTGGACAATATTCTTTATTGATGAATGACTAGCGCAAATATTTGAACAAACACGTTTTAAACGTTTTAAAAAAATATATTATCAGAATATAAAAGTAGGAATCTACACAACAGCAACAAGAGGTCGGTGTCCCTGACAGGTTGGCCATTTGGTGACGGGTGATATGGGTCATGATGATATGCGTCAGTATAATAACGTGTTTCTAAACGTAGAGACTTACCGGCAATATTTCATATAGATTTCTAATAATTTAACTTAGTCATATTAACGATTTTGCAAATAAAAAAGATAAAAAGTCATTATAAACTAGCAATCAAAATTAATTAAATTAAGAACAACTTGAATTTCTTCAAATTATGTTTGTAGTTTGCTACACTGATATTGTCCTCCATCTAGCACTTCATTAGACATACACGCACTCAAGTCAGTTAAAACATTGCTTTAGTGTTGCTATACAAACATTGTTCTGCATCTAGCACTTCATTAGACATACACGCACTCAAGTCAGTTAAAACACTGCTTTAGTGTTGCTATACAAACATTGTACTGCATCTAGTACTTCATGAGACATACACCACTCAAGTCAGTTAACACACTGCTTTAAGGTTGCTATACAAACACTGTACTGCATCTAGTACTTCATTAAACATACACCACTCAAGTCAGTTAACACACTGCTTAAGGGTTGCTATACAAACATTGTACTGCATCTAACATTCCATTTTACATAAACACCCATATGTCATCAAACTTAATGATGGTATTATAAGCAAAATCAAACGGAGGCATAATTATATAATCATTATTTTACAAACTATAAAAGGGCCAACCATATCATTAATTAAAGTATTCTTTCGCTATTATTTAATTAAAACTTCACATGCAAAGTTTATAGATAAAAACAATAATACCACGAGATGTTAGTTTAAACTTATATATTTTACTTCGCTTGTGCAACAAGGTATTGCAAATCACGCTCGAATTCTTCCTGAATATGACCAGTACTAAGAATATGCGATTAAAGTGTCTCGCACAAGGACGCCACACATAGCCGTGGGGAGGATATGGACTCATGTAAATCATATTTCTTTAGAACATGTTTCTTATTCACACTCGTCTGATTTAGTTTACTTGCAGGGAATAAAAATATCTGCAATTAAACATATTTCACTTGGAATTGACACTACGAGCTTCAATATATTCTGTTACTGGTCTTTGGATATTCAAGATTTTCACAGGAACGGGATTTTTTTCAGGTCAACCCTTCAAAGTATTCCTCCCCCAGCACAGATACACACTTTTGGAGTATTACTGTCCACGACATAAATGCCGCAAAGTAGTCTCCCCTTGGTATACTGTTCAGACACTGAAAAATTGCAGATCCAAGGGCACTTCTAGTAGCAAAGCTTTTACCTGCGACCATTTCTTTTAGCATGAGAAACAGGAAAAAGTCACAAGGGCTGAAGTCAGGGGAATAAGGGGGGTGTTCAACCTTAATAAACTTTTCTTGCTCTAAGAAAGATTATACAATTTTACTTTTGTTGGCAGAAGCATTGCCATGAATAAGCTGTATGCCTTCCAAATCTTTACTACGGCGTTTATTTTGATAAAACTTTTTGACAGATTTAAGTACTTTATCTTTGTAAAACTTGTTTGTAATTGTTCTACACTCTTTGCAAGGAATTTGTACAACAGGACCACTAAAAATGAAGACAATGGCATATAAAACCTTCTTGTCGCTTCCTGTCCTCTTTGCTATCACCGGCCTAGCCTGATTTTTACCAAGCCATTGGGACTGAAACAATAAACCCAATGAGCAAGTCAGACATTTTCCTAGGATCACAATTTTTATATTTTTTCAGAAATCTTTTAAGCAAACACTAAACACGTGGCGTTTTGGTCAGGTGTCAGGAAGTGGGGGATCCATCTAGCACAAAGCTTCTTTTAGCGATATTGTAAGAAAACTCTGGCTTTAATGTAAGCCTTTATTTCTATTATATCTTCAGGTTTCATTATTACATTGAAATATAGCCACTGTACATGAGTGCGTATAATTCAACAATAAATATCTTGGTCATTTATAATCTGATTATATTGAGAATTCGTAGGCGTATTGAATGAACATCCCAAAATAATTCCACGAGTTTTTCATGTTCTTACGCAACTTTGTTTCTACGGAAGGCCATTAGTGACATAACTTATTGAATGCCCCTCGTTTTTTTGTTTTGATAATTTCAAATTGGTGTAATTGTGTTTTCGTTTAGTTTTAACAAATTGACAGCAGCATCATGGATTTGCTGCTTCCCAAAGAACTGCAAAATGAAGCTTTAAACGCCAACCATGACTTGCCATCTGCTGGTAATCAGGGAGTTGCCAGAACAAAAGCCAAGATGAAAGAGAAATTCTTTTGGTATGGCATGTCGCATGATATAGAAAAATATGTATTGTCTTGCGATATTTGCAATAGAAATAAGAAACCAAATCGACAAGGAAAATACCCCTTAACCGAATATAATGCTGGAGCTCCCATGGAGAGAGTTCATATTGATTTTTTTGGGCCATTACCAAGACCCCAAGAGGTAATGAACATATCCTTATGATGGTGGATCAATTTACTAAGTGGGTAGAAATTATCCCTCTCCCCTCTCAAACTGCTGAAATTACCGCGGAAGCAGCAGTGAACAGTTTCTTCTCAAGAATGGGAATTCCGTTAGAAATATTCTCAGACTAAGGACGTAATTTCCAAGGTAAACTGTTCACCGCTCTATGTGACGCTTTACATATCCATAAAAAACGTACCACACCATATAGACCCTCCTCAAATGGTCAAGTGGAGAGGTATAATCGAACTTTAATGGATGCAGTACGCTGCTTTGTGGGGAAAAAGCAAACAAATTGGGATGTATTTATGATTCATGATTCAGTGCGATTACTGCTTAGAGTGGTATCATGGTGCATGTCTAGATAAAACTCCTTCAGATTCCCTAAACATAAACAAATATCGATGCCATTTATGTAAGATTCCAATTGCATAACAGGGGTAAAATGTATAACATACAATCTCTTACAGGAATGTATCACCGGGAACCTGAAAGGAAGAAAGACTTCAGGGATAGTGTAAGTCATCACACTGTCTCAGGCCAATCAATGGAGGCCGGTGATCTTTTTATGGGGTTATTCATGTGCAGGGGCTTAAATCAGGGACGCTCGGCCAGGTAGCAATAGCTAAAAGGCTAAAATCCAATCAGTGGTTGAAGAGAGCAGCCAGGGAAGCTACCTCTATTCTCCCTGGCAGCTGGATATCCGAGAATATATGGAGAATCCATACCAAAAAGGTGAAAGTTGTCAGGGATAAAGTTAGCCCTGTTAGAGATTTTAGACTGGACACTAACCCCAACATTGAACGGCAAGCGGAAATTCTAACCACCACACCGAATGAGCGCGCCATTTTGCCACCTCAGACGAAGTTAGTGGTGGATGTGACTTCTTTCAGAGATGCAGTAGTCGGGGTCAAGGAAAGTGGAACCATGGAGATCCTTTCTAAAACAGGACCCGAAACTATGCAAAAGCTCCCTGGAACTTCTATGAGAGAGGTTGTCGGAAAAGGTCTGCCTGACATTCCCCCCAGAACGTCAGTTGTCCCTTTAACCGCCACACCTCTCAAAGTAGTCTGGATACACCACCCCAATTACATGTTAAAACAGCCACGGATGCAGCTTCATGTAAATTACCGGTCATTCAACCCAATAAAAAAATAAACCCAAAGAATCAGACTCGTTCATTGATCTGAAAGTTTGCATTCGATCTTCACCTGGAAGGTGAGGGACTGATACCGTCGCAGTTTCTAGTTCTTCCCCTGACGGTTCCTCTATACTTTCATGGCAACGACAAGATGGTAAGTCACGAACTAGAGTAGTTGAACCAACCAGGAAGAAGAGAAAATTACAGGTGTCAGCACCTAAGACCACCCACTCAAAGGGTAAGGGTAACAGAAGAATAGTCACAAAGGCCCCCATGGAGGGGTCGATGATCTTCTGGAACTCTGACAGAAAAATACACAGCCAACCTGGAGATTCACTGAACCCAGTTTCTCCAATATCAGTGTGGGAAATCACCCAACCGCAAAGGGAATCTATGATACAGATGTGCATATCACAGAAGTGGCCATTTCCAGCTACATTCTCGTTGGACCCGCCTACCTCACCTGCGGCTCTTATTCACTGGCGATGTTTGTTAGCCATTGCACATTGCATGTCCAAAGAAAGATTGGATACGCTCAAAGCAACTCTCATCGCTGATGATAACCGTCCCCCCTGTCAACATCTTCTTCGATGAAACAAGTCTTCGAAGCCATGGAGTTCGATGACCAAAAATATGGGTACCACCTGAAGCTCGCAGACTACACCATAGTTTTCTGTGACCCTGAATCATACCCAGACAGAGAGGAGGTGCGGAAACTAGCCGCCGACGGGATTTCAGTAGTAGTGAGGGCCCATCCCAAGAAGATGTTGTCCGTACCCCAACAACTTGCTTTACAGAAATGTTTGGGTATGCCCGAAGTTGTGGGGCTGGGAGAAATTTGGCTAGATCATTCTGTCCACCCAGACAGATGTTTTTTTCAAGAAGAGCAGTTAAAGACTTGCTTCGATACTTGAACCCACACCAGGTCCTCGTTCTCCATTGCCGTGGCATGGCTTCAGATCCGACAGGTTTTGAGGTCTATATGAGGTGCCTCGGATTGCTATAAGAGCAGGTTTCTTTCAGTCAAAGAATCCACTTACATTGTTTCACGGGATCCATGGAGACGGTGAACCGATGGACAGAGGCATTTCCCAACACAATGTTTGGTTTTAAGGGCATAGCCAAAACCTTCAATATCAGGCAGGCTGAAGCACTCAAGAGAATTCCATTTGACAAGCTGTTATTGGAAACGGATGAACCTTACTTCCCTGTCTGCGCAGAGTTCTCAATAAGTGCCCCGCATTTATTGGGCTTTGTAGCCGAAATCATAGGTTCGATCTTAGATAAACCCATGGAGGTTATCTTAGAGAAAAACTGCGGTCAACGCTACAATGTTTTATTGCCACAAATAAACTCTTGTGAATGGTATGATGTGGCTTAAATAATCAATTCAGTCAAAGGAGAACCAGGATGTTCCTTTAGGCACTAGATGGATCCATGTGTTCCATCTGGAAGGTTATATATATAGGAATAAAGGGATCCAAGAAGACCCCAGTGTCAGACTTAACGGAAGACAGCCTTCCATTAAGTGCCTTGTAAACAGATAAGGAATATGGGAACAGGGAATTTTATAAGTATGTTTTACTGAGTTAAATGAAGGATCAAGGTCCAAAGTAAATAGAACCAAGGAGTTCTTTACATCATTTAACTATTTTATGTGCTAAAACAGATATAGGAGGCTTTTAAATAATTGACTCATGGAGCCAAAAAGCTCCATCAGTGTTTTTACGTGTTCATATAGCAATATGACGTTTTTAAAAACAGTTAAATTATGAAGCCAGGGAGTTTCATAAAGTAGACATACTTATATATATGTATTATATATATATCGTGAATTAAGTTTTTAATCAGTTTTAAAAGAATGAAGCCATGGAGTTTTATATATCCTACTCGGGGAGGCATACATATAATACTCATATGTCAGAGATTATATGTTTCATAAAAGGGGTTCTTTACAAGGCAATTGGTCAACCTAGTACAACCAAGAGAAATGGGGGTAGAGGGACTTTATATATAAAATGGGGAGGAGTGTGGTGAAATCAGGCACATCCCATGTGGGCCGTTTCACTCCTTTCGGGTAATTCGGACAGATTCGGTACCAGTCTAATTGGCCAACAGGGAACCAGTCTGTTGATGGGAAGAATCCTACTTTATAACGAGAAGGACACCTCCTGAGATCGGCTCCATCATACATATAGCATAGGCCAAGGCACTAGCTACATTGGAGATATTGGTAAGTCCATACTTAGTTAATGGGGTAATCACCATCGCACTGACAGATTGTACAGTTAAACTACATTCGCAAAAATTAAATAGTTCACGGGCAAGTTTGGAGGGAAATAGAATGTCCTGACGAACATAAAGGTACAAAATTTAGTGTAAATGATTAACAGCATATATCTGGATCCTTTTAAAATTTTGGAATCCCTCAAGTCACACGTAATCCCTCCAATAACTGAACATCGTGGATCCGCCCATATTGTCTAATTGACGCCAGCTTCGAGTTTATTTTCGCTTTACATAATGAAATCAAAATGAATCTTAGAGTTTCTGAGTGGAAACTTAAAAACTTTGAATGTAAATTACAAACACTTGTTTTACTTTTAGTAAATCAGTGTACCTTTTAGTAGCTATATAATTACACTGAACTAATAGTCTAAAACTAGCTTTGGAAATACCCCCTTTTTTAATATTCTATTTTAGTATATAGTTAAAGAGGAACTAAATAATAGTGAGACTCTAGTTTAATGTGACAAATCGGGAGAACCAGGTTTCTGAAACTGTAAGTTGGTTTTAACAACTGATGGTGGATTCGAAAAAAAATCACATTTATTATTGTCTCTATAGATATATAGCTATTATTGTACATAGATATGCATGCTAATAATAATATAGTTTCCTTTAATAACAAATCAAATTTAATAATTTTATATTCTCTTGATATGTTGTTAGTTTATAAAAATAGATATATAACATTTATTTAGAATAGTCACTCTTGTATGTGCTTTATTCTGAGATATAACTCTGATTTCCTCTATTCTAAATTTGTTGTACAGTTTATTTAATGAAAAGGACTAAAGACATTTTAACATTGCATTATATGGTTATGTGAAGAATTTGATCATGATTTGAAAATTAAGTTATATTTTTATTCATCATGTATATTGATATACCAGTAGATCTGTTTAATTTTGTATCAAGATTTCTCTATAACTGTGTTTTATGATCTTATTACTAGTGTTTACAAATTCTCAACAATCAATGCGTCTTATGTGCATTTATACGCCCTACTATGAATCAATTCATTCACATCTGACCTATGTACACATTCCAGTAAATTAAGACTATTTAACATCTCTCTTTGAAAGTAATTTAGAAGGAATACAAACCATATGTATAGTACAGGTTACATGAATATTAGGGCATTACCAGTTCTACTCACATAAGTGCCCATTGCTTAGAAAATAGAAAAGTTTACTACTTCACTTTGGTTTTATTTTTCATTTGAGCAAAACAAAGAAAATATTGGTATGACGCAAATGGGTGTGTTAAGCTCGCAGGGAAATAATGAAAAGCCATAAAAAAATAAACGTAATTAACATTTCAATTGTTCAATAAGCATATTTGAAATCATTGTATCATTACACGTATGTCTCAACACACTGTTTAATTTTAAATAAAGCCTATATTTGACATTACATATCATTTGTATCTATATAAAGACGAAGTGGAGCAAACGTAGCAAATTGTTAGTGTCCGTTAAGATTAACATTGACAAGTAGCCGTGTAGTGGGAGTAATACATGCATCAGATTGTCAATTGTAGTCTGGAATAAACAAGTAGCCATATAGTGTGAGTAATACATGCATCAGATTGTCAAGTGTAGTCTGGAATAAACAAGTAGCCATATAGTGGGAGTAATACATGCATCAGATTGCAATTGTAGTCTGGAATAAACAAGTAGCCATATAGTGGGAGTAATACATGCATCAGATTGTCAATTGTAGTCTTGAATAAACAAGTAGCCATATAGTGGGAGTAATACATGCATCAGATTGCAATTGTAGTCTGGAATAAACAAGTAGCCATATAGTAGGAGTAATACATGCATCATATTGTCAATTGTAGTCTGGAATAAACAAATAGCCATATAGTGGGAGTAATACATGCATCATATTGTCAAGCGTAGTCTGGAATAAACAAGTAGCCATATAGTGGGAGTAATACATGCATCAGATTGTCAATTGTAGTCTGGAATAAACTTGAAGGCTCTGTAAGGTTAACACTGACAAGTAGCCGTGTAGTTGGAGTAATACATGCATCAGATTGTCAATTGTAGTCTGGAATAAACAAGGAGCCATATAGTGGGAGTAATACATGCATCAGATTGTCAAGTGTAGTCTGGAATAAACAAGTAGCCATCAAGTGGGAGTAATACATGCATCAGATTGCAATTGTAGTCTGGAATAAATAAGTAGCCATAAAGTGGGAATAAAATATGCATCAGATTGCAATTGTAGTCTGGAATAAACAAATAGCCATATAGTGGGAGTAATACATGCATCATATTGTCAAGCGTAGTCTGGAATAAACAAGTAGCCATATAGTGGGAGTAATACATGCATCAGATTGTCAATTGTAGTCTGGAATAAACAAATAGCCATATAGTGGGAGTAATACATGCATCAAATTGTCAAGTGTAGTATGGAATAAACAAGTAACCATATAGTGGGAGTAATACATGCATCAGATTGCAATTGTAGTCTGAAATAAACAAGTAGCCATATAGTAGCAGTAATACATGCATCAGATTGTCAATTGTAGTCTGGAATAAACAAGTAGCCATATAGTGGGAGTAATACATGCATCAGATTGTCAAGTGTAGTCTGAAATAAAAAGTAGCCATATAGTGGGAGTAATACATGCATCAAATTGCAATTGTAGTCTGGAATAAACAAGTAGCCATATAGTGGGAGTAAAACATGCATCAGATTGCAATGTAGTCTGGAATAAACAAATAGCCATATAGTGGGACTAATACATGCATCATATTGTCAAGTGTAGTCTGGAATAAACAAGTAGCCATATTGTGGGAGTAATACATGCATCAGATTGTCAATTGTAGTCTGGAATAAACAAGTAGCCATATAGTGGGAGTAAAACATGCATCAGATTGCAATTGTAGTCTGGAATAAACAAGTAGCCATATTGTGGGAGTAATACATGCATCAGATTGTCAATTGTAGTCTGGAATAAACAAGTAGCCATATAGTGGGAGTAATACATGCATCAGATTGTCAATTGTAGTCTGGAATATAAACAAGTAGCCATATAGTGGGAGTAATACATGCATCAGATTGTCAATTGTAGTCTGGAATAAACAAGTAGCCGTATAGTGGGAGTAATACATGCATCAGATTGTCAAGTGTAGTCTGGAATAAACATGTAGCCATATAGTGGGAGTAATACATGCATCAGATTGTCAATTGTAGTCTGGAATAAACAAGTAGCCATATAATGGGAGTAATACATGCATCAGATTGTCAATTGTAGTCTGGAATAAACAAGTAGCCGTATAGTGGGAGTAATACATGCATCAGATTGTCAAGTGTAGTCTGGAATAAACAAGTAGCCGTATAGTGGCAGTAATACTTGCATCAGATTGTCAAGTGTAGTCTTGAATAAACAAGTAGCCATATAGTGGCAGTAATACTTGCATCAGATTGTCAAGTGTAGTCTTGAATAAACAAGTAGCCATATAGTGGGAGTAATACATGCATCAGATTGTCAATTGTAGTCTGTAATAAACAAGTAGCCATATAGTGGGAGTAATACATGTATCAGATTGTCAATTGTAGTTTGGAATAAACTTGAAGGCTCTGTAAGAAGATATTGTTCAAACAAACTTTACAAGTGCAGACGTGACAAATACACATTTAAGAGGACCATATTCTGACTTTTTGATGACATTTCTCCGTCTTGTCATGTTTTCAAAATGTCCATGACTATTTCTCTATGTACTCCAGCATATCGATATACCTTTGATCGGATTATTCTGGTTTACACGGCGGTTTGCTTTCATTATTCATCCAGTCCATCTCCACCCTAAAATGAAAGATATTGACAATAAATTGTTTTATATAATACATGTACTATACTATCAAGCTTTACATTGTTTTGTATTAAATACATATCATAACACACTTTAAAATGAACAAATGTGTTCTTGGTAGTGCCATTATTTATATTAAACAACAGTAACATTTCAGTTTCACTGTCTTCTTGCGGAGCAGGTGCTAGAAGTTTCCATTTCAAGTGCCTACCTGGTGTAGAACAATGGCCTACTTGAATAACTTTGTTTTCTCATTGGGTAGTCAACACTTGTGAAATTGATTGGGATATGTCAAAAAGCAATGCATATTTTAAACATTATGTTCACACGTAAATAAAGATATGTTTACATGGAGCAATACGGTAAAAAAATAAACTGTTTCACTTTTCTATCCTTGTTAGAAATCAAAATTTAACAATATTTGTTGTTACATGTTATGGTTTTGGCACTGATTAAATAAAAAATAATGTTTTTTGTTTTGTCATTATTTAAATTAAAAAAAATTCATAACAATATTAAATAGATAAGTAAACATGATAACTGACATTGACATGTGGTTCTCCATCTAGTCTTATATTGTTTTATATCCATTGTTTACTAACACATGTATCTTAAGAATTTTAAATAAATCTGATCAGATTATGGAATATGATCTGCAACCTAATGTTCAAAAGGAACACAACAATCTTGACCAGATCTCAAAATAGTGTTCAATGTCGATATAGATATAGCCATTTTCCTATGGCACATGTAGTTATAGTAGTGTTATGAGCTCCTAGCCTCGTTCTGATAATGGGAAGTTAAACAGTTATTGTATTAATCCATTTATGATAAAAACAATAAACACAATAAAAAAGTGAATAGAACAACATTTGTTATAAAATAATGATTGTTTTATTTGTCAACTTGATGGGGCTTCAACTGTTTTTAAATGATATTCTCTAAAACAGATTCAATAACATACCAACTCTTCCAGCCGCCACCATAAGTACAATGAGTTTAGAAAACATTAATTTGTTGGGAATAGATTTTGCTTTACATAAGAAGTTTGGAAATTTACTTCTGTTTACTTCTATACACTTTGTTTTACTTAAATCCGTGTACATTTTTCTAGGACATTATTAACTCGTGTGTATTATTTTAAAAGGTCAACTAACTTTAGAAATATCTTTTCAATCTATTTATAGTCTATGCAATAAATATATTTTCAGTGACTTGTTCCCCTTTCGAAATTGAAAGCAGTACGACTATATATATAAAAAAGAGGAACCAAATTTGGTGACGTCTATATCCTGTTACTATAAACTTTATTAAACTGAAAGTGAGTTTAAATAACTTGTCGTTGATATAAAAAAAATTGCATTTTAACAGAATTGGATTATATAGTTGACTCCATAGATGTAAATAACTACTGCTGCTGCTACTACTGCTACTACTACTACTACTACTACTACTACTACTACTGCTGCTGCAGCACTACTACTACTACTGCTGCTGCTGTTGTTGTTGCTACTACTACTATTACTTCTTCTACTACTTCTTCTACCTTTTCTACTACTATTACTGCTGCTAATATTACTACTACTACTACTGCTGCTGCTTCTATTACTACTACTTCTACTTCTTCTATTATTACTAGTACTACTACTACAACTACTACTTCTTCTACTACTACTACTTCTACTACTACTACTACTACTACTACAACCAATACTTCTTCTACTACTACTACTACTACTTTTACTACTACAACTACTTCTTCTTCTATTACTACTACTACTACTACAACTACTACTACTACTACTACTACTACTACTACTACTACTACTACTACTATTACTACTGCTACTATTACTTCTACTAGTACTACAACTACTACTTCTTCTACTACTACTACTACTACTACTACTACTACTACTACTTCTTCTTCTATTACTACTGCTACTACTATTACAACTACTATTTCTACTACTAATACAACAATTACTTCTTCTATTACTACTGTTACTACAACTACTACTACAACAACTACTACTACTACTACTACTACTACTACTACTACTATTACTACTACTACTTCTACTTCTTCTATTATTTCTTCTATTGCTACTACAACTACAATTTCTACTACTAATACAACTACTACTTCTTCTATTACTACTGCTACTACTACTACTACAACTACTACTACTACTTCTTCTACTACTACAACTTCTACTACTACTACTACTTCTACTACTACTACAACTACTACTTCTACTACTTTTTCGACTACTACTACTACTACTTCTACTACTATTACTACAACTACTACTGCTTCTTCTATAATTACTAGTACTACAACTTCTACTTCTACTACTACTACTTCTACTACTACTACTTCTTCTACTACTACTGCAACTACTACTACTACAACTACTACTACTTCTTCTTCTTCAATTATTACTAGTGCTACCACTATTACTACAACTACTACTTCTTTTTCTACTACTACAACTGCTACTACTACTACTTCTTCTACTACTACTACTACTACTACTGCTTATACTACTACTACTACAACTTCTTCTACTGCTATTACTACTACTACTACTACTACTAATACTGCTACTACTACTACTACTACTACTATTATTACTACTACTACAACTACTTCTTCTTCTACTATTACTGCTACTAATTCTAATACTTCTTCAACTACTACTACGGCTGCTGTTGTTGTTGCTATTCCTACTACTTCTACTACTACTACTTCTACTTTTACTACTTTTATTACAACTGTTAATATTACTACTACTACTGCTGTTACTTCTACTACTAATACTACAACTACTACTTTTACACTACTACTGCTACTACTACTACTAAAACTACTACTACTGCTGCTGTTGTTGTTGTTGCTCCTACTACTAGTACTTTTACTACTTCTACTTTTACTACTACTACTATTACTACTGCTAATATTACTACTACTACTACAACTACTGCTGCTGTTGCTTCTGCTGCTGTGGCTACTTCTACTACTATGTTTGCTGAGGGGCGTATTGGCTCAATATTTAATATATTTATACTGTCATCTGAGAGAAATTCTACTTTCAATACCTGTTTATTAAAACGATGCAAGTCATATTTTAAATAAATGCCGAAATGTCATCAAAACAAATGAATTTGAATGTTTTTACCAAACCCCTCTTCATAATTTCAAATTCAAACTATTTAATTCTCTGTTTCAGACTGTTCAACCGGTATTCCGATATTAGACTATTCAGGAATAGTATGTGACAAAACAAAGTAAACTATAAAACATGGAAAACAACTCAGTAACTACAGGAAACGATGATAATGTACAGAAACTTAGCCTAGATCTCAATAACACACATATTGCATACAATTCAGCAACTGGATTAAGTGGTGAACAAAAACCCTTATCAGTGGTACAAAAGGGCGCAAAGCCAAAAGCCATAAAAAACAAAAATGAGTTTCCAAAGCCATCAAAATATTATAAAAAAGTCGATGATGCGGCGAAACAGGAATTACTTGAAACTGATGGACCTAAATACTCTAGTGATAATTGGAATCCAGTGGATCATGTAAATGAAAGGAATCCGAGTCACCAATCATGTCCCACATTTCAGTATTATGGTCAGTGTACTGATGACCCAACGGCGCAGCAACAGCCAATAGTGCCCAGTTGCAGTTCATATCCAGGTATTGTAGTGGCATATATTCTGAGTATAATAGTCAACCACTATAAACACGAAAATTAATCATGATGTTAATTAGGTACCTGAAAGATGGGGTAGGAAGATCTCAAGTAAATCACATTCTACTTTATCTGTGTTTGAAATCAATACTAGTTAACTCGTTATGACGCGAGTTGATTCAGCACTCTTATAGTTTATCCCTGAACCCGCTATCTCCGAGCCAGGTCTATTAATAAACAATAAAAAAGCAGGGAATTTTATGCCTGTCCCACAGTTCATAGCAATTGAGCACTTGCTAAACTATGACATCATTCAAACTTTCTGTTGAAGCAATTGACCAATCAACATGCTCAAATGCGGCTTTCCCATCATTGCTATTTACCGGACCCAATCGAGACAGCTTGGTCCGTACTACAGACCAATCCTCTTAACAAATCACTGGTTAAATACGGCATTCAGTTTTATTGTTAGATGAAGACATCTGAGCAGAACCACCAACATAGCGAACTTTCTTACATGAAGGACCGATTATGAAATAAACCAATAGATTAACAAGAGAGTAACAAAATGATATGCTGAAAGACTTATATTACAATGTCATTTTAGTTTTAGTTTTTTAAAGAAAGTAGACTGGAAATAATATTAAACTTTGAACAAGATTAAAAAAAAACAGAATTAAGTAGGATAAAAAAAACATAATATACTTATATAATTAATATTGGACAGTATCAAGGAACACTCTGACCTGACCAACCTGTATTCGTTTATAACTACTGCAGATGGTACAGCAGGTTATGTTTCTACTTTCAGAAATAAGCAATGAACCAATGAAGGATTTTGTAATACTTAATGCTATAGAAGATGAAGAAAAAGCTGTTGAAGTGAGAGATCATCTGCTAAAAGATTTTCCAAATGTTCAACCCGCAATCACTGTTGAATTGTTTTCAAGTGAGGACATTGGGAAACTAGAAATGGAAAGTCTGCAAAACCTTCCATATCAATATCGACGTATTCTCATCTTAGTAACAAACAATTTGTGCGAAAAAAAAAAACCTAAATTTTATACGACTTTATTGCAAACATTCGATTTAGAGAACAATGATAACAAACATGACCAAATAGTTCCTGTTTGGACATGTGACAAGTTAGATTGTTGGCAGCTTAAACCACTGAAAGGTTTGCATTACTGGAGAGCTTTCGGTAAAGAACCATTAAGAACTTTATACCTCCATCAGGTAGTCAACTTGGTCTCAAATAGCAGACAATCAAATCGATGACATTCAAACAGCACCGGCACAAAATTAATAAAGCGGTTTTGACTACTGGTAATATTTTGATGAAGAAAGTCATAAAACTGAATGTCTAACGTTTTACAATTTCTTTCCTGATATATACCTGTCTAAGAGAGAATAAGAAATACTATTATATCTCTTTTCTTATCGTGTTTAGCTGGTGCGGCCATTGTTGCACACTAAGAAATGGCTGATAACATTTTGATTTCATACCCTTTTTAGTAAAATTAGATGAAGCATGGATGAGTTTTTTTTTGTTGTTTAACATAGCTGGCACTGTCTTTTGGTTATTCAAATTATGTTACTACCCAATTTGATATATGATGATTATCTTTTCTACCAGTTCCCTGCACATATATGAATGTTTCTTCTTATAGGGAGTGTCATATGGAATATAATGTCTACAGGCATATTGCACAAAGTGTATGTTACTGTCCAGCTACTGGCACCCTGCTGAGCTGTCATATTTCACCAACACCACATTCACACCATGTGGTAATGAGAAATACTCTGCCACAGTGTGCATATTGTACCCTAATAAGCATAAATCACCCAAGGTTTTATGACAGGATGTAATATCATAATATCACATAGTATTATGTCTTATTACTAATTCAAACATTTTCAGTCAATTATGATTTCAATATCAATGCAAACTTACAAGTAAAAAATATGTAATATGATTTTATGTATACCAGAACACTATTTAAACAGTAAAAAAAACTCTGCCGTTGAATAACATGCAATAGCAAAGCATAAGAAGGAAAATAAATGTACATTTTCACGTATTTATGAATAAATAAAGGAACAAAGGTTTTAATTGATCTTTTTTCATTGCGAAGTAGAGGTAGTTCAAATGTCTATTCAAGAAAAATGACCTAGCTGACTGTGAAAAAGCCACATATCAATAAAGTAAATTGCCTATTGATTATAAAATTACTAAAATGAGTTTATGAACAATTAATGGTTGACTGAATATTTAGCACCATTTTTGCCTTCGTGGGCTTACTGTACAGATGTTCAGTTAACCTAACCACTGTTTCCTGAAAAGTTAACCAGTACTCGAGCACACCCCATATCCGCAAGTAACTGATAACTTTCCCACTTGAATCAGCGGTGAGAGACAGATGATAATGAGACACAATGTTGTATGTCAATCATCACAGAGACTTACCGGATGGGGATTCGAACTCGCGACACCTGGATTGATAGTCAGGCACGTTACTGACTGAGTTAATTGGGCCTGTTACAAGCAAATGGCTTTTATTTGTATTTTGATAATAAATTTTAGATACCATGTCGTTTTCACACCTTATGTTTTGGCATTAACCTCTTCTTTTTATTGTTTATTGGATTATCGCACTTGCTGATTACAAGATTGCTTATAAAAACTTATTGAAAAAAAAAGAAACGTGCTTATAGATACAAACAAATGAAAGAGTTGGAAAGTAAACGTTTTTCCAGACCACGTGATTTTTGGAGACGTTTTATCCAAAGAAAACAAACTCCCCCAGACATTTCTTAAGATGATTTTAATAAATATTTTGTAAATCTTTTCAAAGATATACCTGTTACTATTTCCGATGATCTGAAACTTTTAACCAAACCCATGATTTCAATCATGACGACCCAGTTTTCGAAGAACTGGATAGACGTATAAGTGTCCGAGAAGTTGAGGTCGCGATCCGAGCGTTAAAGAAAAAGAAGGTCGCTGGAGATAATATGCTTAATGCATATTTTATAGCAACTTGCGATATATTATCGTCTCATCTTACAGGCATTTTTAATATTATTTTTTATACTGGGGGTTTTCCAGATGAATGGACTAAGGGTTGTATAATTCCACTACACAAAAAGGGTGACAAAGATGAAGTTAATAATTACCGGGTAATAACTCTAGTTAGTTGTATGGGCAAACTTTTCACTAGTGTTTTAAATGAGCGAGTAAATAAATGGCGTCAGGTGCTCAATTTGGTTTAAGAAAGGGGAAATCCACCACAGATGCTATATTTATACTCCGATGTATTATCGATAAAGTTCTTAACAATAAAAATCGTTAAAAAAGCATTTGATTCAATTTATAGACACGCAATGAGGTTTAAGTTATTTAAATTAGGCGTTAAGGGGAAAATGCTTAGGATTATTCGAGCAATGTATCATTCCGTTAAATCTTGTGTTAAATTAAGCGAATCTTGTTCGGACTTTTTCAATATTTCAGTAGGCTTAAAGCAAGGAGAAATAATGTCGCCGATCATGTTTGCTCTGTTCATGGAGGACATTGAGCTCTTTTTACAAAATAGAGTAAACTGTGGAATGTCTTTGGACGATATTACTTTAATATTATTGCTTTTTTCACGACGACATGATTCTAATAGGTTCAAGCCCGGAGGATCTGCAAAGAAGTATTGATAGATTACATGATTATTGCGATATTTGGGGTCTCCAAGTAAATACCGAAAAGACAAAAGTCGTGATTTTTCGCAATAGAGGTAGATTAAAAGAATCCGAACGTTTCCACTAAAATGAAAAGTTATTGGATATTGTAGATGATTTTAATTATCTAGGTGTTGTTTTTAATTATACGGGTACATTTACATTGAATCAACAATATATTTGCGGTAAAGCGTTAAAAGCAATGAATCTTTTAACTTCAAAAATTTGAAATTCGTCCAAAAACATCTTTGCAATTATTTGATGCTTTTGTTACATCTATTCTCAGTTATGGGAGTGAGGTATGGGGATTCACCAAGTCCAAGGATATCGAGAGAATACATTTAAAGTTCTGTAAGAATATTTTAGGGGTTAAGTTAACAACGAGCAATGCAGGTGTCTATGGAGAACTTGGCCGCTATCTGCTTTTTATATCAAGATTTATAAGGATAATCAAATACTGGATAAGGCTATTAAAGTCGGATAACGTGATTTTAAATTGTGTATATAAGAGTACATATGAAGACTGTGAAAATGGGAAAATAAATTGGTTGTCAAATGTAAAATGTATGTTACATAACTATGGGTTTATGTATGTTTGGGATGAACCAACTAATGGTATTAATAATACATTTATTTCAATATTTCGCCAAAGAGTAGTAGATTGTTTTATTCAAAACTGAAATGCAGATCTCATTTCAAATAGGGTTCTCAACGTTTTATACAGAAATGTAAAATCAACTTTTGGTTATAAAAACTATTTTGATTTATTGTGTACTAAAACCTTACGCAGCTTTTTAACTAAATTACGACTTTCTTCTCATTCACTTAGAATCGAAACTAGTAGATATTCCAGGAACAGATTAGATAGAAACGAACGTAAATGCCAAATTTGTAACAGTAACGATATTGAAGACGAGTTTCATTTTGTTTTATTGTGTTCTATATATACTGATATTAGAAATAAGTTTATAAAAAAATATTATATAAGAAGACCAAGTATGGTCAAATTTGTAACCTTGTTACAATCTTCAAACAAAATTGAACTTGCTAAACTTAGCAAATACATATCGGAAGCTTTAAAAATTAGACGCTCTATTCCGAACTTTATTTTAAATTAATGGATTAATAGTACATTCTCACGAAAGCTATGTCAAATGTTATATATGTGTTGTTAATAAATAAGCTGAATTACTTTATTATAATTGGGTGGGTAAAATACTAAGATTATATGGGTAAATCATATGTTTTTGTTACTTAATATATTTTGTTTAACAGACACGTCTACATACTAAACATTTTATACTTTTGCAAAATTTAATGTTTATAATGCTTATATCTGTCATGTTCAAAAATATTGTCAATTGTATGTATAATGATGAGAAACTGTAAAGTTTAAGTCAATAAAATATGTCTATGTCTGTGCAATTATAACATTGTGAAAGTTTGCTATATCAATTTCGTAATATTTTGGAAGAGTATATAAAATTACAAATTTTCAGAAATCAGTTGCGCTGTAAGTGTTATTAGCACATTTTTGAGAGCTTCCAACTGGATAATATACACTTGTCGCATATGGTAATCTTCGTCCTGAAATCATAAGAAATTGTATGCTTGGGTAGCACTCTACTTGGCACGCCAAGGCATTGGTACGCTTCATTCTGCAATCTTAAGCCCTGCCCCAAAGTATATAGGTGTTTTGCGCGTTATGTCACCAGAAGCTTGACACTGAGGCATTGTGAAATCACATATTAGGAAAACTAAAAAACAACGCTGCGCACAAAACATATCGCATTACTCCACCCACTTATTCCGCTGAAGAAAACAATGTTTATGGGTTAAGTCCTTCAATTCAGAATCGTTATCGCGTTTAATTATCTTCCTTTGATGTTCACTAATGTACTGCATATCTATCAACTGTTTACGTGAATTAGTGTATAAACACATAAGAGTTTCAGTAGAGAGCAGTTACTAACGACACATTAAATTTTTTGCGAGAACTAGAGGTGTCAACCAACCATTGATTTTTGTTCTTTATCATATAGTAAATAATAAAAGTTTAAAGGCTTGTCATTCATAGAGAAACCCAAATGAAAGAAGTGAAACCTACATTTTACTGTTTGTCAACCTCTGGACTATCAAAATATGATGAGAAAAGTAGGGGTCATGTGTCATAAGAGATTTTTTTTTCTGCTCAGTGTGTACACTGGTGACAAAGTGAAAGCAGACTTCCGAAATCATGTATTCATACCCCAATTTCCAAGCATCAATTTTTTTTTCTAAATTCACAATTCAAACATGACAATGCTATCAAAATGTTCAAAATACATCAATAATGCCATTCAAATAAAAAAATGAGCATTAAAATAAGGAAAATGCATTTGTAAAGAAGAAGAAATGAGGATTATCTATAACCGCCATTATGCGACTACCCCACGGAAGCACTTCCTTTTTGCAATGGTGGTACTATGCCTAGAACGGAAGTGCTGCTATGGCGTCACCGAAAACCTCCAACATAAAAGAGCTATAAAATGGCGGCGCCCATAATATTTAGGAACGCTTGAAATCATGATATTTGATATCGTTTCTCTCATTTGGTAAATTCCGTTCATTTAAAATTTGTTGATTTTTGTGTTATTTACATGTCTATTTAACGATAATAGCCATTTATATTCTGACATGCGGTACCAATGTGGTAAAATTAGCCTGATTAGCGACTCCAAAACCACATCGTGTCCTAAATCTATCATACACTGAAATTTACTGAGATAAATTCTTTTAGGTATTTTCTCTGATTCAAGTGCGAAAGTTATCAATAACGTGCGCTCGATTTTGGATTAAGATTTTAGGATCCCAGGAAAGAGTTGTTAGGTTAAATGATCGTCTGTTAGCTCTCGATAGCATACAAATGACGCTTAATATTCAAACAAACAAACTACATTATACAACAATGTTAATTATGACCCAAGCCAGATATGAAAGGAGGAGACATTGTGAATAGGTGTTTGTATAGTTTAAATTAGGGAATAATTTCGCTAATTGATGCGTACACGTGCCAGTAAACTTAACTCTGTAAAACAACGCTCAGTTCAATCAGTTTATCTAATGATCTCAATAAACTTTACTATGTGTATTCTAATTGAAAATGTATACCATACTTGATACATATAGCTAATAATTGTGATGATATTTGTATACATATAATTACATAAATGATATTTTTATTGTGTGCATTAGTGTGTTATGTTAAAAAATATTAAACACTCAGCTATATTTAAATAGCTTTCTTTATTTATTACGCATTTATACAGAAAACTCTTAAAACGTTGATCTTTTACACATTTGTGAATGATTTTTCTTGAACCCTTCTACTTATTTTAACCGAATAAGTGTCTAAAATAAAAACATATTTCTTCCAAGCTTTATTCAAGTTCATTGAATGTTCCAATCTGATCACCTCGGCCTTTATGATACAAAATAGACGTGTATCATACGGAGGATACGGAAATACCCGATGTTTCACGATTGTGAATGTTCAAGAACACCATAGAATGACGTTGCACATAATCATAATTATTGTAACCTTACTTTGGAGCAAAGAACGTAGTAGCGTATCTATTAAACACATTATTGACTCAATCATATCGTGCGATATATTAACTATTCTGTTATTTTATATAAATTAACTTAAGGACGATTTCTGTTGTTTTTCATGCGCACTAATTTCACGTACAAAGGGAAACAACTTTGTCGAGACAAACTAGTGTTACTTCATATATAATACAACAACTGACCCTATATAGGATGGCACACTCGTTTACGAATACGCCTAAAATTGGTCTCTTATAGTGTGTTCATTATATAAAATATGCATACTGGTATAAAGTAATTGTTTATACCAATTTGACCTAAATATTAAATATAATAGAAATCTTAATATTTATACAAATATGCTCATTTAGTAGAAAAGCGTCAACTACTGTTTATTTTACGATGACATACTTTAAGAGCTAATTTTTTCTCAAATTATACGGTAACGTGTATTTTCTATTTTGATTGTCATTAGAATAGGTATCAGAGAGTATTTTGTGAGGTTTTAAGCACAATTTATCTATACACTATATCAAAATATTAAACAGAATCCTATAATTTTATTGCATAATTGAAACATAGTTGACACTCTGCTGAAATTATCTTGTTTCTTTTAAAACCACAAACAGTTAAGTTCAAGCTTATAATGACCATTTCCATGGCAACTATCATTATATGCATTTGTGTAATAGTTTTAATTAAACACTTGATTTGATGTTAACAATTTCAAATATTTTTTTCGTATTGCTAATAAAATGTTAATTTTTTTTGCCAAATTTCAAGGACGATAATTTTTATGAGTAGCTGTTACCAAAGATATGCACGGTAACATGTGTAATTTTATTTCTGATATTGCATGAAGATCCATTAAACTTAAATATTGGGAAGTTTCATAAAATTCTATCCACAGGAAAAAATATAACAAAAGGTTCAAGAGAACCTGAACACTCTACTGTTAACAGATGCTTTACAAGGCATCTATGCATTGCTACATACAAAATATCTTAGGTCTAGGCCTGTGCAAGTTTGGTTGAGATTCAATGAAATTGAAGGTATTATACCGTCTACTTCATTTTCCCTATATTAGTCTATGTATAACGGTGACCCCTGTGGTTGCCCCAAACTTTACCACAAGGACCCGATTTCAACAAATCATTTAGGGGACCGCCATGCAATGCTACATGTTAAATATCTAAGGTCTATGCCTGTTTAAGTTTGGTTAAGATTTAATGAAATTGAAGGTATTATACCGTCTACTTCATTTCCCCTATATTAGTCTATGTATAACGGTGACCACTGTGGTGGCCCCAAACTTTACCCCAGGGACCCGACTTCAACAAATCATTAAGGGGACCCCCGTGCAATGCTGCATGCAAATATCTAAGGTATATGCCTTAAACTTTCAGAGAAATTCTACGCGCAGGTACAACTATGTAATGATTCAGTGCTTTATCGTTCGAACTATACAAAATATTTATTAAGTTTTGAGTTGATCGCCATTGAAATATGAACCTTATACAGCTGTGTACGAGGGACGGTAAAAAAGTATGCTCCTGCTCGGAAAGTGTTATAAAATTTTAGAAAATTAATTTTACTCTTTTTCAAAGTATTCTCTATCTACATAAAAAAAAAATATACCCTTTTTGAGTCGCATTTGGTCTCAGCGAAAGTTTCTGGAAACAATTAAAAACCACTTGGGGAAAAGGTCTGGACTATATTGGCTATATAATGGTTACACTTTAAAGGAATTGATAACTTCCACAGTTGATGTAACGTAGTGGGAAGAATCGTTGGTATAAAGAAGGACGTATTTCTGTGTTAGCCACGGATGTAGCTGTTCGAGTGTTTCACAAAGTTTCGTAAGAATTATTTCAAAGTAGTTCTTGGCAGTAACAGTCCAACCTTTTGGCATAAAGTGAGTATAATGCCGCATGCATTACAGAAAACCTTTCTAGCAAAAGGGGATATTTTAAATTTTGGGCTTGTTCCCACTGTTTTGACTGGGGTTTTGTTGTATCGGATTCGACATGACGCACCCGCGTTTTATCCCTCAGTTATAATGTGGTTAAAAAACGCATTCCCTTTCCAATGAAATCGGCTAAAATGATCTGTAAAAAGGGTCACCCATTTAGCCTGGTCATCCGCAAACTGTTTTGGCACCCATCTTGCACTGACTTTATTCATCCCTAGCTGTTTATGTAGGTTGATCTGTTGCCAATGCTAAACTTATCAGCTATCTCATGCACTGTTTCTTACCGATCTCGCATAACGAAAAGCTCAACATTGTTTACCATATCTTGGATAATTAATGTTGGAGTTGACTCTTGAATAATTAAGAATTAAGTTATTTGTTATTGTGTACAGTTTAACACTCACCGTTATTATTCCTTCATCTTTAAACTGAGAGCGTAATCATATAACCATAATAATCAAGGCCAACTTGGATAATTTGTATTGGAGCTATGGCCCGTGAATCGCTGAAAATGTGTTAATCGACCTGGTGTGCTCTTTAGCATTCGCGATATGATTTATATTGTCAGAGTCATGGCCCCTTATATTGTTAAAATCGCGTTATTTGATGTTGTGTGCACTCTTGTTACACATGCAGTTTTCAACTTTAGTATTCTCCAAACTTGAACAGCATGTGTATAACCATGATACTATTTTATATAAATATTGGAGTGTCTAAGTATAAATAAATGTCGGAGTTATGGCCCTTGAATCTTCAAAACAAAATATGCGTTATTTGACGTTATGCGCACAGTACATGTCATGCTATGTTCTCAGGTTGTCAGTTTGGATAAAAAACAACTTAACTGCCATGGATGCCAGTAACTGAGTGTCAGCGTCACCATCATACCCCATCTACGTACACTATTTATGTATGAATGTGCACTTCATCTCGGTTAGGAACGAAACTTGAATTATTTGTTATGAATACACCTACTAAAAACTAGAATAGACAGCTCTTGCTTAAATCTAATGGGAATTATACTTAGAAAGCGGGTTAATTTTTATTACATGCATAATCCAAGTTCAGTATTTAGCTCAAACTTCATCATAAGTCTTCAGTTATATATCAGAAAGTATCGTGGGATGGGACGGGAGTTAGAAACAGTCTCTTCTGCCAGTCAGTCCACCAGTTTTTCCGTTTCCCCATTTCGTGTCCGCTCCGTATCTTTTAAACCCATTGAAGGATTTTGATACAATTTGGGACAACAGTAAACCTCTTCAAACGTGCGTGCGTGCATGCGTGTGTGCATGCGTGTGTGTGGTTGGAGGATAATTTCAGGGGGAGGGATATTTGCTGTTTAGTTTTAAGCATAGACCAGCAAAATGACTGGGCCACAAGTTATGCCATCATTAGATTCGGCCCTCCCCAACAAATTTTTAATTTAATTACATATAATCAAGATGGTAACAACTGCATGTAAGATTAGTGAAAGGGGTAGAAAATGGTTACATTGCTTTATTGTTTACCTTGATTACCTTAAGTCTAACCGTTAGTTAAATGTTAAATGTATTAGTGTCTATCAAAACGTTTGGTGTGTAAACCAAAATCATAATTTTTAGAAACGGCGGCTATTTACGCAGAAATGAAATCTGGACATATAACGGGACAAATATCAAAACTGTTCCTTGCTATAAATTAGTGGGCTTATACATTACACCAAAACTAATATGGTCGAAAGCTAAAAATATGCTTGCCGTTCAAAGTAAAAAGGCCATAATTTCTATTTATAAACTTCAAAAAAAATGTTGAATAATATGATCACAATGAACTTTTTTAATTATTCGACACTATGGTCACACCTATCCTCACTTATGGATCAGAGTTATGGGGTTTTGAGTACGCAACACAAATTGAAAACGTACATAATCAATTCTGTACTCGCTATTTAGAACTGTACAAGAATACATTTCACGCCTTTTCAAGAGGTGAGTGTGGAAGTGTGTGAAGTACTGGTTACGTCTTCTCAAAATGAACAATTCAAGATACCCTAAGCAATGCTATATTATGCTACGTCATTTAGATGAAGCTGGGAGAGTAACTTGGGCTACGAAGGTCAAAACACTACTTTTTCAATACGGGTTTGGTTTCGCTTGGATATCACAAGACATCGGTGATGATCATTTATTTATCTTAAGATTTAAACAACGTGTAACAGATTGTGCTCTGCAAAATTGGCACGCTGATGTCCATGAATCAAGAAATGCTATTCATTATAAGCATTTTAAAACGCAACTAAACGTTGAGCAATACCTTACTTTGAAAATCCCTTTATAATATAAAATTGCACAGTCAAAACAGTCGTTATTTGTTGAAACAGGGAGACATACAAATATGCTGATAAATTTTGTATTTTGTGTAACTCACAAGAAATAAAAGATGAATTTCACGCTGTCATGACATGTACCTTTTATAACTATCTACGTAACCAATATCTTGCTGATATTATTATCTATAACGATCACAACTATCATAATGTATTTGGATTCTTCAGTTTGATGAGTACAGCCACTTCTGACAAGATAATCAAACTGGCAAAGTTTGTATTTAAGATGTTTAATAAAAGAACTGTTAACCTCCAATCTTAAAACAAAATGACTTAAAACATAATGACTTGAATTAAATTTCGAGATTGTGTATCACTCTTTTCGTTTTTTCAATATTTGAAATAAGATAGACACAAACACTGATCCCGAGCAAAATGACAGAACAGTCAATACGTTAAAAACAATATATATATATATATATATATATATACAAACATATAGCATTCATTATATTAAAACTGTATTGCAATTATAATGTTCGTATTATGAATGTTGATTTATTAGATTTCATGTTTACCATGTGTTAAACATGTGTTTAAAATGTATTATGGGCCGGAGGACTACCTTACTCAAATAAAATATTGTCTATATATATTGTCTATATCTAATTAAAGATAACTCTATTTTCAAAATCTAAGTGGTTATCTTTTCCTTGTTATAACGTAATTAACACTAAGATAATAAGATAAAGTCAGAGAGACATTGCATAAAATAATGTTTGGCATCCTCTTTTTCGTGCCCACATTTTTCACATGTTTCATTAAATTTTGATATATTGACAAATAAATCGCTATTAAAATTACTTAAAACTGTTATGTAAAAACATAGTGTTTTGTTTTTTAGACAACTGGTTATTAAGTTTCTGATGAAATTATTTATTTTTCATCGATTGTGAACACGTTCTTACAACTCCGGAAGACTTCCAATTCAAGGAAAATTGGGGGATATTGTAATGTCTTCTGTTCGTCCGTCCGTCTGTTCGTCACGTTTTGGACCAACCCTTTCCACAGTTTTAACCCGATTCAAATGAAACGTGCTGTACAGCAAGCACTTGGTCTAAACATGTGCCTGCGGTATTAGCGTTCCGATTAAATTTATTTAATGGAGTTATGGTCCTCTGTTTTTTAACTTAGATGCTACGTCATACTTTGGACCAACAACCTTGCGGACGCGACAACTCCCATATTTCTAACCCTATTCATAAAAAAACTTGCTGTTAAACAAGTTCGTGCTCTGAATATGCTCTGTGGTATTGGGGTTCTGATTAAATTACTTTATGGCGTTATGGCCCCTTTGCTATTAGAATTTGATTTTTTCATTGCACTTTGGAATTACAATCATCCCGCATCTCTAAAAGGACGTATTTAGCTCTCGGGCTAGTATAGTCCAAAGCCGAGCTATGCCTCAACGACTACTCAACTATCTAGAACACCTGGATGCCGCACAGACTTGGTCAACCAACTGTCTTCATAAGGGCAGCTTTGAAAGCCCGACGAAGATCAGATCGGCTCACAATGCTGTACAAGATCCAACATATGGACTGGTGGACATCCAACATGACAGTTACATACAACAGAGTGACGAACGTATCAGAGGGGACCAACGTATGTCTCTACCAAGAAAGAACTGTCCATGCGTCATACAATAACTCATTCTTTCCACGAACCATCACTATCTGTTATTAGGTGACTGCATCAGGGTTTGGAACCAACTACCATCTCTGACCACCTAAGCTTCAACACCGAGATGATTTAAAGCAAACCTAGCTGTTTGCTATGATAAACCGTGAATATTATTATTTTTGATACTTTATATTGTAAATTGACATTTGGGACAACTGCTAGGTACGAACAGAGCGAATCAGTCGCGCAGAACTAAATACATTACAAATTATAATCAATCCAGGCCTTCGACTGGAGGAAGAAGAAGAAGAAGAAGAAGAAGAAGAAGAAGAAGAAGAAGAAGAAGAAGAAGAAGAAGAAGAAGAAGAAAAAGAAGATGAAGAAGAAGAAGAAGAAGAAGAAGAAGAAGAAGAAGAGAAGAAGAAGAAGAAACTTGTGACTGGGAAAAGGAAAAAGTAGTGAAGCAAAACATGTTAACTCTGTTACAATACGAACAACTTCGTGCTGATGTTTTGTATGTATTTGTAAACACTTCAAGTGCAGATGTTCATTTTCATATTCAGGAGCGTATTCAGGATCTCAGCTTAGGGAGGGGTTGGCGTAAGATTTTGGTCATTTTTCAGGGCCGTTTCGAGCCTCATAATCAATTGTGTTAGGGAAAAAGACGGTTTTCAAATAATAAGTATTTATCAACATGTTAATGAAACCACTCATAAGTCAGTATGCGTCGATCGAGCAATGTCTCTATGAAAGAAAAAGGAAGGTATCTGCATCCGCGCGTGATAATTCTATGTCTAAAAAAAACTAGTTTTTGGAAACCCCCCCAATTTCTGAATTTAGCTATAAATAGATCCTTAAATGACTGGTTCTCATTTTCAAATAGTTTATACATTGATCAAACGAACAAAAAAAAAAGAATCGTCTGATACCAGACTAAAACCAATATGATTTCCGTTTGGTGGCTTTTGCGAATCGTCAAAATGAAAATTATTGTTTACATCATTTGATTGGTTTGGCAACGTTACAAAGTTGTAAGTGTATGATATTTTAATAGCTGGTGATGCATTAGAAAAACAACTTTTTAACTTATTTATATATAATGGACTCTGTAGACGTGTACTCTGACTGTCCTATAATGAAATACATGATAACAGAAACAACATTGGCTTGTTTTAAACTTTTTATTTTACATTGATTGTGAAAAAAGTTCTTTTATACTGTTACAAATTACTGAAATCCAATTCGTAGTCTTCCTTAGTAGAACCAGTTCTAAGCATATACGAATAATCTGTCTTGCCCAAAAACAATACACACTGTCGTGGTAGAGAATTGAACAACCAATTACCACTTACAGGGCTTGCTCTTCTGTCCAACATTTGTTATTGAATGCTTAAAATGAAAGCAATATTAAGTTCAGTTTCTTAAATCTTACTACAGACGAGTGGAACTGTAGATGGTCTAAGCAACTTAAAGAGACCACATCTATATCGCCAATGTTTTTTCAATCTAACCAGTAAAAGTACTAAAACTGAACATTTTTATGGATTTTCTTATCAATAACTTTTATTGTATTTTGTCTCTCTTGCGTAAAATTCTTTAATTTTGTTGCCCAAATACTCAATTACATCCCCGCGACAAAGTCACTCATTGGTCAGTATTAGCTTATACTTAGACAAATAAAACAGAATATGCCGACCTGTGTGTTAATGAATACTTCATAAATACAGGTAAGATAAACCACATGGATGGAAATAAACTTTCCCTCATCACTGAACAGAATGTTATCAGCGATGCATCTTAAAGGTTGTTTGATATTTTATTAAATAAGATAAGTGATGAATTTATTATTTCTTTTTGTATCAAAATCACAAAATCTGTTGGTTGGTTTAAGACGAAACACCCCAAAAACTTTTAATCTTTGTTTTAATTTTGTATATACCAGTAATAACTTTTAGCAGGCCTGTTGCCAGTTGAAGCGAAGGTACGAATGGGTGAAAAACTGCGAATGTGGGAGGGGATTTCCTTTCTAACTCTGGTGGTGGTCAAGGAGTGGGTGTGGGGAGGCCTTCTTAGAAAGTAATTGTTGTTGTTGTATGGTGTTTAGCGTCGCTTTCAACAATTTTTCAGTGTTATCGCGACGGTGTCTGCTTGAGACAGTATTCTAAGCGCTGTCACACTGGAGTATCATGCCGCAGACACATGGTATGATACCCCACCCAGTCACATTATACTGACACCGGGCCGACCAAACATAGAACTCTCCTCTAAATGCTGAGCATCAAGCAAGGAAGCTTCTAGCACAATTTTTAAAGTCTTTGGTATGACCCGGCCGGGGATTGAACCCACAACCTTCTGCATGCGAGGCGGATGCTTAACCACTAGACTACGCCACGGTCCAGAAAAAAATTGAAAAGCTACATGAACTTTTAGTATTTGAAGTGAATAAAAAATACTGATTTCTTATAATGCTTTTCAAGCATCCTAAAGGCACACACTTTTTGATATAAATGATTGAAATGTTTGTAATATTGTAATACTGCTAAAGTCATTGCAGTAAACCCCTTATCGTAAAATTGAACAAATAAATATGTTTAAACCAAATCCCTTATGGACTGCTTTGTAAAAACATACAAAATAAAGAACTTTAAGTGAAATGTAAATGTTTAAAAGAGCAGTTTGCTCATTTAATCTGTTTGTTTATGTTCTGTATTCAGCAATTACTGACAAATCTTCAACAGTGTTCTGAACAATCATCAAGATTCCCCATTCAGCAAACCAGTTAGCTCAATTGGTAGTGTGTCTGACAATCAATCAAGGGGTCATGAGTTTGAATCCCGCCTGACAACATTCTTAGTGATGATCTTGCATCTCATCATCATTCATCTCTTACTGCTGATTCAAGTGGGAAAGTTATCAGATCTGTCGAGTACTGGTTACACTTCCAGCAGTAGTATTCACCAACCATTTTTAAAAACATTCTTAGACTGTACTCAAGAATGAATTTTGAAACACACACTTAAAACCCCTTGTTTGAGACCATAATTTCAAGCATGCAGGGTCAACTAATATATAGCAAAAAAACCTCACAATTACTTATTTGTCATGGTAGACTAGCTATATAAGGTTGAAAATTGAATTTTCAAGCTTAACCCTTTACCTCATATAGAAGCCTTTGGACACCTCTAATATAGACACCTTTTGACACCTCAAATATAGAAGGCTTTTGAAAATAGTGTAGGACCAGTTCTGATTGCCTGTGACGGGCAATCAGAACAGGTCCTACAGTGTTTTCTGCTCTATCAAAATAAATAGGTAAAATGTATCTATTCATGGAAATTGACTATATGTGACTTTGACTTTTGAATATTCCACTTAAAATGCATATAGAGTAAAGGGTTAAAGTTGTAAGTAATCTCAAATATGGGTGGTGAATACGACCCCAGGAAAGATAGGTTCAATTAGCTGTTAGCCCTCAATGGCATAAAAAATGATGATAAACTGTGATTCTAACACATTTCGCAAAGAAAGCAGAGACTGGCATATGTATATGAACATCATTGCAATTATCAATTTCCTCTGTATAGAATAAGACAATTTTACTAATTGCTGACATTTTGTTTCTTGCATTGAAGCAGCAGTTTATTCATAGAATGAATGGAAACCAGATAGTCATTAGTGGATTAAGATTGTTTAGTTGGAGGCCCATAAGTATAAAGACTGCAGTATTGGTGCACATCGTATTTATTCCGGAAAATCATGCTCTGCCTGAAAACTTAAAAATTGGGGGTACGATTTGGTGCAATCTGTTGCATTTTAGATACAATTTAGCTTAAACTTTTCATTGTCACTCTTGCCAAAATATAAAAGATCATTTTGCACAAGTTTCACCATTGCATGTACATGGATTTGATTCTGTCCCACAAATATGAAATAGCAATCAGTTGTTTGAAGTGTACTGACATTTCTTCCGGTGATATTGAACACATTTTTAGCTTTACTATTCTACTCATCCGGGCATCCCAGTCTGTGTCCGCGTTACACCGTAGTTTAAGTTTCGCATGCAAATCCTTATCTTAGTAACCATTGCATGTATTGACTTGAAAATTTACATACGCCTTCCCAGTCATCAACCCTACTACATTAACTAAATTAGATAACTTTTGAATGAATATAATGCAAATTATTGCCCTTATTTGACTTAGAAATTCTGGTTAAAGTTTTGTGTGCAAGTAACAATCAAGTAATATCTCACAAACAATTCAATGTATTTGATTGAAACTTTACACAAATCTTCCCAGTCATTAACCCTACTATAATAACTAAGTAAGATAACTCTTGCAAGAATTTAATGCAAATTATTGCCTTTGTTTGACCTAGAAATTCTGGTTAAAGTTTTGCGTGCAAGTACCATCAAGTCCATATCTCACCAACCACTAAATGTATTTGAGTGAAACTTTACACAAGCCTTTCCAGTCATCAAATCTACTTCAATAACAAAGTTAAATAACTCTTGCATGAATATAATGCAAGTTATTGCCCTTGTTTGACTTCGAAAATCTGGTTAAAGATTTGTGTGCAAGTAACCATCAAATCCATATCTCACCAACCACTCAATGTATTTGACTGAAACTTCACATAAGCCTTCCAAATCATTAACCCTCTGCAATAACTAAGTAAGATAACTCTTGCTTGAATATAATGCCAAATTATTGCCCTTGTTTGACTTAGAAAATCAGGTTAAAGTTTTGTGTGCAAGTACCATCAAGTCCATATCTCATCAACTACTCAATGTATTTTATTGAAACTTTACACCAGCGTTCCCAGTCATCAACCCTACTACAATAACTAAACTAGGTAGCTCTTGCTTGAATATAATGCAAATTATTGCCCTTGTTTGACTTAGAAAATGTGGTTAAAGTCTTGTGTGCAAGTACCATCAAGTCCATATCTCACCAACAACTCAATGTATTTGATTGAAATTTCATACATGCCTTCCCAGTCATCAACCATACTACAATAACTGAGTTAGATAACTCTTGCTTGAATATAATGCAAAATTATTGCCCTTGTTTGACTTAGAAAATCAGGTTAAAGTTTTGTGTGCAAGTACCATCAAGTCCATATCTCACCAACTATTCAATGTATTTTATTGAAACTTTACACCAGCATTCCCAGTCATCAACCCTAATACAATAACTAAACTAGGTAACTCTTGCTTGAATATAGTGCAAATTATTGCCCTTGTTTGACTTAGAAAATGTGGTTAAAGTCTTGTGTGCAAGTACCATCAAGTCCATATCTCACTAACCACTCAATGTATTTGATTGAAATTTCACACATGCCTTCCCAGTCATCAATCCTAATACAATAACTATGTTAGATATCTCTTGTATGAATTTATTGCAAGTTATTGCCCTTGTTTGACTTAGAAAATGTGGTTAAAGTTTTGCGTGCAAGAACCATCAAGTCCATATCTAACCAACCTTTCAATGTATTTGATTGTAACTTCACACAAGTCTTCTTAGTCATCAGCCCTACTACAATAACTAAGTTCAATAACTCTTGCTTGAATATAATGCAAATTATTGCCCTTGTTTGACTTAGAAATTCTGGTTAAAGTTTTGCGTGCAAGTACAATCAAGTCCATATATCTCACCAACCACTCAATGTATTTGATTGAAATTTCACAAAAGCCTTCCCAGTTATCAACCATACTCTAATAACTAAGTAAGATAACTTTTGCTTGAATATAATGCAAATTATTACCCTTGTTTGACTTAGAAAATCAGGTTAAAGTTTTGCGTGCAAGTACCATCAAGTCCATATCTCACCAACCGCTCAATGTATTTGATTGTAACTTCACACAAGTCTTCTTAGTCATCAGCCCTACTACAATAACTAAGTTAGATAACTCTTGCTTGAATATAATGCACATTATTGCCCTTGTTTGACCTAGAAATTCTGGTTAAAGTTTTGCGCGCAAGTACCATCAAGTCCATATCTCACCAACCACTTAATGTATTTGATTGAAATTTCACACAAGCCTTCCCAGTAAACAACCATACTACAATATCTAAGTTAGATAACTCTTGCTTGAATATAATGCAAATTATTACCCTTGTTTGACTTAAATATGTGGTTAAAGTCTTGCATGCAAGTACCATCAAGTCCATATCTCACCAACAACTAAATGTATTTGATTGAAATTTCACACAAGCCTTCCCAGTCATCAACCATACTACAACAACTAAGTTAGATAACTTTTACTTGAATATAATGCAAAATTATTGCCCTTGTTTGACTTAGAAATTCTGGTGGAAGCTTTGCGTGCAAGTACCATCAAGTCCATATCTCACCAACAACTCAATGTATTTTATTGAAACTTTATACAAGCCTTCTCAGTCATCAATCCTAATACAAGACAAAGTAAGATAACTCTTGTATGAATTTATTGCAAATTATTGCCCTTGTTTGACTTAGAAATTCTGGTTAAAGTTTTGCGTGCAATTACCATCAAGTCTATATCTCATCAAACACTCAATGAATTTGAATTAAACTTTACTCAAGTCCTCTCAGTCATCAACCCTACTACAATAACTAAGTTATATAACTCTTGCATGAATATAATGCAAATTATTGCCCCTTGTTTTACTTAGAAAATCTGTATAATCTTTGCATGCAAGTCCCTATCTTAGTTACCATTGCATGTATTGACTTGTAACTTTACACAATATTTCCCAGTCATCAAGCCTACTACAGTAACTATGTTAGATAACTCTTGCGTTAATATAATGCAAATTATTGCCCTTGTTTGACTTAGAAAATCAGGTTAAAGTTTGCGTGCAAGTCCCTATCAGTATCTCAGTAACCATTGCATGTATTGACTTAGTCATCAAACCTACTACAATAATAAGATAGATAACTTGTTTGAATATAATGCAGATTATTGTCCTTCTTTGACTTAAACATTTTGGTTAAATGTTTGTGTGCAAGTACGATCAAGTCAAAAATATTTTTTAAATGGATAAAAAGCATGCCGTTATTATAAATAAATAAAATCTGAATGGTATGGTATGTCAAATCCACGAAAACGTAATCAAATCAATATTTAATTTGCTGTGGTAAACTTGTAATGAAATATCCATTCTAAAAATAGACAGCACTTAACTACTGCTTGATGTCATTTGGACTTTTTTTAAGATGAAACACTTTTTACTATGTGTAAACCTGTATCAATGGCGTGTCTACTCTTTAACCCTTTGCTCCATTAGCATTTTCTTGGGTTCTTCCAAATTGAAAACATTAATTAACCACATATCAGCAATGGGTGAATTATGTTTATATTAACTGACAGAGTGGAAAACAGTGCAGGAAGTGTTCAGATTGCTCGTACCGAGCAATCTGAACTCTTCCTGCACTGTTTTGAAAGGCTTTCGTGATTGGTGCAGGAAAATGTATATCTATAGAGTAAAGGGTTAAACAAGAGGCCCAGGATAACCTGAATGCTCTACTGGCAACATATGGTACATGTAAACTAACTAAGGTCTAGGCCTTAAACTTTCAGAGAAACTGTTTTTTAAAATTTTACTTAAAATGTGTTTATAAGCCCTGTGGCAGGTGCATTTGTGATCATATCATGCTGGTTCAGGAACTTGTCTGAGATCTTGTGGTAATATAACTGCTGTACAAGTTTGGTTAAGATTCAATGTAAAATGAAAGTGCTGTCGCGTTTACAACATTTTCCCTATGTAACTCTATGTAACTCTATGCGGCCCCAAATTTGACCACAGGGACCCGACTTCACCAAATCTTTTACAGGACCTCCATACAATGTTACATGTAAAATATTTAAGGTCTAGGCTTTGAACTTTCAGAGAAAATGTTTTTTAAAGTTTCGCTTAAAATATGCTTATACACCCTGTGGCAGGGGCATTTGTGGTTGAATTACGCTGGTTCAAGAACTCGTCCGAGATCTTATTGTAATTTAACTGCTGTGCAAATTTGATTAAGATTCAATGAAAAATGAAGGTGCTATCATGTCTACAAGCAAAAAATTAATGGACGGATGACGGACAATTTACCATGACAAAAGCCCTGCTGGCCAGTAGAGCTAAAAACGATGTACTCCCCCCCCCCCCCCCCCCCCCCCTCACCCTCCCTCTAAGCTCATATAGTTAATTAAACATCACTATATTCCTACTGAAAAAACATGTGTGCCTGTTGAGATTTTGTGTTGCACCCCTCTAAACTGAAATTTTGTATCCGCTCCTGTGTATAACCACTCAAATTGAAATCACGTGACACATTTAATATGTCACAAATTATATTGCACTTTTAAGCAGGAAATCTTTTTAGCCTAACCTAGGCGTGTAGCCCAAGTTAGGAAGTCCCTTTTTCAATATAGTATAATGGCATGTTTAATTAGATATCATTTTGGCAATTATGTGTCATTGAGTATATTGGAAAAATATGTTTTTAGCCAGTTTTAAAAGTTTGAAAAGTCCTGATAAATTCTTTTTAAAGTGGATTTGAAATTCAAAAGAGGGCAGCAAGGGTGCAAAAAAGGATAAAACTGTGAACTTTTAAATATTTCCTTCTCAAGAACTGAGTAGCCAAATTATAATTGGTACAAATGATCCCCATGTGTGGTGGTTTCAAGTTTGTTCCAATAAAAGGACTAGGGCATATTGGGACCCTATAAAAGGACTGATTTTTATATAGGAATGCCATTATAAAACAGATGATTCTCTTTTTCTATTTCAGGGATTATTTTAATCATCTTGAGGTCTAGAAAATTGTTTAGAACAGTTTAGCAGGTGCTATAAGATCCTTTAAAGGGGATTAAGTATCTATAAGGGGCACATGGGGCCCAAAAATTGGATAATTCAATTATTGTGAAATAATTTTCCTGAAACTGACAAGCCAAATTATTTAATATTTGGTATAACTGATTCATATGATTAGGGATTCAAATTGTTCAAATGAAGGGGCTAGAATATTGGGGCCCTATTTTGATGTTTACATGTGAATACTATGGGAAAACAATAAATTGTCTTTTTATCATCTATTCTAAGAATTATTTCAAATATTTAGATCTGAAGTATTATTAAGTCATAAATGTTGTGACTGGGTCCTTTAAAGAGATTTACCCAGTAATACCCATAAGGGACCAGCAGGGGCAAAAATGGGATTAAATAGTGACTTTCCAAAAACAAAAATACTCTTCCCAAGAACATGATTGATTGATTGATTAATTGACTCTTAAGTGTCATTTTTATGCCATTGAGGGCTAGCAGATGATCAGTTAGCCCAAAGACATAGGCTCTGGTTAGCCTAACCACTAGTTTATACTAATTTATTTTAGCTTGATTGCTATGAAATCTCAGAGCTTATATGAACCGCTCTCAAGTTTGTTTCCTGGGTAGAACCAGTACTGAGTGTTGTTTAATGAGAGGCATCAGGTCAACGGGGGGATGGAACCTGCAACCTCTGGCGTGAGCAACCAACACTCTATCCATTAGATTACCATCCCACAGAGCACCCTCAGGCCATCTTGGGTCTCTTGCTGTTGTTTTATATAAAGGTAGAGATACTTCTTTTGTTGGGGCAGCCTAACCACTGTTTTGTGGGATCCTGAAATGTAACCAGTACTCAAGCACACACCATCTCTGCTAGTAACTGATAACTTCCCCTCTTGAATCTACGATGAGAGATGAATGATAATTAGACACAATATCATATATCAATCATCACAGCGACTGTTGCTGGGTGGGGATTCAAACTCGCGACACCTGGATGGATAGTCAGACGCGTAACCGACTGAGCTAATCCGGCACAAACCAGCCATATGTGTTCATATATGGTATAAATGATCCCTATAAGCAGGGTTTCAAAGTAAGGGAGGCTATGGTCCTGACAGGGGATTTTGAATTTTACATAGGAACACTCTGTATTCTAGGTATTAATGTCGAGACAGGGTTCTATAACAGGTATTTGATATCTGTAAATGCCCTTGCTGCTTTTCTCATTTATATACAGTAGAGCATCCTCAGGCCATATTTGGTCTCTTGCTGCTGTTTTATATAAAGGTAGAGATTCTTTTTTTGTTGGGGCAGTTTCATGGTCAACAGCATTGCTATTCTGGAAATATTCAGTTCTTTGTATATAACAAGATAACAGATAAAAGACCCCTCGGATGCAACCAAAATATGAGTTTGGCAGACCTGGTTTTATTGATTGTGTTCATGAAAGCTCATGCATTATGCAACACCCCTCATGACCCCTCTAGTACAGGCTTTATGTAATAGTATAATGCTGATAAAGCGTCAAGGACACAACACATAGCTGTGGCAGAGGATCAAATCCCTGACCCTCCAATCCTTGACCATGCACTCCACTGTTTAGACACGTAGTATTTTAAAGATCTCTAAATGCATTTCAAAATGAATGCAGTTGAAATGTATTTTGTCAGTGTACAAAACACATTTGAGTACTCTGGTCATAAAACATTGCATTTTACAGAACAATTAACCAAATGTTGACTATTGTTTTCATCTCTATTTGCAGGAATGACTTTAATGCTTTTTGTCAGAATGATGAGTCAAACAATAACAGAAGAGATTGACAATTTTAGTCATGGAGATGAAAGAAACGATGGAAATAACAATACACCAGCAGCAGATGGACCTGATTATACTGCACATAGTGATAATGCAAGTTGCACAACTAAATACTTCAAAGAAACATCTGATACAGTACAGGATGTAACCAGGCAAATTGGGAATTTAGACCTATACAAAAGTAACCAATCAAGTGAAAATGTAGTTGATTGCAGTAATACTGGTGAGCATGCTTGTAAAGAAGCAATAAGTAAAACTGGAAAACTAAATATAAATGATGAAACAGATGGTGTACCTATTTTATTGTCACCTGAACAAAAACATTTGTCAAGAGGAAAAACATCAATAAAATTTAATAGAGAACTTTATAAACATAGTTTAAATTTACAAGAAACATATAGACTCTCACAAAACACAGATATTGATGATCTCTTTTTAATGTCCGATGAAGAAATAAATCCACAAACGGCTCAATCTCTAAGCCAAACTGATACACTACAGCTCCCTGAAGTTCAAGCAGCATTGCCTGGTGTGCATTCAAATGTTCAATGTCAAAATGTTATTTCAAAGACGAAAGAACAAACTGAATCCAAAGCATCATTGTCTGACCCACTGTCTCCTAACACACAACAGCAGCAACACGAACAAATAACGCAATACAGAAGTATGCAACAAAAGCGCCATCAGCAACAACAACATGCATCTTCCAAGCAACATCATAACATGCTCCAGCAACCACAGCAGCAACAGCAACATGCATCTCCCAAGCAGCAGTCGATGCAACCTCAACAAATGCTACAGCAACCACATCAGCAACCCCAAAAACAGATACAGCCAAGTCAGTCACAGATATTAACACCTAAATCTGATGGTCCACAGCACATGAACAAATTAACTTTCAAAGGAAATGAAGTTATGGAAGGAGAGCATAAAGTTTCACTAGAAATATCAAGTCAAGCTCTGCAACAACAAAAGGTGTATCAGCAGTCACATCTTGGCCAGCAACAATCACCACAAACAAGAAATCTTCCAAATTTGAAAACGCCACAAAACCAACAAACACAACAACAGAAGCAACAACAACTAATATCTCCCAAATCGAACTTTAAACAAAATCAACACATGGCAAAGCAACCACAACAGCAGCAGCAGCAGCAGCAGCACAGGCCACCAAGTTTGTTTCAACCACAGATTTCAATACCTGAAACTGATGGACCTTCACTGATGGGGAACGACATACCCTTCTGTGGAAACAAAGTTGTACATGGAGTACATAATGTTCCAGTGGGAATATCGAATCTTCCTAATCTTGGTGGGTCACAGTACCAGCAAACACAAAATTATGGACAAAACCCAGCTGTAGGCCATCCATGCCAACAAACACAACAGTATATACAAAATGATGCTGTTAGCCTACAGCAGCCAGGTGTTCATCAACAAAGTCCTTGCACACAGCTTCCTTCATCAAATTCCAGTCAAGGTAACTGTCATTGTCATTTAAATTTTAATGCTATTATTTAAGCCATCCTTAAACATGTTTGTGCTCTGACCCAGTATTTTTCATGGGGGAAGTTAAGAAATATTTTTTGCCAAAATTTTGTTTTTTCAAAGTGATTTTAAGCAAAAATGTACAGAAATCATGAAAAAATCAATGGTTTGAAGGTCAATAAAAGTTTGGGTAGCTACAATTTTGAGTGAGCAGGTAGGAGCACAGCAAACTTTTTTTCAGGACGGCCTGATGTAAGCAGGTTTTATTTGAAATGTTGGAAGAATTGTTTGCCACAGTTTGGCTACATCAATGCTTCTTATTTGTATTTCAAAACAGATATGAAATTATTTGATAGGTAATTAACAACTCATAAATTACATAGTATTGATATTTTGAACTTAAAATTACAGATGTTGTGGTATAGCAAAAGGATTGGTTCTGCCAAAACCTATTGTTACAATATTCCTTTTTTAGACGGGCCCAATTAGCTCAGTCAGTTAAGCGTCTGACTATCAATCCAGGGGTTGTTAGTTCAAATCCCCCGCATGGCAACAGTCTTTGTAATGATTGATATATACGACATTGTGTCTCATTATCATTCGTCTCTCACTACTGATTCAAGTGTAAAAGTTATCAGTTACTTGCGGAGATGGGGTGTGATCAAGTATTGGTTAAACCAAGAAAACAGTGGTTAGGTTAACTGATCGTCTGTTAGCCCTTGATGGCATAAAAATGATGTTAGATATTCAATCAATCAATCAATCCTTTCCTAGACCTCATCAATTTTTAATACAATAGATAATGTAAATAGAGTAGCTTCAATTCCAACGCCACAACTAAGAAGATTAATCTATATGATTGAAGGCACATGCATACACTTTTGTGGGGGTTACAGGAGTCCGTGTGTCGATTGGTCAGTAGGCAAGCAACTTCTGGAGCAAATGACAAGACGTCCATGGTGTCTGGGCAATTGAATTGGATCTTTGCATACATGAGCAACATCAAGAGTAGATTTAGCTAAGTTAAACATATAGATATATTGATGATCAGTCGAGTTGTAACAAACAAATCACAAAATTGGGAAATATTAGAACACATCTATCATGCTGCTAAAGCACATTGCCCAAGGACATACTCACTGATGGGTTAATAAACCCCGTCATCTATACTGTGGTCAATGATGTACCCCGATAGCACACTTTCACATACACTACACACTGTACTATGGTTATGTATGTTGGCACTGAGTTACTATTTTTAACAGCACTGTACATGGTGCAATCGGCAAAATTGTGACCACTTCCGGTTTTGATTGCCAACCAAAACATTCAACATTATATTTTAAATGATGTATATAATACATGCATATAGTCTGTTATTGTTGGAAAAAAATGAGCGTGGAAATAATAATGTATCATAAGACCGTTCTGATACGTTTTTTAGGTCTTTAGCTAGACGTGTTAAAAACAACATTATGTGAAATAATTATAATTTGCCTCTCATGAATATAAATTTGTGAATGACCTTTGAAATAAGGAATGAAATAGTATCACGGGATACAGTGGAAGAAAACAGAATAGCATTTTTGTCCATTTTTATTTTTGTCCATTTTTGTTCATTGCCGATCCATTAATAGTTCTGTACTTCTGTCACTTTGATTTTTACATAGGAATAGTATGGGAAACTGAAAAAAATCCAATTTAAAGCATTTTAAAGAACTGTGTTTCTGACAATAGTTGTTTATTATTGATGTGCTAGTAAAGAGCTTGTCAAATATGTTATGGTTTACATACATTTTGTGAAGATCCAATAAGAAATTGGGTATCATGGGACACACAACCTAACAGTTTATGGAAGGGTGGTGTACAATATTAATAAAAATATGGCAATATCTCACATTAAGTTTTGATCATGTGATGTATTAAAACAGACATATTTATTTGTAGTTTGCAATGTTTTAAATATGTACTTGAATAATCCAGAGTGTTATTTTTGTTTGTTTCTAAATATTTACCGTATTTAATAAACTATATATTTTTGATAGGAACATAGTATATTATCTCTTTCCTAACGTTTAATCAACCAAGTAGAACAATACATTCATTGGCAGCTTTCGAATCGCGAGAATCTCACTATGTGTGTTGCACACTTGGGATTGACACTTTTTCTTGCATACAACTTAGATTTGTCTTTTTTGTCAAAGTGAATACATTCATTAACCAATATCAGAGAATAGTTTGACATTCTGCAGGTAACACATGAATTTTATGATATTTAGACAAGATAGAAATAAATCTCACCAGTAAAGTATAGAAATACTTACATAGTATGCGAGAATATTGTAACAGAATAAGATCCTGATTATACTAACTATCTGTCTAAATAAGACTTACTTGTGAATACTGCCATTACCAGTAACACTGTCCGCAGTGGGGTAATTCATAAACTATTGTATTAAAAGAATATGACATTAATAAGACTATTTCTACATGGAACAGCAATGATTATATATATAATCATCCATATTTACTATTTATGAACTCACCTTATGCCTATAGATTGAAATATCAACATAAATCCAAATATTGATTTGACATGAAATCTGGCACTGGGTGGGGTAAACAAAATATGAAGTATTCAATTATTATATCTGCATAGTTTAATACTCTGTGTAAATTAAATAATACCTTAAATTTATATGTTACTTTTAACATAAGTATAATCAGTCTAAACATGTTCCATTGCCTTTGATTTTAAGTATAAATGAAAATATCATTGAATGACCTTTAAAAAACTCTGTTGCCAGATTTCTGCCTTCAACAAGTCATATTGAATATCTGTTTCGAGACTAATGTAAAGCTTTCCCAACCTATAAATATAAATTATGATGCTAACTATTCACTAAGAATAATTGTAATAATGTCTTACTTCAAATAATGCTGTGTATGTTCAAATAGAAAATCGTATTTAAATTTTCCTCCGTTAAAGTTGCCAGAGTGGGAAGATTTGAAAATCTGTCCACCTCAAATATGGCATCTTCATTTCTACTTTATTTCAAGTTTTAATATTAACTTGCATGATTTGCATCTGAACTATGACATTGTGAAATCCTTTTCATGCTAACTTATGATATGGAAATTGTGTTTTTATTGTGTTAAATGAACTTTTCGTGTATCAAATCTGGCAACATGGTGGACATTTGCCAGATCAGCCAGATTCTGGGAACACGTGTTACAAAATGCACAGTTTTGATTGGTTAACAAGTCCCAGAAACCAGACTTTTTGTCTATATAAACGCTTAGAATTGCTCATTTCAAGTTCCAGAAATCAAGTTAAGCAGTTCTATCACTTCCAGTATTTTAACCTTCGTGTGAATAATGTATATTATTCATTGACTGTATATCAGATAGTCTTGCCTTATTAGGTAATTAATCATATAAACTTTATAAATCAACTTTGCCATCCAGTCTTGTTGTTTTCATATTTTGTTCGCCATCTATCTAATTACACAACTTGGAGTGTTACAATATCGACTGTTAAATTTGGCAGTCATTGATAGTAAACAAATAATAGTCACTCTCATACATACCAGGATCCTGCAAAAAGTTTTGTCATTGGGTTGGACTTCTGAAGTGCAGCGTTACAAATGTTCAAAGTATTCCCCCTTTACAGAAACACATTGTTGTAACCTTTTACCCGGTCGTGAAATGCAGTTAGATAGTCTATCTATTGGTATCTGTAGAAGACACTGGTATATAGTGCTGCCAAAAGAACTTCTGGACTTCTTCCCAGAAATCATTTTCTTAAGTCTTGGAAATAAAAAGAAGTTGCATGGACTCGGGTCCAGTGAGTAAGGCAGATTGTTTACAACATGCACATTTTTTGACACCAAGAAAACCTTAACATCCTCACACCTGTGACCATTCTTTGCTTGGACGCTTCTTATTGTAAAACATTTTCACTTTCTTCAGCACAGAATTCTTATAAACGCATCCAGTGACTGTATGAACAGATGGACAACTTGAACAACCGGCCCGCTAGAATTAAAGAAAATGGCGTACAACATTTTCTTTGTACTGTTGATTCTCTTGGCAATACATGGGCGTGCTTGATCTTTTCATTTCCATTGCCTGTTATTAGCCCTTCTCTGTGGCTCAAACATGTGCACCCAGGTTTCTTCACCTATTAACAAGTTAGAAATAACCCGACTATAACTGTTGTTGTATTTTTTCAGAAGTTCATGTGCACATTTTAGACGCTGTTTCTTTTGCTCTGCAGTGAGCAAATGAGGTACCCACCTAACACAAATCTTTCTCAGGTGCAAATGCTTTTTCAGAATTGTTTGCACGTGCCTTCTGATATGGTAGTACTACTGGCTATTTCTTCCACGACAACCAGGCATCATGTTCCACCATAGCTTTTACAGCAGCGATGTTTGCCTTGGTAATACAGGTTTTAGGTCTAGCTTAAAGAGGTGGCGTCATATTTGACAGACAATTTCACTACTTTAAAAGCTTTAACCCAACTCAATACTGCGCAAATGGACTGAGGTCCATATATCACACAGTCCATCAAATGGACTGAGGTCCATATATCACACAATCCATCAAATGGACTGAGCTCCATATATATCACACAGTCCATTAAATGGACTGAGCTGCATATATATCACACAGTCCATCAAACGGACTGAGGTCCAAATATATCACACAGTCCATCAAATGGACTGAGGTCCAAATATATCACACAGTCCATCAAATGAGCTGAGGTCCATATATATCACACAGTCCATCAAATGAACTGAGCTCCATATATATCACACAGTCCATCAAATGGACTGAGGTCCATATATCACAGTCCATCAAATAGACTGGGGTCAATATATATCACAGTCCATCAAATGGACTGAGGTCCATATATATATCACACAGTCCATCAAATGGACTGAGGTCCATATATATATCACACAGTCCATCAAATGGACTGAGGTCCATGTATATCACACAGTCCATCAAATGGACTGAGGTCCATATATATCACACAGTCCATTAAATGGACTGAGGTCCATATATATCACACAGTCCATAAAATATCTGCTTTGCATTTATACAAAACCTAGTGCGGCATTTTATAATGCCAAGAATTTCAGTCTTGTCGCCCATGTTACAAGGTGACTTGTAAAATGGTCAGTGTATATGACTGCATATATATATTAAACTCACATATTGAATATATATCTCGGTCATTTGAAAAACAATTTGGACGAAACAAACTGGTGTCGTTAGCTATTGAAGTGCAGTGAAACGTTATAAAATATACCTCGGATAAAACTATGGAATCCCATTAATGACGAAACATTAGCAGGACCCTCGTACCAATACATTCTACAGTAAGAACCTCATGCAGCTCAAATTTAAACTGGTTTATTCGTTTTTGTTCTACTTTCAGATGTGAGTGGAAAACAAGGGACTTTGACTTCTCATAAAGATGTTGTTATTCTTTATGACGAAGCCAACAACGAACCTGAGGTAAAAGCATTCCAGGACCATCTGCTCAAGCATGTAAAGTTACAACCACCTCTAACTGTTGAAATATTTGGTGAAGTTGGCCTTGGCAAGTCGGAGTTTAGGAGTCTGGAAGAATTGCCACACCAGTTCCTGTTCATATTTATATTTGCTACAGATACTTTTGTAGATAGAAAATACAGATTTATGACAGAAATCTTAATAAACTATGGTCTAACTAATACTGAAGGAAAACATGATCAAGTCATTCCCATCTGGGCATCTGAATCTGCCAAAAAAAATATTATTGAGCTCAGTATCATTAAAGGGTTGGACTATCAACAATCTGGTGGTGAAAAAACAATTAACATTGAAAGCATTAAAAAGCTGGTAACTTATGGTCGCAAAAAATTAAGTTGATAATAGCCATAAGAAGAAAAGTGTCATATAAAAGGTGTATATAATTGTAACTGTTTTTTACTGATATGAATTTTATTTAATTTTATTTTTTATGCAATCATTGTAAATTCCGTCCGTCATCCGTGCATTGTCTATCATTTGTTGTTGTTTTTACATTGTAAATGTGTAATGTAATCATCTGTTGTTGTTTTCACATTGCAAATGTGTTCTATCATCATATGTTGTCATTTACACATTATAAATGTGTTATGTAATCATTTGTTTTCATGTTCACATTGCAAATGTGTTATGTAATCATATGTTGTTGTGTTCACATTGTAAATATTTTATGTAATCATCTGTTGTCGTTTTCACTTATGTAATCATCTGATGTAGTTTTCACCTTATGTAATCATATGTTGTCGTGTTCACATTGCAAATGTGTGATGTAATCATCTGTTGTAGTTTTCACATTGCAGATGTGTTTTTTAATCATCTGTTGTTCTAAGATTTGTGAATCAACAGGCTTATTGCTAATATTGCTAATACAGTTTAAAAAAATACCATCAATTTGAGGCAGGATATCAGTTTACTTTGCTATTATATACTGAGTCAAACAATAAATGGTACATGAAATGAATCACAAAAAGTTTCATCCGCACAGTTAAGTATTCAATAACATCAATTTTGGGGAGAGGGGTCACTTTACCATAGCCAATGTGTATTGACAACATCTTTGCCTTCTCATATCAGCACATTTTGAGAATTTGTCACATTATAACTGTTATGTGATCATACAATTTCTAGCATATGTCAATCTACTAGATATTCACAACTATATTTAAATTTTAAATAACATAAATTTTGGGGAGGTGGGCTCTACTATAGCCATTGTATTCAATACAGCCCATAATTCAGATTAAGTGTCTCTCTCACACTCTATGCTGTAACAGTACAAGATGATTTTTGGGTGATGCGCTCGATACTTTCTCATTTTACATCGGTTTTTATTTACATACACTTTTTCACGAAGAAGACGATCACATTAATTGACTTAAAATACCGATGACATTTCTGTTCTTTGTTGTGTAGATTTGTTGACAAAAGAGTTCTTTTGAAAATGTATCTTCAATTTCAAGAGCATTGCTTTGCAAGCGTTTACAGAACTGTCCGAATTACGGCGAAGTCTTTTGAAACTGAAACTGAAGTTCTGTTTTTATTATTTGTCTTTCTCTATTTCTAATACATTTGCTGTGCCCGATAAGCGCCAGTTGGTTACACATCTGACTGTCAATCCAGGGGTCGTGAGTTCGAATCTCAGCCCGGCATCAGTCCCCATGACGATTGATATACGACATTGTGTCTCATTATAATTCATCTCTCACCACTGATACAAGTGGAGAAGTTATCAGATACTTGCGGAGATGGGATGTGCTCGAGTACTTGTTAACCTTTCTGGATCCCAGGAAACAGTAGTTAGGTTAACTGATCATCGTTTAGCCATTGTTGGCATAAAAATGAAGCCAAATATTCAATCAGTCAATCAATCTAATTTTGTTCAAGTTTTGTTGATGTGTCAATTACAGTTATAACTGCCCAGCAGTAAATGAAACCAAATGTATTAAGTGGGAAAGTTTGTTACTTGTGGGAGGACAGTGGTTCTACTCAACTAGTATATATAGGAGGATTGTAGGGCTTTAACTTTTATATAGGGAAAGAAAAATTCTAATTTTTTCATCCATTTGTGCAAAAATATTATTCAGTTGGTGATCTGAAGCATTATTACATCTAGTCATAGCAAGTGAGTTTTCGTTCAATAGTGAGAATTGACTTTTTACAGGGGTCTATGTTGGTAGCAAAATATTTGAACTATCCCTATGAATAATGGTATGTAATGTGTAGAAATTAAGGGGCTATGGTATATAGGAGTCCAGTAAGAGGACTTTTGAGTTTCTAACCTATTACTGCAAAAATTAAATTTGAGATCTATAGGATTATTTTGTATCATCAAATGATTTAATAAAAGGGGTTGAATTTCCATTTAGGGTTCAAGTGGTCCAAGAAAAGGGTTAAGTTTAAGATTTTTCAAAAGTCTTTTTCTGAACAACAGTCAGGTCAAATGTATTTTGACAAGTCATATTGGGGCTATGGTATACATTGGGGGCATTGTTATATATATATATAGCATATTTAACATTTGATTTGATAAGCAGGATTGCATTTTCATAAGAGGATATAACGGACCACAAAAGGGTTGAATTTGTAAAATGTCAAAAATGTTCCTCTCAAGTACAAATGTGTTCATATATTTAGCCAGTGTGGTTCCGGCTAAGAATAGAATCACTGCTGATCTCTGCAGAGGGGTAGGAATCCTCCGAATGGGTGTCATGTTCATTTTATTATTTTTTGTCATGTTCATTATTGCGGTTAAATTACCAAACCCTGAGTGGTTCCAGGGAGCCATATGAGTGATGGCAAGAATAGGATCACTGTGGCTCATGCATGTCGTAAGAAGTGACAATTTGAGTAATATGATAGAATTTGCTGAAACTCTGCAGTTCTGCAGGTATCAAAGTTCTAGATTCATTCTGCATATTCATTTTTTGATGTATTTTTTTGATCTGTATGTTAATTTGTTGTTTTTGTACATGTAGAGTGAACCTGGAATCTTCCTTCCTGTTTGCATCAAATAACCTATAATGTGTTAGTACGCCCTTAAACCCTATTCATTCATTCATTGTTCATATATTTAAATGTAAGGATGTAAGATAAGTCTGTTGTGTTTTGTATGTTTAACATATAGTTTACGTTAGTGCTGTCAGGTATTTATACATGTATGATAATGGTATCCTTTTCTTTTATCGGTCGTAATGAAATCAAAATCGAGTTTTGACTATTACTGTTTGTATTCGAGATTTTCATTTTCTGTTTTCAAAATAAAATTATCGTCATAAACACAATCCTGTTTTCTGTTTTTTTTTTTTTCATCCTTTCTAGCTCGTCTTTTTTTTTTAAAAAAGGAGAGATATTGGTGTGACCCGGCGTCGTTTTTGTCGTCTGGTTAAAGTTTAATTTTAGCTTTTTATCTGTATTTTAGCATGTCACTTGCATTAGTTTATACTAATTTATTTTAACTCAATCGGATGAAAGCTCAGAGCTTATATGAACCGCTCTCGAGTCCGCTTCCTGTGTAGAACCAGTACTGAGTGTTGTTTTATGAGAGGCATCGGGTCGACTGGGGGATCGAACCCGCAACCTCTGGCGTGAGCGGCCAACACTCTATCCATTAAACTTCCGCCCTGCTTGTATTAAAGTGACTAAGCAACATAAACACATTTATATTATGGTCTACAAACAACAATGTATATAGTTAAGTTTCATAGTCTAATTTATAGCCCAAGGTGAGTAGTTCTGATCGCCTGTTGTCCGTTGTCTGTCTGTCTGTAAATATTTTCGTGTGTGTGTGCATGTTTCCTTTATTGGATCTCCACCAAGTTATGGTCCGTGAAACATAAAACATGCACTATTTGACCTTGTGTGCTCTCTTGCACCAGCATTTTTGATTTGGTCCTCACCTAACTTACATAGTAGTTATGTAACAATAGTATCTAGTACAAATTCTTGAACTGGTAAAATAGGATTATCAATGCCTGAGTAACAATGGCCCTTGAATCGTCTAAAATTGCATTGTTTAACCTCGTGCACTCTAGCATCCGCATTGTTTTGTTACTTAGTAACGTCTCACTACACAGCCCCTTTTTTCCACGGTAACATGATTCTTACGCTTAAGACGTCGGTTCGATCTCCGAAGACTCGAAAAATTGGTACTAGATGCTTTGTCGCCTGGCGCACAGCATTTAGAGGATAATTTTAGGTTTGGTCGGCCCGGTGTCATTTTAATCTGACTGGGTGGGGTATCATACCATGTGTCTGTCGCATGATTCTCCAGTGCGACAGCGTTAAGAATAATGTCTCAGGTAGATTCCATCGCTAAATGAATGAAAATTGTTGAAAGCGACGCTAAACACCGTACAACAACAATAATAACTATTAATACATATGTACCATATTTAGGTCCAATAGGGGCTATCAAAAGCAAAGACATGTATTCTTAACAAAAATTCTTACCCGCTCATCTTGTGTGTTGTTCCTTTTGACCGAATTGTTATATCATTATTATTATAAATGTATATTATCTCGCACAGAAGAGCGTGTTTTCTACTTTCTGTTTCATTGCATATCTTATCACACTCAATGAGTAATATTCACTGCTACAGTGTGATTTATCAGTACTGAGCATAGACGATACATATATACACATATATCAGTTAAACCACCATGACATGAATGGATACGATAACTATGCTTAACTGTAAACACGTACAATTAAATAAAACAAAACTGGGTTTTCTAAAACAACTGTTCCAAGAACCGAATCACTACACCGCCATCTATGAACAAACCGTAGTATGATTCAGACATTGAGTATGAATGATTGTATGATTTATGTATGTAAGTGATTTATTTCAAGTTTAAGTATCATGTGCAAAGAGGCTCTAATAATTATATATTGGCATCTTATCTCATATCCTTATGGCCGATCGAGCTAATGATCAGGATAGTATATATATATTTTATTACCCCCCTCCCCCCACACACACACACATATATATATATATATATATATATATATATATATACTGAACGGAACAGCTAACCCGTCACCTGTCATTATATGTACCTGACATTTTATGTATTTTCTCAAAAAGTATAAAAAGCAATTTCTTTGAAATTTTGACTTGAATACAAAAGAACATTTAGGTTATGTAAAAATACATATTTGTCTGTCGATGTCATATACAACTGTTGATAGCGCTACCCCAACTGTTAGGTAGCTGTACCGTTCAGTAAATATATTGCCATTGATTAATAGAGAATACCATGTTAGTGTCTGATATTATCAACTTTATCAGGTGAGGCTAAGAAAAAAACCTGGACGAGGCTCTGCCGAGTCTTTGTTTTTTTTCGTGCCGAACCTGACGAAGTTGATAATATTAGACACTTACATGGTATTCTATTTATCATGTCAATATTTCTAGTTCGTTCGTTTTTTGTTCATTTTAAGTAGAATTAAAAAAAGTTCCGTCAAGGTCAAAATGTAAAATTATACATAACGACGTCATGAAATATACATAACGACATCATGAAGTATACATAATGACGTCATGTGTCTGATAAACTTACAATGACGTGATAAACTTATGTTTATCAGACAGGCAATTTATCAACAGAAATGAAAGCATTGACATGATAAAAGAGTTGTTCCGTCCAGGTCACAATATATAATTAAATATGACGATGCCATGTGTTTGATAAACTTGCATTGACTTGATAAACCAATGTTAACCAGGTAGGCAGTTTATCACAAAAATAAATGCAATGGCATGATAAAATATTATATCCCAGTACCTGGTATTCCCTGATTTAGGTGTGTTATACCCTTATGCAAACGCGTAAAGTTCCCTGCCTATCTCATACTTCATAGCACTAATATGTTTTACCAAATTGTGAAGTAGTTCACTATCTGCGTTTAAATCAACCCCGTCCTAAAGATGATATAAAGGCAATACGCATTGTATTTTACCTGTGTAAACGTTATAATCATACATAGGAATTAAGATAAATAATTTAAAAATAATATCAAAAACAATTTTGCATTAATATTTATTAATTTATAAAAGGAAACACGGCGAAAATCGTCCGAAAAATACAGGGAAAATCGTCCGAAAAATATGGACCGCTATGAGGCGGTGTTAATAAGAAACTGTGGTGTTTTACTATAAAAATCAAAGCTAAAACGAAAGCTGATAACAAACAAATATATAGATTATTGATAATTTACACCAGATGTCAAAATATCAGATAAGAACACCGCGAGCTACCTTAAATCAATACATGCATGTATTACCATTCCTATTTATCCTGCCAAGTACGTATTCACAAATGTTGCCCTGTGGAAAACACACACTAGAAACGCACATTAACATCTGCAGGCTTATGAAAATGATGTAACAGTGGTTATGTACTAAATGCGGAGTTTCCCCGACTATATTTAGAATAATGGAGTTTCCCACTTTAATCAAAACGCCTTAAAGTTGTGACGTGTTTTTGAGATTGTCCCCGTCCACAGGCTTTCAAATGGATAACCAGTGAAGTGTTTTGTCGCAAATTATACTTAATTCATGAAAGTCTTTTTAAGACAGACGTTATGTTGTTTTTTTTATGAAAAGGTCTAGTACCTTCTGACCATGATAAGACCATCCCAGGCGTGGGTTGGGGGTCCCTATTCCCTAGATCTCTTAAAGCAACGTCCATTGTTCCCAAGATCCCGAAAAGTATTTCCCACAGGTATCTAAAAGTAGGACTTTGATCCTTGGATCCCTGATAGTAATGGCCAATATTCCCCAGATCTCTAAAAATAATCCGCCATGTTTCCCAGATCTCCAAAATCCCTGGTAGAGCTTCATTGATTCGACGCTTCTAAATACAAACAAAAAACTCCCATTAATTTCCCGCGTTTTGCTCAAGATTGGTTGACCACTTCCATAGTATTTCACTGTAGATCTGTTTATCTCTGTATTCATGGTTTGGTAATAAGATGTGTTTTATTTAACTCATATCATGGACAATACATCTGCACTATCTTTCTCCGTCAATCAAATCTTACTCTTCGATTCAAACTTTGTTCTGCACAAAATGACAAAACGTTAGTGTTTTGTTTTGTTTTTTTAAACCATCGAAGATGGCCAAGACTAATCTCTCGTAAACACTGTGTAATAATTAAATCACATATATAAAATTAGCGACATGTCTCGCGTTCCCCCTTTTTACATTGGTCTGCGTTCAGTTTCACGTACAAAAATACTTGACATTTGATTTATTATTTCAATTAAATTTCATTCCATTATCAATTATCCCTTGTAATGACAAAGTACATATATTAAAACTTATTTAATTTCATTGCTTTAAACAATACACAAATAAAATATATATTATCACACACACACACACACACACACACACACACACACACACACACACATAATGGACAAGACGGTTGGTCTACACGTTCTACAGACATTACCCACGTTTCTTTCCCTTTTGTAAGTAGCGGTACCAATAATGGCAGTTGTAATAATTATATCTCTGAATGAGGACCAGTCAAGAGTGTTGTTTCAATAAATAGATTTTGAATCACATAATAAGTTGAAATATTATGTAATACTTTAGTGCTGGCGACGCCACATCAGTGAATTAATTGCATTAATTTTTCAATTTGATTGATTGCTTCAATGATTCATTCATTCATTTATCAATTCATATTTTGATACACTCACTCACTCACTCACTCACTCACTCACTCACTCACTCACTCACTCACTCACTCACTCACTCACTCACTCACTCACTCACTCACTCACCCACCCACCCACCCACCCACCCACCCACTCACTCACTCACTCACTCACTCACTCACTCACTCACTCACTCACTCACTCACTCACTCACTCACTCACTCACTCATGGATATGAAGGTTATAAACCAAAACATATTTAAGGCCAATGAAATATATGAATATGATGGCTTAAATACCATGGCACTTAACTAGCACATTAGACTTAATAGAATTATAAAAGTAAAAACAAAAACACTGCTCATCTTTACTTTTACCTAAGTTATAAACATTAAATTACTAACAATGTATAATTTTTATGCACTATTGCAAAACTAAAGAAATATTTAAAAAATAAAAGACTCACTTCACTTCAGATATAAAAAAAAAGCAAGCTAATTATCAGTAAAAAACAAACTTTCCAGGAATGAGAATCATCTTACACAGGGGTTAGGCTTAATGTTAATACTTCAAAACAGTAATTTGCTAAACTCAGTTACAATCCTGCAAGTCATCTAATGAATCTAGTTAATTAAAAAATTCAAATAAATGTTAACTCCTTTGAAAATCTATCAAAATGCAATACAATGCACCAGTTCTCATCTACAACTCTTGAAATATGTACTTCTTAGTATTTCAAGTGGGATTGTTAAAATATAAATCCATATTTAATCTTAAAAATACAATTTTAATTAATGATACAAAAGCAACAACAAAATTATTTATACCACACTTTCTTGATTTTTTGTCTCAACCACACCGATAAAAATAGTTAAGTGTCTGATATTATCAACTTTATCAGGTTAGGCTTAAAAAAAATCCAGAGCATCGTCCTTATTTTTTTCGTGCCGAACCTGATGAAGTTGTTAATCTTAGACATTTACATGGTATTCTATTTATCATGTCATTAGTTCTATTTCGTTTTTTTATTCATGCTAAGTAAGATTTAAAAGTAATTCCGTCCAGGTCAAAATGTATAAATATACATAAGTACGGATTGAATTATATACATAATGACGTCATGGACTACATAATGACGTCAAGCGCCTGAAAAAACTTGCAATGGCGTGATAAACCTATGTTTATCAGACAGGCAGCTTATCAACATAAATGAATGCATTAACATGATTAAAAATATCACTTTTTAGTCATTACAATAAAAATAATGCTAAATTGTGTGAGGCGAATACATTTATCACCTTTGTCTATGTTTTAAAACAGAAACAACAATGAATAATGTTATCTTTCAAAACCAAATTAGTATAGATTTTCGATTATTTTCGATCACACCAACGCCGTGAATATGAATTCGCTGGTTTCTTTAAATAACGAATATTCGCATCCCACCCACTCCCAACCCACTCCCCTGCCCCAGAACTTAAATGAGTATTTATTTCATAAGTAAAACGAATATACTTACCTCGCCGGAAACGCAACTATTTGTAAATCCTGTTAAACTGTTCGAGTCTCTTTATACTAGGAATTATAGAAAAAGGTCAGATAATGTAAGTGCCCATTCAAGGTTTAGAGGGCTTACGAATGGTGAGGAGATTTCTCTCTAATTCCTTGCCTCAAATCAACCTGAATTGAACACTGTTTATGTTGTAACCTTTAACCTTTATCCGTACTGTCGGATATATAATTATCTAAAATCAATCCATGTTCAGTTTACTACTTTATATGAAGTGTGTCTTTGTACTACCCTTTTAAAGAATTATTTATAAAAGTAGAGATTTGGAAAAATCACACTATCTGTAAGTCGAAAGACTATAACAATATTGAGAATGTACAAGATGTGGGATTTCCCTCGACTAATTTTAGAAAAATGGAGTTTCCCAATCGTATTATATAAATTGGAAACAGTTGTCAAGGATGTTCATCTGTCATGTGACATATAGACTGTGTGACATCAAAATAAGGTCAACAATAAAATAATGTTTGTTTTCTCTCTCCATGTCAAAGTTTTCAAAATTAGATAGGTAATTAGGGGAATTTTGCTTTCATTATAAAAATATCATCATAAATATCACAGTAAATCTCATATATGCACCATGGGCGTTAGAGCCGAACTTGAAATCCCCTCCCCATATTATTATTTAATAAAACAGTTTAAACGTCACACAGGAACACACATCTGGAGTAAATGACAACCATATTTTTCATCCTAGTAATAGGCGAGAATGTAGTTTTATGTGTTTTAAATATAAAAAATCCAATCCGCCACCAGCCTCCTTAAACACGTTTTGACTTTCAGTGCATGAGGTACCGGATTTCAAACACGGTGGGCGGTAGAGTTGGGATAAAGTGAGGCCGCTAATGCCAGAAATTGTAGGTTCGACCCCAGCTCGACCCGATGCATCTAAAAAACAACAACAAGAGGTGGACTCGAGAGCGGTCAATATAACTGAGCTCTTGGGCCGTATTCATAAAGCTTTTTAGATTTATTTTCAATTAAGATATTCAAAATTTTCTTAACTTTTCATCTTAAATCAATATTTTCATCTAAGATTAATATTAATTCTTAAGTATTATTCAGAAAGCATCTTAGCGAATAAATCAACTGAGAATAGAACGGTTTTCCTCTCAACTTTAAGATAGCTCTGAGGTGTATTGACTATTAAAGAAATTTCTTAAAACTTTTGACTTGGTTTAAAGAAATGATACTTACATCAAAAGTATGTATTTGAACACGATTTCAGCATTCATGTGTCATTAGACTTTATCAACTGCTACTAAAGATATACATTTTGTATTAATTTACCTTTATTCTTTATTTGTAGGTGACCTATTTATCCTTGATATATACTTGACGAGTGTCGAGTAAGAATGTCGAGTGTCGAGTGAGCATGTCGAGTAAGAAGTCGAGTGTCGAGTGAGTATGTTGAGTAAGAAGTCGAGTGTCGAGTGAGAAAGTTGGGTCGAGTGAGTGAGGCGTTTAAACTGTTTAATGGACCGGACCCTCAATACTTTCTTTTGACACTCGTCTTTCTTACTAAACACTCGATTTTTACTCGATATTCGACTTCCTAACTCGACACTCGACTTTCTTACTCGACTGTCCTTACTTGACACTCAAATGTCTTACTTGACACTCGACAGTTGGAAAGCATCTATCCCATTTACAAAGACTAGTACAAACAAACTATATCAACATAGTTTCAATGATCTTCTTTTCAGTTCAATTCAATGGAATTACATTATTCTATTTTACATTACTTGTGGAGATGGGGTGTGCTCGAGTACTGGTTAACCTTTCAGGATCCAAGGAACTAGTGGTAAAGTTAACTGATCGTCTGTTAGCCCTTGATGACATAAAATTGACGCTAAATATTCTATCAATCAATCCATTTTCCGCTGTTTTATCAATAATTTTGGTCCTCCTTGGTTAATTGTTCCAAGGCACTGTCGTTTAATGACCATTGTGGTCTTGTGGAAGGACGGTGTTTCAAGTCAGATTTACTCTGATGTATTCCTCCAACAGTTCCACTGGATATACCATAGATTATTATGTTATGTGCTGAAAATGACATTAGACCCCATAAAATATCCTCAAATTATCAAACTTAATTTATATTTATAGAATATAAGAAGTAACTCTTTATTTCATGTCAAATGCTATTTTATTTTCATGTAGTGAGCACTGAAGTGGATTGGTCACAACTGGTTAAGATGGGCTCTCTTCGATCAGTTGGTAGCGTGTCTGATTATCAGTCCAGGGGTCATGCGTTTGAATACCCGCCAGTAGTCTACAACACATTCTCCATGATGACTGATAAACGACTATCAGTCTCATTGTCATGCGTCTCTCACCACTGCTTCAAACAAATTATGGACAAGTCGTCTCAAAGACTCGTTACAAGTTTCAAAACAACTTATCCCATATTTAACATATCGTCCCATCAAAAGACATATCGTCCCAATTAATGATTTCCTGTACCCCTTGAAACGGGAAAAGTATTAGTTAGTTGCGCAGATGAGTTAACTGATCATCTTAAAATGCATTTATGTTACTTTGATTGTGACACAAGTTATTATAACTAAGACAAATCACGCTCGATGTTTTCCTGTGTAAAAACAGTACTAAACATATACGGATATAGTGTCCGTCTCTCACATAACCTTGGCGGAGGATCAAACCCACGACCCTCTGATCGTCTGTTAGCTCTCGATAGCATAACAATTGCACTACAATCAAATAGTAAGAAAAGAGTGAACAATTTTAGCGTTCAAGAGATATTTAACTGAATGTATTGTATCTCGGGTGTTTATTGCCGTGTTCGACACTGTTCAGTGCTGGCACACTTGAGTACTACCATGCCGAACATATGACGTTCTAGACCACTAGGCCACCGCAGCGGTTTATATTATGTTAGAAAACAGCGGCAATATCATTTATAATCATAACACTATTTTAATAGGGACATTTTTAAAGTAATTCACTGCGAAAACTTTTGAATTTTGAATTTATTTAGATGTACTAATCATTTATATATACATCTATTCATTGTTTTTCTAAATAAAGTACACGAGTATCGCGTTCCCCTGTATTTGATTTTAAATTTCAATTTGTAGTATAATACGAATTAGAAGAAGGAGAAGAAGAAGAAGTAGAAAAAAGAAGAAAAAGAGGAAGAAGACTATACATAGTTTTTCATCAAAGTACACTGTTGTAGTAACATATATATATATATATATATATATATAACATAAACACAAAGCGAGTTAAGTGACTAACATGTACATAGTTTATATACACATACACACATACACAGCTAGATACCCTACACACACACACACACATAGGTATATATACACAAACACACTACACACAAGCTCACATACCACATTGACATTTCAATACTCATTTAAAGTAGATTATAGTATAGAAGGTATTTACATACTATCACTTCCGATACTATTTTAAGATTTGGAAATCTCAGACTTCCTTAGTTACCGAGTTAAGATTTTTTTAAGATGAAATATTTGATCTAAGAATTATTATTTTCTTATACGTTTTCTTTACTAAGATTTGTCTTAGTGGTTTTATGAATACCACTTATATAATTAGTTAAAACAAATTTTCATCTTAGCTAAGAAAATCTTACTGAGTTAAGATATTTTCTTAGCGAAAATCTAAGAAGCTTTATGAATACGGCCCCAGGGCTTTATTCGCAAACGATCTTAAATAGATAAGTACATGTATATACTAAAGACAATTCGGTGGAGGTTCGTCTGGTAGTCTTCTTTTAGCTCACCTGTGCGCCTTCGGTCCGTCGTCCATCCGTCGTTACCCTTTTCTTTAAACAACTTCTCCGCTGAAACCACTTGACAGATTTTCACAACCTTTTAAATAATTGTTACGTAAACCTCTCTCAAGTTTGTTTAAATCATGGCCCTGGGGTTAAATTTGGGCCCACCCAGTGGCTTATAAGCTTCTTTTTTTCAAATTTTCGTAAATCTTAAACTAAACTATCTTGAGCTTTGATAAAGTGCATGAAGTATCACCTAATGAGTTACTCTAAAGTTTGTTCAAGCCATGACCCTATGGTCAAAATTGACCACGCCCCTGGGACTTATTAGTTAAATATAGGCAATTTTCATTTAAATTTTCTTCGCAAGAACCGCCAAGCCATATTTGTTTATATTTGGTATCAATGGTCCCTATGAGCAGGGTGTATATGTTTGTTAAAAAATGTGCTTGGATCCATTGGGACTCAGTAAGGAGACTTTAAGACACTCTCTCACACACTCTCTTTCCGCGTCTTGGCTCAAAGTGCATGATGTACTGGGTTTTAAAAGGTGATTGTTTCATACATCTCACAGATTTTTTCTTAATAAAAACAATAAGAGTCACAATTTATTGGAATACATGGCAACCGTATTTATATCCTAAAACATCCCAAGAATGCAGCATCTGGTGTTCAAGAGATACCGAAATGAATTGGGGGAGACCACACGTACCCCACCAGCAGGATGAGGATACCCCGCTTCCCCATACTCTCCCTCTTATCCCCCTTTAATGATTGAAACGCTCCTACGCCAATAATTTTAATAAAATAAGTGTTCACCCTTTACTGAGTCGAGCTTTTTCATTCTACTTTCTGTACAATGATTGTAATTTGCAATTATACTCTTTCTTAATGCATCTAAACATAAGTGTCTTCAGATCAAACATTAATAGAAATTGTTTGAATACCGATATAGCTATCCGAATTATGCGGTATAATTTTTTTACATATAAACACCGATATAGCTATCTTAATTATACGGTATAAACTTCGGCATATACATATAAACACCGATAGAGCTATCTTAATAATACGTTATAAACTTCGGCATATACATATAAACAACGATATAGCTATCTTAATTATACGGCATAAAGCATTTCACATATAAACACCGATATAGCTATCTTAATTATACGGCATAAAGCATTTCACATATAAACAACGATATAGCTATCTTAACTATACGGCATAAAGCATTTCACATATAAACAACGATATAGCTATCTTAACTATACGGCATAAAGCATTTCACATATAAACACCGATATAGCTATCTTAATTATACGGCATAAAGCATTTCACATATAAACACCGATAGAGCTATCTTAATTATACGGCATAAAGCATTTCACATATAAACACCGATATAGCTATCTTAATTATACGGCATAAAGCATTTCACATATAAACACCGATATAGCTATCTTAATTATACGGCATAAAGCATTTCACATATAAACAACGATATAGCTATCTTAATTATACGGCCTAAAGCATTTCACATATAAACAACGATATAGCTATCTTAATTATACGGCATAAAGCATTTCACATATAAACACCGATATAGCTATCTTAATTATACGGCATCAAGCATTTCACATATAAACAACGATATAGCTATCTTAACTATACGGCATAAAGCATTTCACATATAAACAACGATATAGCTATCTTAACTATACGGCATAAAGCATTTCACATATAAACACCGATAGAGCTATCTTAATTATACGGCATAAAGCATTTCACATATAAACACCGATATAGCTATCTTAATTATACGGCATAAAGCATTTCACATATAAACACCGATATAGCTATCTTAATTATACGGCATAAAGCATTTCACATATAAACAACGATATAGCTATCTTAATTATACGGCCTAAAGCATTTCACATATAAACAACGATATAGCTATCTTAATTATACGGCATAAAGCATTTCACATATAAACACCGATATAGCTATCTTAATTATACGGCATAAAGCATTTCACATATAAACAACGATATAGCTATCTTAACTATACGGCATAAAGCATTTCACATATAAACAACGATATAGCTATCTTAACTATACGGCATAAAGCATTTCACATATAAACACCGATATAGCTATCTTAACTATACGGCATAAAGCATTTCACATATAAACACCGATAGAGCTATCTTAATTATACGGCATAAAGCATTTCACATATAAACACCGATATAGCTATCTTAATTATACGGCCTAAAGCATTTCACATATAAACAACGATATAGCTATCTTAATTATACGGCATAAAGCATTTCACATATAAACACCGATAGAGCTATCTTAATTATACGGCATAAAGCATTTCACATATAAACAACGATATAGCTATCTTAACTATACGGCATAAAGCATTTCACGTATAAACACCGATATAGCTATCTTAACTATACGGCATAAAGCATTTCACATATAAACACCGATATAGCTATCTTAACTATACGGCATAAAGCATTTCACATATAAACAACGATATAGCTATCTTAACTATACGGCCTAAAGCATTTCACATATAAACAACGATATAGCTATCTTAATTATACGGCATAAAGCATATCACATATAAACACCGATATAGCTATCTTAACTATACGGCATAAAGCATTTCACATATAAACACCGATATAGCTATCTTAACTATACGGCATAAAGCATTTCACATATAAACACCGATATAGCTATCTTAATTATACGGCATAAAGCATTTCACATATAAACAACGATATAGCTATCTTAATTATACGGCATAAAGCATATCACATATAAACACCGATATAGCTATCTTAACTATACGGCATAAAGCATTTCACATATAAACAACGATATAGCTATCTTAACTATACGGCATAAAGCATTTCACATATAAACACCGATATAGCTATCTTAACTATACGGCATAAAGCATTTCACATATAAACAACGATATAGCTATCTTAATTATACGGCATAAAGCATTTCACATATAAACAACGATATAGCTATCTTAACTATACGGCATAAAGCATATCACATATAAACACCGATATAGCTATCTTAACTATACGGCATAAAGCATTTCACATATAAACAACGATATAGCTATCTTAACTATACGGCATAAAGCATTTCACATATAAACAACGATATAGCTATCTTAACTATACGGCATAAAGCATTTCACATATAAACACCGATATAGCTATCTTAACTATACGGCATAAAGCATTTCACATATAAACAACGATATAGCTATCTTAACTATACGGCATAAAGCATTTCACATATAAACACCGATATAGCTATCTTAATTATACGGCCTAAAGCATTTCACATATAAACAACGATATAGCTATCTTAATTATACGGCATAAAGCATTTCACATATAAACACCGATATAGCTATCTTAATTATACGGCCTAAAGCATTTCACATATAAACAACGATATAGCTATCTTAACTATACGGCATAAAGCATTTCACATATAAACAACGATATAGCTATCTTAATTATACGGCATAAAGCATTTCACATATAAACACCGATATAGCTATCTTAACTATACGGCATAAAGCATTTCACATATAAACAACGATATAGCTATCTTAACTATACGGCATAAAGCATTTCACATATAAACACCGATATAGCTATCTTAATTATACGGCATAAAGCATTTCACATATAAACAACGATATAGCTATCTTAATTATACGGCATAAAGCATTTCACATATAAACACCGATATAGCTATCTTAACTATACGGCATAAAGCATTTCACATATAAACACCGATATAGCTATCTTAACTATACGGCATAAAGCATTTCACATATAAACACCGATATAGCTATCTTAACTATACGGCATAAAGCATTTCACATATAAACACCGATATAGCTATCTTAACTATACGGCATAAAGCATTTCACATATAAACACCGATATAGCTATCTTAACTATACGGCATAAAGCATTTCACATATAAACAACGATATAGCTATCTTAACTATACGGCATAAAGCATTTCACATATAAACACCGATATAGCTATCTTAACTATACGGCATAAAGCATTTCACATATAAACACCGATATAGCTATCTTAACTATACGGCATAAAGCATTTCACATATAAACACCGATATAGCTATCTTAACTATACGGCATAAAGCATTTCACATATAAACACCGATATAGCTATCTTAACTATACGGCATAAAGCATTTCACATATAAACAACGATATAGCTATCTTAACTATACGGCATAAAGCATTTCACATATAAACACCGATATAGCTATCATAACTATACGGCATAAAGCATTTCACATATAAACAACGATATAGCTATCATAACTATACGGCATAAAGCATTTCACATATAAACAACGATATAGCTATCATAACTATACGGCATAAAGCATTTCACATATAAACAACGATATAGCTATCTTAACTATACGGCATAAAGCATTTCACATATAAACACCGATATAGCTATCTTAACTATACGGCATAAAGCATTTCACATATAAACACCGATATAGCTATCTTAACTATACGGCATAAAGCATTTCACATATAAACACCGATATAGCTATCTTAACTATACGGCATAAAGCATTTCACATATAAACAACGATATAGCTATCTTAACTATACGGCATAAAGCATTTCACATATAAACAACGATATAGCTATCTTAACTATACGGCATAAAGCATTTCACATATAAACAACGATATAGCTATCTTAATTATACGGCATAAAGCATTTCACATATAAACACCGATATAGCTATCTTAACTATACGGCATAAAGCATTTCACATATAAACACCGATATAGCTATCTTAACTATACGGCATAAAGCATTTCACATATAAACACCGATATAGCTATCTTAACTATACGGCATAAAGCATTTCACATATAAACAACGATATAGCTATCTTAATTATACGGCCTAAAGCATTTCACATATAAACACCGATATAGCTATCTTAACTATACGGCATAAAGCATTTCACATATAAACAACGATATAGCTATCTTAACTATACGGCCTAAAGCATTTCACATATAAACAACGATATAGCTATCTTAATTATACGGCATAAAGCATTTCACATATAAACAACGATATAGCTATCTTAATTATACGGCATAAAGCATTTCACATATAAACAACGATATAGCTATCTTAATTATACGGCCTAAAGCATTTCACATATAAACACCGATATAGCTATCATAACTATACGGCATAAAGCATTTCACATATAAACAACGATATAGCTATCTTAATTATACGGCATAAAGCATTTCACATATAAACACCGATATAGCTATCTTAATTATACGGCCTAAAGCATTTCACATATAAACAACGATATAGCTATCTTAACTATACGGCATAAAGCATTTCACATATAAACACCGATATAGCTATCTTAACTATACGGCATAAAGCATTTCACATATAAACACCGATATAGCTATCTTAATTATACGGCATAAAGCATTTCACATATAAACACCGATATAGCTATCTTAATTATACGGCATAAAGCATTTCACATATAAACACCGATATAGCTATCTTAATTATACGGCATAAAGCATTTCACATATAAACACCGATATAGCTATCTTAACTATACGGCATAAAGCATTTCACATATAAACACCGATATAGCTATCTTAATTATACGGCATAAAGCATTTCACATATAAACACCGATATAGCTATCTTAACTATACGGCATAAAGCATTTCACATATAAACACCGATATAGCTATCTTAATTATACGGCATAAAGCATTTCACATATAAACACCGATATAGCTATCTTAATTATACGGCATAAAGCATTTCACATATAAACACCGATATAGCTATCTTAATTATACGGCCTAAAGCATTTCACATATAAACACCGATATAGCTATCTTAATTATACGGCATAAAGCATTTCACATATAAACACCGATATAGCTATCATAACTATACGGCATAAAGCATTTCACATATAAACAACGATATAGCTATCTTAATTATACGGCATAAAGCATTTCACATATAAACACCGATATAGCTATCTTAATTATACGGCCTAAAGCATTTCACATATAAACACCGATATAGCTATCATAACTATACGGCATAAAGCATTTCACATATAAACAACGATATAGCTATCTTAATTATACGGCATAAAGCATTTCACATATAAACACCGATATAGCTATCTTAATTATACGGCCTAAAGCATTTCACATATAAACACCGATATAGCTATCTTAACTATACGGCATAAAGCATTTCACATATAAACACCGATATAGCTATCTTAATTATACGGCCTAAAGCATTTCACATATAAACACCGATATAGCTATCATAACTATACGGCATAAAGCATTTCACATATAAACAACGATATAGCTATCTTAATTATACGGCATAAAGCATTTCACATATAAACACCGATATAGCTATCTTAATTATACGGCCTAAAGCATTTCACATATAAACAACGATATAGCTATCTTAACTATACGGCATAAAGCATTTCACATATAAACACCGATAGAGCTATCTTAATTATACGGCATAAAGCATTTCATATATAAACAACGATATAGCTATCTTAATTATACGGCATAAAGCATTTCACATATAAACACCGATATAGCTATCATAACTATACGGCATAAAGCATATCACATATAAACACCGATATAGCTATCTTAACTATACGGCATAAAGCATTTCACATATAAACACCGATATAGCTATCTTAATTATACGGCATAAAGCATTTCACATATAAACAACGATATAGCTATCTTAATTATACGGCCTAAAGCATTTCACATATAAACACCGATATTGCTATCTTAATTATACGTTATAAAGCATTCGTAATAGCATCGCCCTGTCCGCACAGACAGTTTTGATAATAACTAGCGAAGCGGAGCGGTAGTGTCGTGGATAGATTGTTGACCGCTCACGTCCGAGATCGTTCTTTGATCCCAGACTCGACCCGATGTCCTTTACAAAACAACACTTATTACTGGTTACCCATAATATGGACTCGAGAGCAATCATATGAGCTCTGAACTTACTTTTCAATTAAGTCAAATAAAAGTGTATAAACTAGAAACTAGCTGAAGATGTTTTATGTATTTTTATTTTAACTCGTGAATAGACGGGATCTTAGGTACCGTAACGATACCTTTGAAAAAAAAGTATAAGTTATCTTTCTTCATGTTACACATTTTTATTCAATACACGAATATGGAAGATGAAATAAATGTCCACAAAGTCTTAAAACTTCCATTAACAAAAAAATAAACACTAAATGAAAAACTTTCGCTAAAAGATAAAACCTTTTCGCCTGCAAATGTTAAGAAAACTTTTTAAATGTTAATCTCCAACTTAAACATTTTGTTTCAGACTGTTTATCACCGGTCTATTTTTTTTAATGTTATCTTCCGACCTGAAAATGTTTGAAACCTACCGGAACTTAAGAATTTGTTTGAAATATAAACACGTTGATTTCTAATATAAAGGGATTTTAATGTAGATCTGCAACCTTTTGGAAAGTTGATCTCCGATCTGAACATATTTTATCTTGTTTTGAAAAGGACATTATTTTTCGAATGTTAATATTCGATCTGAATTGTTTTCATTGCTGAACTTTGATTTCATATTTTTACGAATGCTAACCTACGCTTTAGACTGAAGAATATTCGATTTCAAATTTCGAATACTGATTTTTGATTTGAACTTTATTTTGAAGTTGATTTCCGATTTGGACATGTATCTAAATGTTGATCTTTCTTTGAATATTGGTCATTTTTTAATGTTGATCTCCGATCAGAACTTCTATTTGAACATTGATCTTCGATCTAAATATTTCTTTAATGCTGATCAGGCTCAGATCTGAACATCTTTTAAATATTAAGATACGTTAGATACGTTAAATTTATTGTTTCAAAATGATCGATATTTATCATAACCGATGAACTTAATTTACATAATTGACATTCCTAATCAGAAAACACTGAGGTTGTCTGTTTTTTGTTTGTTTTTATTTACAAACATGAACACTTCATTATGAACATCATTCAAATATCTTTATAAAATTTCTACTTGAAATTTTTGATTCAGAAACAAAAAACTTGTCGGTAAACCGTTGGAACCTTATAATGAATGGATTTTCTATGCCGTCTTTTTGCGAGAGAATAATATTGACTCTTTGCCCGTCTTCTGTCAGCTGGTGAACATTAGATGAGTTTTTACTGCAGACAAAAATGTTACCGTTACTGTCTAAGTCAACACCTAACGGGTGGTTTAGATCCTTGTGTGTATATGTGTGAATAAGTCTTCCATCCAACGTTAAAGTAAAAACTGAATTTCGGCCATAGTCTGTAACAATTATACCGATAGGTGTCGCTCTTATATATCCCGGATGAAGAAATGAAGGAGCACCTTGTTGAGCTGGTTTTATAAATCTTATTTCCTTTCCTTCAATATCACATATAGCGATGCCAGAATTTGCGACGAGATAGATGTTGTTTGTGTCGCACGAAACTCCGTGATAAATCCTAGATGTGCTGACGTGGTGGTCTTCTGTCATAACATTCTCCCTCAGTTGAATAAACTGTATTCCATTGGCACTTGGGTACGTGACCACAGCTTTATTTTCTCTCACCATTGTTAAGTCACTGGGTTTACTCTTAAGAACCAAATTACCAAGAACCCGACCGTTCCCGTGAAACAGCTTAAGCTTAAAGTTATCAAAATCAGCCAACAGAATACGGCCATCTTCGAGGAAAGCTCCGCCTAATATACCGCATCGACCTCGATCACCTGCTATGTTTACACGAAATCTAGCAACTTGTTTAGGGGTATCTCCTTTATGACTTGGTTTAGCCGTCATAACTGTTTGCGGCTTGTGATGAGAGCGTTTGATGTTGATATTGCCAAAAAGAGTAGCTGTTTTCAAAACATTTTCTACTACCCTGTCAGCGTGGAATTCATAATCGATGGTTTGAAATTCTCGTTGGTGCTCCTTAAGTGCACTCTCGTATTGTCCGTACTCTCGTTTAACATTTCCTAGGAGACTTATCATGTGGGTTTCATTTCCGACATTTTTCACAGCTTCCATTAATTGTGCGGCGTTAGATACTTGCTTTTTAATGTTTTCACAACTAACAATGGCGTCCGAAAGATATTCCATCTCGGTTGAGTGGTTCTGATCAAATCCATGCAGCAGATCATCTTCTAATTGTTTTAATTTTTCTTCCATACCTCTACGAGCCAGTTTTACTTGCGTTTCTATATCTTGTTTTCTTTTCGCTAACTGTTCAGTCGTTTTTTTTCGACCACCAATTAACTCATTTGCCTTGTCTTCTAATGTTTTTAGATTATCTGCAAGTCGTTCAAACTCTCCTTTACTTTTCAAGGAGAGAAATTCCTCTTTTATTGATACGACATTGTCGCACTTTCTGTGTGTAGTAGCAACACAAGTGCTGCAGCAAGGAACTGCGTGTTCTCGACAGAATTGGATTATGTTTTCCTTATGTTCTGCACATGGTTCATTTTTTGGAATAGCAATATTGGGATTATTTGCTATTTCTTTTATTGCTAGAACTTTGTGGTGTTTGAAAATCTTGAAGCCACCATGGACAGTTTTACAAACGTTACATTGATATTCACCACATTCTCGACACCACCACGTTGCTAATGTAGACTCACCTCGTCTTAAACACGGTTCACACTCGATCTCCTCCTTTTGAACAGCGAGGACCATTCCATATGTATGAAGAAAATAATTGGTAGGAAACTGTGCCGCCCATTTTTCGATACTGGATGATAATGCCGATGGTTCGATTTGTTTATTGCAAACAGGGCAAGGAAACGTTTTCGGAGTAATATTGTTCTGCAGTTCCGTCCTTAAACTAGACAAGATATATTGCTGTAGGCACCTTTTACACACGTTGTGTAGACATGGCAACAGTTTAGGTGTTGTCATTCCCTCGCAACATATCGGACATTGCACAACCTCGACGCGGTCAGAAGTCCTCGACTGAATAATAGACAAGCGTGAATCAATGGTAGATATTCGCGAGATTGTCCCAACTTCGGCATGGTTTGCTGGCCAGAAATCCGGTTTCTGGTTCGTGTCGGTACTGGAGCACGGAGAACCAGGCGCCTCAATATCACTTGTAGTCAAGTCACGTGTCGGAGGCATGGTTGTTGAAGTATCTTCTTCCATATTAATATAACCCACATGGAAATGTTACAAAATTTAGATGATTAACGGATTTCAATCTGCCTTTATCTGTTATCTGTGTTGTAAGTTTAGTTCCATAAATCATAATAACATACCACTTCTTTGTAAGTACATGTTACAATCTCTATGTGCTAAAAGTTGTTCTTAATAAAGCACATTAGGCTACTTTTGTTAAATAAACCATATAGCATAATTTAAGCACGATATTAATTTCCTCTTTCTTTTCAATTTCGTTTTACCGCTCCATTGGGAACAAAGCGGTTAATATGTCAACTTTGTGCCGAACTGGATATAATTCATTCTTTTGTTTAAAAAAAGTAAAACGAGAAGACAATCCAGCTCATGGTTGAATGACTGAAATGAATGGAAGGCGTGATCTATAATATATATATAAATATCCAACACATATCACTGCCAATTATATATCAAGTATCGTAGAGTAAATTTAGCAATAGCTGTTGCATGTATATTGACTTTGTATTTGTCAAATTAGTAAGTATAGTTTAAACTTATTAATTTTACTTCGATTGAAACGAAAGAAATTCTTACAACTTAGACAGATCACGCTTGAAGTGTTCTTGGGTAGAACCAGTACCAAGTATATGCGGAACAAGTGTCTGTCTCAAGGACACTACACATAGCCGTGGCGGAGGATCGAACGCCGATCATTGGTTCAGTGCTCTCCCGTCGGTCCACTTGCGTTAAGTTTGTCGAATTAAAACATTGTCCATGCTCCGGCAAATGTGTAATGGATCTATATCAAATTGACATAGATATATATTTTGATTAACGCCAGTTCCGCCAAACCGATGCCTGTACGAGTACAAAAACTCTCCTTTTCATGGAAGTTAAAATTGTTTGATATATGTTGAATATGTAGCTTAGGACAATTAACAGTGTTGTAAATATTGTTTTATATAATAGATAATAAACACAAATAAAGATAAATATCAAGATCAGAATCTGACTCAACGTTCTCCTGACCTTTTTTCTACTGTCAATTTCGCGTGTGTAATATTGGTTTACTCGCCGCATTTTCAGTGCATTATCTCTAAATAGAAATAATTTTATCATGTTTTTAATGTATTAAGTATATTCTCGTTACGCATAAAATTAAAAAAAAAATTCTTCAAAATTAGATATATTATACAAATGAAGCTATAGTGTAGTGAGTGAGCTGTTGGCCGCTCACACCAGAGGCTGCGGGTTCGATCTTCAGATGGATATAGTGT
>CM055900.1:50990938-51225938 GCA_029582155.1 Panopea generosa | reverse complement strand
GCTACTGCTACTGCTACTGCTTCTGCTACTGCTACTGCTACTGCTACTACAACAACTACAACTATTGCTACTGCTACTGCTACTGCTGCTGCTGCTGCTGCTACAGGAATAGCAACAGCTACATCTGCTGGTACTGCTGCTGCTTCTGCTACTACTACTACTATTACAACAACAACAACTACAGTTACTGCTGCTGCTGCTGCTGCTACTGCTAATGCTACTGCTACTGCTACAACAACAACAACAACAACTACAACTGCTACTGCTACTGCTACTGCTACAACAACAAGAACAACTACAACTACTACTGTTACAGCTACTGATGCTGCTGTTGATGCTGCTGCTGCTACTGCTACTGCTACTACTACTACTTCTGCTACTACTGCTACTACTATTACTACTACTACTAATATTACCACTGCTACTGCTACTACTATTACTACTATTACTACTGTTACTACTGCTACTGCTACTGCCACTGCCACTGCCACTGCCGCTGCCGCTACCGCTACTGCCGTTGCCTCTGCCGCTGCCACTGCCGCTGCCGCTACCGCTACAACAACAACAACAACTACAATTATTACTACCACTTCTGCTACTGCTACTGCTACTGCTACTGCTGCTGCTTCTACTTCTACAACTTCTATTACTACTGCTACTACTACTACTACTACTACTACAACAACAACAACAACAACAACTACAACTACTACTATTACTACTACTACTACTACTGCTACTACTACTTCTACTACAAATGTTACTACTACTACTACTACTTCTACTGTTTCTACTACTCCTACTATTACTACTACTACTACTACTACTGCTGCTACCGCTACTTCTACTACTGCTACTACTGCTACTGCTACTATTACTATTACTACTACTACTACTAGTACTGCTACTGCTGCTGCTACTACTACTACTACAACAACAACAACAACAACTACAACTACTGCTACTGCTACTGCTACAACAACAACAACAACTACAACTACTACTATTACTGCTACTGTTACTGCTTCTGCTACTACTACTACTACTACTACTACTACTTCTACTACTACTACTACTGCTACTACTACTACTAAAACAACAACAACAACAACACAACAACTACTACTCTTTTTACTACTACTTCTACTTCTGCTACTACTACTACTACTACTACTACTACTACTACTACTACTACTGCTATAACTACTACTACTACTACTACTACTTCTACTACTACTACTACTACTACTACTACTACTTCTACTTCTACTACTACTATTACTACTACTACTGACTTTAACCAACGGACGGAATTTTAACCGGTTTCCTTTGATGTACGTTATTTTAAAATAACTCTTATGTCGCTCCATGCCCAGCTTTAGATGTAGATATTAGTTTGAGTGTGACATTTCACCATATGCATTTACAACGGAAGTTACATATAAACGTTTTGTAAGTTGATCATTGCATTATACAATGTATATTTATTTTGTGCGGATATTAATAATGCTTTAGCTATCATATCTCAGTTGACAACTATAACTAACAATTTAAGTCACATGACTCTTTTATCGGGAATATTATTGGTAAATCAAAATTATAAGTTAATAAAATGGTCGATGGGAGGAAACTCTTACAAACCTTTAACACAGATTTAACACAATAATCTGGCCCTGTTACATTTACTCAAGACCGTCTTTAAACATCAAAACTATTTATCAATGATATCAACTACAACACTTGAAATCAAATAAAAATACATAAAAGTATACAGTAAATATCGGTTTATCTAAATATTTTCCAACAAATACACTTCATAGTTTTATAGTGCATATAAAGAGATATAGTTATTACGTCGCAATGTGTACACGAGAATTGTTTTATGAACTCAGCACATGCCAATAGAGAAATCAGGGTTTATTATAACATTTTGTTGTTGAAGATTTTCATAATTATCAGGTTTTCAATTATAATTAATAAAATAAATATAGATAAAGCAATAATCCATTTGATAAAAAGTAAAAGGTCTTAATTAATGGTCAAGAATATGCTCCATTATAAAAGCATGATAATAAGAAAAAATGTTTAATTGTTCCGGCAACATATTCCGTTGAGTAGTTTGGCTTTTAGAAAGAAGATGACGAAGATTATTTACTACAAATTGGTTTAATGTTAAATCAGTGTTGAGACATGGATTCTCACTTTTACCACTTCTTTTCAAGTTATCTATTAATGACCTTGCATTGAAAATTAAAACACTAAGTAAGGGTAATAAAATTGATAAAGAATGTGTGTCTGTACTGTTCTATGCAGATGCTGTTGTCTTGGTAACTAACAATTTGCATGATTTACAAGATATGTTAAACGAGCTGAACCATTGGTGTTTTAACAACAATATACATGTTAAGAATACATTAGTAATGTTGTTCACTTTAGACAAAATTATATCTCAAGGACAGATTTTGTTCTTAGGTGTAGAAATAATGTTAATGATGTGATAGATAAATATGCATACCTGGTCTAAACTCTCAGTGAAACATCATGGCACATAAAGTTTCCTTTTAAAAAGAATGGCTTGCCTTTTTGGGTAACTTGACGTAATTATAAGTAGTTTGTAGGTAAACGATGTTTTAATGGGCATAAGAGCACTTCATTTATTGGGGAGAGGCAACCTGGGGATAGTGTGTGTAGAAAAGGTGTTCCTCTCCCGCTGGTGGCGGTAATTCTACTCTATTCCCGCTATTAGGATACGGAAAACCGCTCCGAAAAATGTTTGTTATCTTTTAAGCACTAACTGCCGAATTCTTGAATTCTACTCATTTCTTAGATGTGTTTTTTTTTACTTTTATGCTTTACTATTTACCCCCCCCCCCCCCCCCCCCCCCCCCGCCCCCTCACACACACACACACTTAGATGTATTTAAAAGCGAATCTCCAAAGAGTATCAAACCCAGTACATCATGAACTGCGAGTCAAGACGTAGAGGATCAAATCATGCATTCTAGTGAGTATGATTATAATTTACTCCAATATTTTGTGACTTTAAAACTGTAAGAAACTTAAGACTAAACCATAATATGTAATAAAATGTGAATGTCAGTCGTGTTTCACTCCCAGAAATACGAGCTAAGACGTAGCGGATATATTCCCCCGACCCTCCTGCAAATGTGAGTAGGTGGTGTGTATATGGCAGGGACCTAGCTTGATCAAAATAAAACTGCAGGCCTAGAATTTTGGGGTTGGGTGCTGTGTAGTACTGCGCCATATTTTTTTTTCCAAATGTAAAATTATCATGGGTTTTGTATTTATTTTTTCTATGTCAAACATATATCAATTACTGAGGAACTTTTATTTTTCTGGAAAAAATGCAGGCCCTGGTCTGTAGTGCCAACGTGTAGCTATGTCGGTGTGTTATTACTGTCATATAACAAGCACGGGATTCGCTGCCGCCAGGAATAATTAGTGTGCCATGTTATGGTGTACGACCAGGGTCAAAAGTACCGGTACCGGTGCACCGTTATTATATCGGTGCACCGATAGTTTTGTTTTAACGGTGCACCGATAAAATATACCGTTGCACCGTTAAAATATATAGGTGTACCGTTAAAAGCCTTAAACATTCTTCGTTTACAATCGAGTTAAAATATATGAGTATAAACTGAAAAGAATATTTACAATATGTGTATATCGGGAAGAGGGTTATTCATAAATATTATAAACAGGTAACAGGTAACAGCCAAGTATAAACATGATCGCAGTCGTCTTATAGACTATACTTCTACTACTACTACTACTACTACTACTACTACTACTGTACTACTACTACTACTACTACTACTACTACTACTACTACTACCATTACCACTACTACTACTACTTCTACTACTACTACTGCTACTACTACTACTACTACTACTACAACTACTACCACTACTACAACAACAACTACTACTGCTACAACTACTACTACTACTACTGCTACAACTACTACTACTACAACTACTACTGCTACTACTACTACTACTACTGCTACTACTGCTATTAATACTACTGCTACTGCAACTTCTACTACTACTACTACTACTACGTCTACTACTACTACTACGTCTATTACTACTAAAACTGTTACTACTACTACCACTACTGCTACCACTACTACGTCTGCTACTACTTATACTACGTCTACTGCCAATACTACTGCTACTGCAACTTCTACTACTACTTCTACGTCTACTACTACTAAAACTGTTACTTCTACTACTACTTCTACTACTGAGTGCGCTTCCTGGGTAGAGGAACCAATAGTGGGTGTTGTTTTATAAGGCAGTCGGGTCGGACTGGGGATCGAAACCGCAACCTCTAGCGTGAGCGACAAACACTATCCACCGTACCACCACTACTACTGTTACTATTACCTATGTATGATGGAATTGACCGAGATTGTACGACTGGCGGGCACCGTTTTTAACTCACCCAACTAACAACAGAAGGAGCTGTAGCTGTATGGTGTACAGCGATACTTTAGCGCATTGGCGGTTTTCTCTCACCGCTGACTTTAGTGGAACATTGATAAAAATGATGCTAAATATTCGAACAAACAAACAAATAAACAAACAAAAAAGTCTTCAAACATTCAATAAATCAAACACTTATACAGACTGAATATACTATACTATTTTACACGTAAGCGACTTAAAATTCGTGTTTTGATTGTATAACTGGTTTGTCCTTGATGCATTTACACCTAACAATTAAGATTGACAACATACATATGTCATTGATATAGTGTACACCTGAGAACACAAATATCCCAGCAATCTCTATATAAACGATGGATAGTTGTTATTCAATATCATGCTAACTTGTTTTAAAGGAACACACGGCAATGTTGCAATCAAACGCATCAAATACATCTTTACACTGACATATGACCGTATAAACCACATGGGATATACGTCAGATTCTACGAGTTATCTAAAACACATTTTACTATTGTAACAGCACTTTTATAAAGCTATCGGCGTCAAGTCAGACTCTGCAGCAAGTGTCTACAATTTTAATATATTAACAGCACTTTCAACGTCACTCTAGTTTTGAAAATATGAACAGATATCTTTAGACGTAAGAACTGATATTTTCTTGGATATTTACTTTCATACCTATAGAAACGGGATGATGAAACCAAAGTATATGTTATATTGTCGTCATAAATAATCACAATGCGAAAAAGGCTGTCTTTCAAGCATTTACCCGAGTTATGTCCCTTTCCAAACTAGAAACAAGATTAGAAGCCTGAATACATACTGTGATATTTATTCCATATCTATCATATATGTGAAATGTATCAAAATTGCCGTGTGTCCCTTTAATATGTGAACAATCACAAAATATGGGATGCATTATGGTGACAGTGTTTACACTAAATACATGCATGACATGTTGCTTGTACTGTTTCTCTTATGTACCTGGTGCATGATATGCTATTTCCGTTTAGCTGGGCATTATGCCAAAAGGCATAGTCGTATTTTATATGTAGGCGTGATCTTGATCACCACCAAAATAATCATACTCCACAAGGACTACTTTTTGTGTTGAATTAAATTTTGTTCAAGGATTCATATATGCAACAAAGTAAACAGTAAAAACATATTTTATACAATGTATTATGCCATTTCTAAAAATGTTGCATGAAATAAAGCAAACACTACAATAATATCAATCAAATGAGAAAGGCGCATTAATATCTATTGAAGTCCAGCTAGTGTAAAGTCAGGGTACTGTTGGTGTGATATCACGTCAGTTAAATCAATTGAAGGCGATTCACATTAGAACACAGACCACAAAATCAGACGTTATTATGTATAAAACATGCCTGGATTTTCAGCAGGAATAGCAACATTTGCAAGTTGTGATAAAGCTGGATCAATTCCACATTTTACCCAGCACTTGGCACACAATCCGAATGATTACAGGTCACTGTTTTGGCGTGGAAGAGCATATAGCATTATTGGCGACATACCACAAGCCAGGGCAGATTTTATAAAAGCGTCGGGTGTTAGCTATGGTGCGCAGAAGTTGTTGGCAGACGCCGAGGTAGCAAATCTAGATGGGGATCAAACGAGGAATGTATCGATTTTACAAAAGGCTGTCAAAGACTATCCTACTTGTGAAGACGCATGGGGTCAGCTTGGATCAACTTATTTGCACAAGGATAACCAACAAGCATACCAATATTTGACAAAAGCTGTAACAATCGCTGAAGACCACAGAAGGACATCAGAACCATCATATTGCTGGTATCAACATGATCGGGGTGACCTTTTGTTGAATTCTGTATACATCGACGAAGCAGCAGCGTCTTTTCAAGCTGCAGTCAATTCATGTAGGACACACACAGTGTCCCATATTGGTTGCTGCAAAACCCACATTGTCAAAGAAGAACGGCTTCGAGCAAGGCAAAGTTTTTCAACGGCACGATCACTTAATCCAAAACTGGTGAAATGGGAAACGTTTGAGAGCTTCCGAGATTGGTTCAACGCTAGCAGTGGAGATAAGATACGGATGCAATATCAGCTCCAAAACCAGACATCACATGCTCGCATATCAACGGCGAGTGGCCAAAGAGGAGCCACTGGATACGGCAGGAACACCGGTGTCAGGGGAGCAACCGGAGGCCAACGTGGTGTTGGTGGTGGTGGTGGTGGAAATCATGGCGGTGGCGGTGGTGGTGGTGACAGTAGTGGTAGCGATGATGAAGGTGAGTGAGTTTATTATTGCAATGATATAAATGTATTACATGTATACATATATTTTATAAGAATACTTTTTCTCCCGGGTGAAGAGATTATTTGAAAAACTTTAATTCAAAAAAATATCAAAACATTAAAGTCATTTTAGCCTTAAACTAACTAATATGACAATTTTGAAGTAAAGTAAACACGAAGTTGAAAAAAGCTTGTTTTTGTTTCAAATACGGTTTAGCTTCATTTTCAACACATAACAAGTTATGGCATATCCAGTTTTATTGGTGGAAGAAACATCTCCGACTTTATATCTGTGAGAACCATCGGCCTTTCACAAGTAAATGGTACAAGTTATCACATAAAGCTTTTGAACCGATCTTGGTTTGAACTTACGACTTCAGCGGTGAGATAAAAATGTTTGGAAACATGCGTGTTCATGTTGGAAGGTCTAGTGTATTGCATGTGTATAAATAAGCCTACGTGTTTCATATACCCACATTTTAATTGAAATGATATCAGATTATATAATGTTATGTCCAATGAATTTTGTAGTTATGATGTTGACCTTGCCTACCAAACTGACATCTAAAGATGTAATTTAGCAGACACGTAACAATGATATATTTATATATGTTGTAATAATGATGTCACAAGATTCATTACATGTTAGATTAATATGTAGGAGACGTAGGATTCGCAAAACAGCATAAATATAACCAATATAAAGAATAAATCATTTAAAAATGTATTGCCTTTTATTGTGGTCATATAAATACAGGTGATATTTGAAACTAAATAGTTAGAATATAGTTCTACTTACATGCTCTATCAGTATGTTTCTAGACACCAACCAAAAAAAAACCCATCGATACAACCTCCTTAAATGTCTAGTAATATCTCTATCTGGTGAGAAATGTGATTGCAATTTTGTGAGAATTTGATGTTACCCTCCATGGTCATGCAACGATTTCCCACTTTGAATTTTACAGTTACCATTTACATAATTATTTATGACCAAAGTGCAACGGAGAGTAAATCGATAATTAAAAAATAAGTTTAAACTATAAAATAAATATAGTTTTTGATATTTAAATCATTTTAAGGAAGTAGCAAAGATAATCATTGCATTTTGTAATAAAAATAAAACATTATTTTATTCATTGCTTTCTAACGAAAGATATCTCTCTGTGTCTTGCCATTATATAATAATATTCTTTCAGGCAATGGGGAAAACATATGGCAGAAACTGCAGTCGGAGTCAAGATGCATACTTAAAGATGAACGTGGCTCACACCGATATGTCCAGTCGAGAGATGGGAAGTTCTGGTATTCCAGGGATAAAGCAGGTCATGCTGGAGCATTCGTGAAAATATTCGAAGACAAAGCAACTACAATAAATTTCATCGGGTCCTTGGACAGGAACATGGATCGTATTCCCGGCAAGCATGAATCAAGGGAAGGGAAAGTCATAAAGAAAAAAGATTTGGTTGTAGTTAAAAAGAAGTGATTTATGTATAAAAGATGACTGCTTGAAACAATAAAATTTACTAATAATAATTGAAGCAGTTCAACATACCCATTAACAAGGTGTAACGTTGTGATGTATATGTCTACGATGACTTTCATTCGATTGTGTTTATGCTTGTTTAAATGAAATGTTTCCAGACATACAATGCACTACTGTTTTTGCAAGTATAATAACAAAATATTAAATTTGATTACTATAGCTACCTTTCATGTTCTAAAAGTGAATGTTGGTTTGTTTTTGGGATGCAATTAGTGTCGTATGACATCCACACTCATTATAAATATATTGAGGAAATAGAAGGAATCCGCATAGAGTTATGTATTGATCTAATGTTAGTATTGTCCAACAAAAATGTAAATCCATGTACACTCAACCGGTTCCACTGCTGTAAACCTTAGGAGTTATTAAGATATTTTGCATTAGAATGTATTTATTTGTTTTGTTTTTAAGGTATGTAATGCACGTACCGTGCTTATTCATATGTAAACAAAACCAACTGATTAAATTAAAGTAAAGGGCAAATATGTAATCAATAAACAAATGATAAAATTAAAATCTGGGGCAGATAGATTACTGTGTAACATCTATATGCACATGCTACTGATAACGTTTAAATGTACATGAACTATTATCAATCATACAAATATTGTTCCGTCAATCTTTACTACTAAAGTCATAAAAAGGGTTGACATTGAATTGATATACTGTTCATATATTTTTGATAATGTATGCAATTATAGATATGTTACAAAAATAACAAATACATACATAATATATTAGAATATAAAGTTTATGTATATGTTATATTATCACTTTATCTCCATTTATATGTTATACGTGGATTTGAAGGTGAAATGGGCGCGTACGGGGTGTAGGGGAAACTTTGTAGTAAAGTATACTGATAACAGACAATGTAGTTGATTTTCCATCACAGCTATGACTACAGTGGGGTCACTTTGGCGGCAAAGAATGTCTGGAATGTGATGATGTCATCAACATGTTCAGACACGTTTCGCTATATTTAGTAATGTCGGAAATCCCCGTACAACGAGTTCAAACGAGTTTTTTTAAATGATTGCTGACGAGACATTATTGTGCTACAAGGACGTGTTTTTTTTAAACCTGAAGCGCATTATCCAAATTGGGACATATGGTTAAAAAAATTAATGTTTTATATTTCATCGAGAAACATAAGGAATGTTTAAAACGGTTTATTGTAAAATGATTTCGTTAAAGGATAGAAGAAATGAAAAAGCTATTTTTTGTTTGCTAATATAATGTTACATTAGATCACATTTTTGTGGTAAGTTAGGACTAATTTTAAATCGTACAGTGTTAAAATCTATTAGATATCAACTCTACCACTACACGAAGTCCATACCTGTCTCATTTGTAAACTGATAACGTTAATTAAGTGGGACGGGTATCTTCACTTACGTTCATTTTAATAAAAAAGCCACAATTAGTTGTCAATCATATTAGATTTTACATTTTGAAATAATCTTTCTAACAAACCTATCCACATTATTATAAATTTTGAAACATGTAGGAATAAAAGAAGTACTTTATGTGTATCTCTTTCTTTTCTTTTTTAAATGGCTCATATAACATTAAAGGGTTAAAGTTTATCCTAGTTTCACCGTTTTAATACAGGTAAACGAAGGTATTTATAAGTGTGTCAGATAAAAGTACATTTCCAACTGATGTTTATGCGAATTAATCCAAATAGCGTGACACTAAATACCTCGTGTCACATTTTTTAAAGAATTAACATAATTGGTGAACCACAAGTTTATGGTAACCAAGCAACTTCTCAGATTTAATCTCGTTTAATACATTTTTTTGACGTAAGTAATTCTACGTGTAGGCAGTCGACCTGAGCGATGAAATAAAAACTGGAGAGCTCCAGAGTCTACAGACGTTATTACTATCTACTTGAATTGGGAACAACGAATGCGAGAGACAGAAAACTGATGATATATTATTCCTGAGCAACTAGATGCAGTCAGTACTGTTGTACGCCATATCGTGGAATCCAGGATACCTATCATGGATAGAGATTCGGATTATTTTCATCGGAAGAGGCGAATACTGAGAGTCATTACTGGACATACCGTACCATTCAGAAGAAAACGCAGCCTGTTGTCAGCACAAGATCATCCCGAGACTACTACGGGCATTTTATTTGAGACACACCATGCGAGTAGAAATAAGGACAAGAGAGGAATAAATATTGTCAAAGTTTATAAGGGGAATATTTGCACTAACGACACTTAAAAAGAGGCAAGATGAGTACAATTTCTTGCACAGTGTGTGATCAGAAATTTTGTAGTAGATACAATCTCATGAGCCATAAGAAAAATAAACACTTTGAAGAGCAACCACAGCATAAAGATTATAAAAGCTGGACATTACCACAAGGAATCCAAGAGTATCAGGGAGCGCCGGAAGCGCATTTAGGAACGCCGGGAGCGCATTTGGGAGCGCCGGGAATGCATTTGGGAGCGCCTGGAGCGCATTTGGGAGCGCCGGGAACGCATTTGGGAGCGCATTTGGGAGCGCCGGGAGCTCCTGCGTTTATGTTCAAACATCCTTGTTCCATAGTTTTAACTGGACCAAGCGGAAGTGGTAAATCGGTGTTGACCAAGAAGATATTGCGCGAATCATATGGTGTTACGGACAATACCAATCTCTCTACGACGATGTGAAGAGACACTTACCAGAGGTTGAACTTGTGAAAGGGATCCCTGATTTTATAGACCAAAACACTTACCTGGATGTGGCAGTACGAAATTGTATCATTCTGGACGATTTGATGGGAGATGCAAAGAAAGATGAACGCGTTGCTAATCTATTCACGAGAGGATCACATCATAGAAATCTGACAGTGATATATTTAACACAGAATTTATTTCCACAAGGAAAATCATCGAGAGATATAAGTTTAAATACCAAATATTTGGTGTTGTTCAATAACCCTGTGGAAAGAATGCAAGATTCCAATCTCGCTAGACGTATCTACCCTACCAATTGTCATCTCTTTATGAACACGTACAAGCAAGCTGTCGAGCGACCGTATGGACATTTAGTGGTTGATCTTCAAGCCAACAAGCGGAACAAGATAGACTGCGAGAAAAAATTCTGAATGGAAATAAAACCGGCATTACCGGTAGTTTGCGATTCAGACACATACATGTCAAAAGTTATAAGGGACACACCACCATATTATCATCAAGACTCAACCAGTTGTTCATCCGACGAAAGTGATTATTCCGAAGATTGTGACATAGATATGCCTATTTGTGACTACTGTGGGATCATGTTTGGGGATGTACACGCTTTACAGAACCACGTGAAGCAATGGTGTGTAGAAAGAAGACGGAAACTGGATCATGAAGATGTTGACAGACGAACAGAAAAAGAAAAAATGGATAACGTTACCAGACGACGATGAAAGTGATAAAGAAGAAGAGATTAATGATGACTCATCTGATACAGATGACAGTCATGATGATGAATCATCTGAAGATGATGAAGGAGAAGTGTTTTCTGACATGTTCAACAAGGTTCAAGATTTAAATGAGTCTGTGTGGCAACGTTAATATAATAAATATCTGGACCACAATTTGTCCGAAGAAGAGGCTAAAAACAAAGCGAATAAGAAGATGGTGAGTACATACACAGACGACGTTATAGAAATATATAATCAACTCATTCACCATATCTATCAACTACAACGAGGGACTATACACGACAAGTTATGAAGGATGTCGAAAAGTACAAGGCTCGTAACATGAAAGAGAAGTTGGCTATAAAATTAGCAACAAAGAAAAACAAACATTTAATTGAATCAATTATGGAAACATTGGATGCTGATGATATGGAAACAGACGAAACAGAAGAAGTGGAGAGTGAGGAAGAAACATAGGTGTTGAAGCATAGACAGTTCTGTTTATTCTATGCTGATCATAGATGTGGTTTCAAAACGAATCAAACCATAAATTTGTTTGTAGAACCAAGTGTTTTCTTTATAAAAAAATTATAAGAGTGTAAACAACATATTATTTTCTGAGCAAAATAATTTTTACCAAAGAAAAATGGATGAAGAACACTACCTGTTTCTTAGCAGCCAGAATTCTAAAGAAGAACACCCGAATAATACGTCTACTGATTTCACAATAGAATTACCCCATACGTACTCTTTGGAAGGTAATTGGGAATGTGGATTAAAGGAAATAGAAACGTTGTTACGCTGTACGTATGTACCGATATTTGTCAAGAGTCGTACGTGGAAAACACATTGTTCCCAGTGTTAAGGGTCGTACGTTGTGACATTAAAAAGAAACCATAATATAATTATTTCGTGTATAATGATCCATATTACGTGAAAATTAAAGCAAACAAATTAAATAGAGTGAAAATATTTATAAGGGGGATAGGATTACGCTCGATTGATGAAGATAAAACAACATTGCGTTGTACGCTACATTTAAGAAAATCAGGATGGATGTAGAAAAATGGAAGAGACATTTTCGTCGAATGGCTGAAAAAAGATATATTCTAACAAAAACGAAAATTATGTCGTTGATGATGGCCAGAGTGGTGGAAGTTCAACAAAAGAACCCATAGTGAAATTTGTTACACCCATGGCCCAAGCCGTAGCACTTGCGAAATCTGAATTAAGAGAAGACGCCAAAGAAACGAAGAAGAGAGTTTATAAGGGCAAGTCTACTACTATTACAAAAAGAAAGTCGGCTTCTAAAACTATAAAAGGAAACAAGAAACAGCGTGGGAAAGACTTGGTGTTTATCGACAGTTCAAAATGAGCGAAGAAGTCCACGACAACGATTTAGCTTTGTTTCAACAGCCAGAAGTAGAAGCCGGATCCCAGAAGAAAGAATGGCTGACATTCAGACCTATCAATCAGCTTACGGATGGTTCTGCCATCGAATTTAATATACCAGGAACTTCGACCACTTACACAGATTTGAAAAACACCTTACTTCACGTTAAACTGAAAATCGTTAAAGCTGACGGCACGGACATAAGTGTTGCAAAAAAGGTGGAGTTAACCAATGCCCCCTTACATTCTATTTTCTCTCAAGTAGATGTCAACGTAGGGCAGCACCCTACTAGCGAATTGGGTACGAACTACGCTTATAAAGCGTTTCTTGATCTCCTCTTGGATACTCCCGCTCAACACGATTTAGACTGTCAACTCTTTATCAAAGATGACCACGACTCCCCCGATGTAATAGATCCCTCGAATACTAACTCAGGCCTTTTTGAAAGAGCTAAGCTAACGCTATCATCAAAAGCCGTAGATCTCACTGGACGATTACACGTTGATATATGTCAACAAGACAGATTGTTATTAAATGGAGTACCGATCAGCATTAAGTTATGGCAGAGTTCAATCCCTTTCCGACTAGCTGCTGTATCGGCTGCAGAGGCTTATAAGGTGATAATCATGGAAGCGGCTCTTAAAGTCGCTGTAGTTAAAGTTAACCCAGTGTGATTATAGGCCATGCGGAGGTACTAAAATCATCAGATGCTCTCTACCCTTACACACGTTCTGTCATGAAGACATATGCCGTACCAAAAGGACAATATTCTTTCATCACGGATGACTTTTTTCAAGGAGACGTCCCAAAACAACTAATCATAGGTCTGGTGTCTTCATCAGCCATTCACGGGAATTTCATTAAGAACCCTTACAATTTCAAAACTTCAATTGTAACTACGTCGGTTTTTTCGTCGATAGACAGTCAACACCGTCTCAGCCATTGGAGCCAAATTATAAGGGTGGTAATTACGTAGAAGCCTACCAAAGATTTTACTCTGATCATCGAGAAAGAGTGGTTCATATTGGCAGATCCGGTTTTGCAAATGGTAGTTGCTTATACGTTTTTAATCCGGACGGGGATGTGAAAAATCGTCATTCGCAAAGAGCTCACACTCTGTTAGAAATAAACTTCTCTGAACCCCTGCCAGAAACGTGTACAGTGATCGTGTATGCAAAGTTCTCAGCTTTGATGAAAATTAAGGCAAGTAGAAACATGTCCTTGGAATAATGAATACGCTGCAACTAACTTACATTTTGAGAAAATATCCTGTTGTGAGAAAACAAATTGGAGGCGTGGTTCCGGCGGATAAGTTACCTACCGCCATTAAAGATAGACCCAAGATGTATATCGTTAACACGGATGAGAGTGATCAACCGGGGAGGCACTAGGTAGCGTTTTATTTTCCATCGAAGGGGCCATCAAAGTTTTTTGATTCCACGGGGCAACCTCCAGAATATTATCATAGACGATTTAAGAACGTGTTGCTAAGAAATTGACGCCGTTATATTTACAATACTGATCAAATACAGCAATCACGAGCAATGACTTGCGGTTGTTTTTGTACATATTACGCTATATATCGATGTCGTTGGTGGACCATGAGACGCATTTTAAATTCATTTAATAAAGCGAACTTAGAGTATAATGAAGAAAAAGTCAGACATTTTTATTGAATGTTCACAAAACGCGTGTAATTTTGTATATGTATATTATGCGTGTGTTAACGTTCTTCATGTTTTATTTGATTATCTAATGTAATCCCACTATACAGTCGTGATTATTAAGTGACTTTAGTTTGCTTAAGTTTTTTTTTTTATCATCTTGTTTGTATATGTTCAATCATTTGTATGTAAATAATATATTATTAAAATATATATATTTACTAGTTGTGTTGGGTCATATATTCAAAACTAAATACAATTTTCTTTTTATATATATTTTTATTCAAATCTTTATTAATTTTATTTTCCCTCGATCGTTCAGCGGAGAACTCCAGGATTTAAGGTATTCCCCGATAGCACACGTTATAATATTTCTAATTCTATCAATGTAGGCATACAAATGTTATACAGTTGTTTTTCGCTTTTAATTCCTGTCATGAGCACAGCACCTGTATGAAAACAAGTAAAATGAATAGAGTTTTTCACAAACATGACGCCTGGGAGTTTTTCCGGATTATAAAGTCCTGAATAAAGTTTCACAACTTCTAATATGTTTGGTCTTCCTTCCAACTTAAAATAAGCAGATATGGTAGATATCTGAATAGTTTTTAATTTAACATTCCACCCCATACGCTGCAGTTGTCTGGCGTATCGTCGCACACGTAATTTGGCTGCTCTTGTGGATATAACTTTTCCATTCACCATCATTTTTCCATTAGAAAACAACATACAATGTCCTCCAATCTTTTTATGTTTCCATATTGCTCCAGAGAATCTTTTAGGATTGTATACGATGTTACCACATTTCATAGTTAATTGTATTCAAATCAATATCGCAATGAAGATCCGTATTACACACGAGGTTGGTAATCATAATTCTACTTGAATAGTTCGTAGCTTCGCTGACCTCTTATAACGTACAACAGAATATTACACCGTTCAGCAACGGAATGATGTTGAAAACGTTATTAAATCATTTATGTGTATAACTTCATTTCTTATCAATATAAATTTACTCCTGCCACAGAGTTGCACGGAAAGTTCCGATTGGTTAACATATCCACAGGTTTCTTTTCTACGCCTATCATTCTGAGATATTGACAGTGGGTGACCACTTAAAATGTTCTGTTAAGGCATTGTCGTCTCTCTCCCAAGATTTCACTTTCACTTGACAGCAAAAGCACATAACCATATCCGTTTCTCCAGAGTAATAAAACACTGCTTTAGCTAATTCATATTTATTAGGCAACAACTGCGTAGGATACGTATTAAACGTTGCTAAACGTATGTCATAAAACTTCATACTTAATCCTACACAAACAGAATCTATCGTGCTCATCTTAATACTAAATTTACTTAAAACCTTTTCCCACTCTTATAAAAACCAGTTTTTTAAAGTTATTTACATTTCATTCGGAACACCTCATAGATGATTCTGGTAATTAAAGTGATCACACATGGTAGCATTCATTTCAGGTATTACTTGTTCGATCTCAGCTTTCAGTTTTATTAACGTATCAAATTCGTCGAATTTTAGAGCTATTCCTTGCCTGGTTGGTGTCACGTTGTCTGCACCCTCCGGTGTCCAAAACTTACGTAGGTCCACTACATTGAAACCACTGTTCACCTGTACATAATGGTTGGCTCCTAGATGATGCATGAAATGAACCTGTTTCTCCGATTTGTGATCAGTCACAGTTTGTTGGTTGAATGTCTTTCAAACATCGAATTAATTGTTGCCAATGTGCTAATGTCAAAGAAAATTCTTTGACTGACGGCGAATTATACAGTTTCTGATAAATTATAATTTCTACAGTGCCATTATCATATGCTTTCACTTCAATATGAACGTATGGTCCCAACTGATAACGAGCTCTGATGTTCATCGTGAACTTTCTGAAATGAACAAAATAATCATTTTAATTTAAAGAAAAAAAAAAGAAGAAAAAAGAACAGATTAAGTTTTTGCAATAAAAAAGAAGATTTAAACACTCCTTATGTTTCTCGATTAAATATAAAACATTAATATTTTTAACCGTATGTCCCAATTTGGATAATGCGCTTCATGTTTAAAAAACACGTCCTTTTAGCAAAATAAAGTCTCGTCAGCAATCATTTAAAAAAAACTCGTTTGAACTCGTTGTACGGGGATTTCCGACATTACTAAATATAGCGAAACGTGTCTGAACATGTTGATGACGTCATCACATTCCAGACATTCTTTGCCACCAAAGTGACCCCTATGTAGTGCTATGTATACATTTGACGATATATTAGCTGTTCTCATTAAATAACAAGGCGGAGTTATAAAGAATCTATAACACATGACAATATTGTACGTTATTTCTTAAAACATCTGTCAACCATGTGAAATTATTATGTTTAATCAGAGAAGCAATATCACGTATTTCTTCATGGTGAAGACACTGTCCTATGAGTCCCCTGATTGGTTAGATTTGAATGGATAATCCAAACTGCAGTCCAAATGCAGTGTAAAAAATCTGTGCTGATCGTGGCGTTTTGTGTAAGGTAAGGTAAGTAAATGATTGAGTGAGTGGACAATGTAATATACCGCAGCGGTGGTCTAGTGATAGAGCGTCCGCCTCGCATGCGGAATGTCGTGGTTTCAATCCCCGGCCGGGTTATACCAAAGACTATACAAATGGCACTAGAAGCTTCCTCGCTTGGCGCTCAGCATTATGAAGATGGTTCTAGATCTGGTCGGCCCGATGTAAGTTTAAGGTGACTGGGCGGAATATCATGTCATGTGTTTGCGGCATGATACTCCAGTGTGGCAGCGCTTAGAATACTGTCTCAAGTAGACATCGTCAAATATAACTGAAACACTATACAACAACATTGTAAATAAGTTACACAGAGGGCTTTTTATCGGAATAACCAATCCAATTATAAATATATAATTTTACACGCATAGTACGCAGTAAGAAAGTTGAACCATACCAATTCGCAAACCAGCAAGGTTTTAACAATAACATGGAAACGATGATGATAATATTATTTTTCGTCGCCACCGGTTTCCCATATGGGCGACGCCTCCAGAAGAGTATTAGTATTTTTTGATTTTGGGAGGATAGTGCAGGGATACAGAAGACCTTTTTGTCGCGTCCATGGTTTTTATACATGCCCCGTGTTAAGCACTGATACATGGGACCTCGAATTTTGATAAAGTCACATCCGAAAGATTGAATCTGCGACTCCTGGGTTCGCAGTCTAAGGCCTTAATCAATGAACCGCTAATACACTCTGACATGGAAACGCGTTATCTGGCTGTAATTAACTGCAATTAACTTACTGAAACATGGACAAACAATGGTGAAATAGAAATGAAATAATAATTTATGCATCAGATGTAACCAAGAACATTATACTCATGTAAGCCTACTAAGGAAAGTGATTTAACAGAGACTTTTAACAAACCATTGTTTGCTGTTTGGGTTCAACAAAATGCATACGACAGGATAATGTCATATTTTAACTTAATGCAATAACATTAATTTTCACAGTCTCCAAGGTTATAGACATTTGTATATGTTTCAATTAAACATGATGATGTATAAATTTGAATATGTGCTAATTCCGCATTAGAACATAGTACACATCAAATAATAAAATGGTATTCATCCTCTAATTTATTACATACTCTACACTTCCGTTCGTCAAATGTTGTTCTAATTGAATATGTCCAACGACCTGGCTTCACTTCTAAGCGATGCGACGAGACACGTAATTTAGCAAAAGCTTTAATGAACTTATCAAGTTTGATACAATTTAAATAAGCCTGAAATCTAAAATTAATAATATGATTGTAAAACACAACACGTGTTAACTCAGTCAAACGACTGTGCCAATTTTGGATTATTTGATTCGTTGTTTTACTGTTAGACTGTTAACATTATAAATTGATTCATTAACTTTTACACGTCTGTATGTGTGCCTTAAGATAATCATTGTTGACTAGCGTTCTGCATACCTAATACTGACACCAGGCCAAACTATCAGCTTGATACTAAGAGCCAAGCGATGAAGCTTCTAGTACTTATATCAAGTTTTTAATAGGATTGAACCCATGAATTTCTATATGCGAGGTGGACGCTCTACCAGTATAGTAATTTGTACACACGACAATGTTGAATTTTATTTTATGAGCCTCAATCTAATCGTTACTCGTACAGACGTATAACTGGATGGAAATATCAACGTGTTTTCACAGATTACGTCACCAGTTCCATTTGATCTGTGTGCTAAGACACAATGCTGACAGATTTTGGTTAGTTATTATAGAGCGGGGTGGTAAGAAGGCATGGACTATTTTAATAGAAATATGCATATAAATTGTCTCTTATTTTACATTTCCTTGAAATAAAATGTTAATAAACTTCACGTAAATAATTAAAGTAAAGATATATATTTCTTAATAGTAACTATAGTTCATGAACTTTGACAAACATATAAACTTAGCCCTGAAACATTTTCGTACCGGAAATATTGCTGACCATGAGACGTTTCCTGCAAGAGACGGCATTATCTCTTGGATTCACAAAACCACTTAAATTAGAACAAAATTAGTTTTTGAATGCTGTTTTAGAGACGAAAGACGTCATTGCAGAACACCTGACTTGTTACGGGAAAACTTTGAAATAAAATAGTTCCAACTAAAACAAAGCCTAGGGTTTATACTTTGAGACACAGGTCAGTGAGTAAGCGCCACCTAGTGGTAACACAATGTGGAAATATGAGTCTGCTAGTGTTACTTTATGGACTTTCACATAAAAGAAATTATTTACAGCTGTTTGTTTAACTAGTTGCGTCACGTATATGAATGCAGATCATTTTACATACCAATTGATAAAGCAAAAGCCATGGCCTGAATACATAATGGGATTTTTATTTCATATTTGCATCATGTAGATCTAGATATTTATTTGTCGAAACAAAATTAAAGTAAAATTGAATAAAGTAAAAATCATCAAAACGGCCATGGTCTGTCTGTTTGGAATGTGAAAAAAAATATTTTCATCATTGTCACCATCATAGTTTCAACTCTTCACCGTCATAGTTTAAACTCTTCACCGTTATAGTTTCAACTCTTCACCGCCGTAGTTTCAACTCTTCATCGTCGTAGTTTCAACTCTTCAACGTCGAAGTTTCAACTCTTCACCGTCGTAGTTTAACTCTTCACCGTTGTAGTTTCAAATCTTCACCGTTGTAGTTTCAACTCTTCACCGTCGTAGTTTAACTCTTCACCGTCGTAGTTTCAAATCTTCACCGTCGTAGTTTCAAATCTTCACCGTCGTAGTTTAACTCTTCACCGTCGTAGTTTCAACTCTTCACCGTCGTAGTTTCAAATCTTCACCGTCGTAGTTTCAAACCTTCACCGTCGTAGTTTCAAATCTTCACCGTCGTAGTTTAACTCTTCACCGTCGTAGTTTCAACTCTTCACCGTCGTAGTTTCAACTCTTCACCGTCGTAGTTTCAACTCTTCACCGTCGTAGTTTCAACTCTTCACCGTCGTAGTTTCAACTCTTCACCGTCGTAGTTTCAAATCTTCACCGTCGTAGTTTCAAATTTTCACCGTCGTAGTTTAACTCTTCACCGTTGTAGTTTCAACTCTTCACCGTCGTAGTTTAACTATTCACCGTCGTAGTTTCAACTCTTCACCGTCGTAGTTTCAAATTTTCACCGTCGTAGTTTAACTATTCACCGTTGTAGTTTCAACTCTTCACCGTTGTAGTTTCAACTCTTCACCGTCGTAGTTTCAACTCTTCACCGTTGTAGTTTCAACTCTTCACCGTCGTAGTTTCAACTCTTCACCGTCGTAGTTTCAAATCTTCACCGTCGTAGTTTAACTATTCACCGTCGTAGTTTAACTATTCACCGTCGTAGTTTCAACTATTCACCGTCGTAGTTTCAAATTTTCACCGTCGTAGTTTAACTATTCACCGTTGTAGTTTCAACTCTTCACCGTCGTAGTTTCAACTCTTCACCGTCGTAGTTTCAACTCTTCACCGTCGTAGTTTCAAATTTTCACCGTCGTAGTTTAACTATTCACCGTTGTAGTTTCAACTCTTCACCGTCGTAGTTTCCACTCTTCACCGTCGTAGTTTCAACTCTTCACCGTCATAGTTTCAACTTTTCACCGTTGTAGTTTAACTCTTCACCATCGTAGTTTCAACTCTTCACCGTCGTAGTTTCAACTTTTCACCGTTGTAGTTTAACTCTTCACCGTCGTATTTTCACATCTTCACCGCCGTAGTTTTAACTCTTCACCGTCGTAGTTTCAACTCTTCTCCGTCGTAGTTTCAACTCTTCACCATCGTAGTTTCAACTCTTCACCGTCGTAGTTTGAACACTTCACCATCGTAATTTCAACTCTTCTCCATCGTAATTTCAACCTTTCACCGTCGTAGTTTCAACTCTTTTACCATCGTAATTTCAACTCTTCACCATCGTAATTTCAATCTTTCACCATTGTTATTTCATTGCATCGACGTTTCTTTGTTTCGTTGTTTCAGTCATCTTAGAATTCATATTTCTTAAAATTACCATATTTTGATGGTTTTGTTGTAGAAACTGATCAAACTTTACCATGTATGATATATTTCAGCATGAATATCATTATCATAATAGTTGATATCTGAAACCAGTTAAAGTATCCCATATATATCATTGTTACTGTTGACTAAGCTTAATCATTATAAAAAATTATATGCACTACATGTATTTTCTGTTATGACATGACCCATTTCGGTTTATTCTTACATTAGAGTTGATTTGTTAATAATCAAGTTAGACCAGTTTATTTATACACATTCTAAAATAGCTCTGACATAACATTTATTTTAAAATAATCTATTGGGCATGCTTTGTTGGCAGAGTTTCAACGCACATAACACATTGAGGGTGGGTTCCGCCTTATCTTTAATTAAACCCGGCTCCATTATTTTTTAGTATGTCAGGGAACTAGACTTCACAATATATTGTGCAATATCATTTTTATGCCACATGATTTTACGTAAAAAATCAATATAAAGACACGGAACACAAATAAGACTCCAGTTGGATAAAAATGGCAGACTTTTCAGAATTTTCAGCCGGAATAGCAACATTTGCAAGTTGTGCTCAAGCTGGATTGATTCGACATTTCACTAGACACTTGGCACGAAATCCAAATGACCACAAGGTACTTTTTTGGCGTGGAAGAGCATATATCATTATCGGCAAAATACCACTAGCTAGGGCAGATTTCATTAAGGCAGCAAGTGTTAGCACTGGTGCGAACAAATTGTTGGCAGATGCCGAATTTGCAAATCTGGAAGGGGACCAAAACAGGAGAGTATCGATTTTACAAAATACTGTCAAAGATTATCCTAATTATGAAGACTGATGGGGTGAGCTTGGATCTGTTTATTTAGATATGGGCAACATAGAAGAAGCGTACCATCATTTAACAAAAGCTATATCGATCGCTAAATATCGAGACAGGACATCAGAACCATAGTACTGCTGGTATCAACATGATCTGGGTAATATTCTGTTACGTTCCATACACATCGACGAAGCGGCAATCTCTTTTCAAGCTGCAATCATTTCTTGTAAGACACACACAGTATCTCATCTCGGTTACTGCAAAACCCACATTGTTAAAGATGAAAACATTCAAGCAAGGGAAAGTTTTTCAACGGCACGGTCACTCAATCCAAATCTGGTAGAATGGGAAACGTTTGGGAGCTTTCGAGATTGGTTAACGCCAACGGTGAAAATGAGATACTGGACAAGTATCAGCTCTAAATCAGACATCACATGCCACCATAACAATGGTTAATGGCGGTAAAAGAGGCAAACGCGATACAGAGAACGCTAGTAATGAGGCCGAATCCGGAGGACAACGTGGTGGTAGTGGTGGCAACCGTGGCGGTGGTGGTAGTGGTGGTAACAGTAGTGGTAGCGACGATGAAGGTTAGTAGGTTTACTATAATTTTAATAATATAAAATTTTGGAAACATCTTAACAAAAATGTAATGTATTATCAAATAATTGTACAATAATATAGAACCATTCAACCGATACAACAATGTTGAAGTAAAGCAAAAGTTTAAAAGACAAATCTAAGTAAAAGTGTGCTTGTTGTTATTTTGTTTGTTGGTCGTCCAGTGAAGCAGAGAATACTTTTGCTGTTAGAATGCCGCACTGGAAGTGCATTTCGTTCTTTGTTGTTGTTAACCTATGGATCAACTTACCACATGATGTGATAAATCATATTTTTATGCTCGCTATAGGTATATTTATATTATAGACATTTCTGCCCTATGTTCAACGTAAGTAAAATCAATGTAAAATAAGTAATATTGTATTACATGTATAACATAAATGTATACACATTCTTCAAGTTATGCTCATGAAGTTGCTAAGTTAATCATTACGTTTTTCGAGGACAAAGTAAAAACTTTAAATTTTAGTCACTCGCTGGACAGAGAGATGAATCCGATAGTTGCCAAACATGAATCAAGGGAAGGATTGGTTATTAAAAAGTCAGATTTAGTTGTAGTTAGGAGGAGATAAATTACTAAGACAAGAGATAACTTATTGAAATTATTATTGTGTGACAATTAACAACAACATGTAAATAAACAAGATTGACATATTATTTGTTACTTGCAGAAAACACAGCATTCGTATTTGTGTATAAAGAGGTGATTGTGTGCGTGTGTGTGTGTGTGCGTGCGTGTTATTGTGTGTGGTTGTGTGTGTGTGTGTGTGTGTGTGTTTTGTGCCTATGAGATATGCACTTCTATAATAAAACTATTATTGTGTGTTTTGTCATTTAATACATTATGTATGTCGTATTTGTTGAACATTTTGTATTATGGGCCGGAGGCCTACATTGCTTAATAAAGACTTTGGCATTGTCAATACATTTAACCATAACACAATTTGGCTGTTTACCATATGTTTCTTAATTTCTTTTAGAGTAAAACGAAGGTCACCTAATAGCCATTAGTAATAATTGTTAAAATATCTTTGACAAAGGATTATTTTAAGAAATTTACATTGTTGGCAATTATATAAATTATGTTGGTCTCTTTATTGTTTAGTTAACAAAGAATGGAAAGAATGTTTTATCAATCAAGTATATCACGCTTATTTCCTAAGTACAACCATGTTATAAAGGAATATTTTTGTTAACTGCACACGTACTAGATTAAGACTTTTTATTATAACAATGCTTGTTCTTGTATATACAAAGAGCACAAGATACTATATTATAACATATAATCAGTGACTTAATAACAAAGATCAACAGGTTGATATCAATTCAATTTCAGGTGATTTCCTAAATATTCTCTAACTACTCTATAAACAAAGTAATGTAAACTTGGATATTACTTTTTTATACCTACATGTATGTAGATCATCTGGAAGACTGAACTGAGCTGTCTTTAAAATAAAACATTTAACTTGGGGATTGTTTTGGCGGGAACGAGGCTCTCGCAGAAACAGTTATCCCAAGGGACGGAATTTTCTATCCAAACCGAAAAAGCCATGAGTGATTCTTTTTCTTGCATACCATACATATTAAATACTTATTTTAACTTCATATGTCATTTTATGTTTTACAACGACCGCTTTAAGACGTTTAATTATATGATTTACGTCATATATTTTATACGTTACGTCATCTGGATGGTTCCAACGTCACAGCGCGAGAATTTTATCTCGGCCCTAGGGTGAGATAGAAAAATCTAACCCCGGTAAAACTGCAGATATCCTTATCCGGTGTGCAAGAAACAAATATCTGTCATCTTGGAGATTGAAATGTGAAATATTTTTTACTGTTAAGCATTCTAAATAAAGGCTACGAACTATCTTACGGTGATGTAAACGTGTATGCTACTAAAGTTGTTTATAGAATTACTGAACTTTCAAATATATGCATTCCTCTTAAAATTAATAAAATCAAACCGCATGAACCTCCGTGGATATCAACTGAGTTAAAAAATATCAGGGCCCGTAAAAGGCTATTTTAAAAGGCAAAGAGGTCTAACGAAACATACGACAGGAACAGATTTTTTTAAAAATACGTAATGAGGTCATTCAACTTATACGCAAAGCAAAGCAGTCATATTATTATAATTTATCAAGTAAACGTAATTCTACATCTCTCTCCAAAAGAATGGTAAAAAATATTAGTAGTTTATCTCTTCAAACGACAAGCAAGCACTGAATGACAATGTAACTATTGTTTCCAATTTTCATTTAAAAGCACATTTACCTAATAATGATTTCCAATCTCATCCATTTTAAATGACGAGGTCTTTGAACCACCCATTTTAATACAAAGATACAACATCCCATGTTTACCAGATCTTGCTTTACTACCTACCGATATGTGCAGTATTCTCAAGTTTTTACCAGCTGGCAATTCTTCCGATCCCGATGTAATTATGTTCTCCGTGAACTAAGTAAAGAATTATCAACTCCATTGTGTGATTCAAAATGTTTGAAAAGAAGCGTTTGTATGTGCTTTTTTACAAGAAAGGGGACCCGTCTTTAGCTAATAATTACAGACCAATCTAACTTTTTTTTGTATTGAATAAAGCATTTGAAAGCCTCATTTTTAAGCAATGTTCAATTACTTTCTTTCATCATTTCAATCTGGTTCGTCCCTGGCTGCTGGTGATTCAGCAATCAACCTACTATATCTTTACAATACTTTCTGCAGAACGATTGATGATGGTAAAGAGGACAGGGTTGTATATTTTAATATAAGTAAAACCTTTGATAGAGTGTGGCACAAAGGGCTGTTGATTTAATTGAAAGCAGCTTTTAATCTTCTAGTTGACTATCTTATAGACAGACGCCAATGTGTTGTCATTGCAGGTGCGAGGTCTAATTAAAACTAGTGTTTTCCAGGGATCTATATAAGATGTCCTCCTGTCTCTAGTTTATACAAATGACATAGTATCCGATATAGACTCCTGCATACAACCTTTTTGCCGATGATATACGTCGTAATTCTTAATTATGAGATTGTTAATGTCTCTCTGAAATTAAATTCGGACATAAGTAAAATATCTGAATGGTCAAAATAATGCCGGTTACGTTTAATACATCCAAAAACAGAATCATTGCATATAACTTGTAAACGCACTCAACCCACTCACTCTCATTTTATATGCAAAACTAAGAGTATGTTTATCAGGTAACTGTAACTCGCACACTTATATGGAATATATAAAAATAAAGATTAGGCTTTAATGAATATTATGAGAAAACTAAATAGATAGAAAATCTCTTTAAATGTCATTTATAAAACCTTTATTGGAATATACCGATGTTATTTGGGATAGTTCTACAAATTATGAAAAAAATGAAACTGATAAAATACAGAACGGAGCTGGACGTATAACAAATTAGTATCTATAATAACTTGAATTCTGAAGTATTGAAACCCGTCGTACTAAACACAATCTAACTCTTTTTTATAAAATGATCCATGGAATGGTTCCACCATATCTATCGTCATTGGTTCCTCCTCTTACAATGCAAATTCCATGTACAACATCATGTTATATTATGGTAATTAAGCATTTTAATAAAGTAAAAAATTATTAAAATAATTATAATATTTCAAAGATGGAACTTAAATAGTTAAGAAGTTGACTGCATACAGGGGTCATTAACATCAAAGGTCAAGGTGTCAACGTGATGAAATGAGATGTCAGGCAGATGGAAATGAGATGGCAGTCAGTTGTAGCCTTAGGCTTATCATAATGAAGAGATGACATGTAGGTTTTATGATCAGAAATGGGCCTGTTTAATTAAGAAACTGACCAATAGTCAGGTAGTAAAGAGTTGACCAACCGGCGGAAAGAGCTTGAGGCCTCTGTAGTAGGATGGAAGGTTAAGCAATTTGAAAGTAACCTCCGTTAGGTTAACATGTCAGTTAATAGAGTATGTTGGTCTGAGACCAGCCTTAGCGAGTTTAAACTGTTAGCTTCGTGACTTTGAACTTATATAAGAAATATAGAAACATGTGAATAAAATGACTTTAAATAAAACAACCCTGTTTGAGTGTATGTTATGCCACAAACATAACTAATAATAATATTCAAATCCCTCACTCAAAAACAACTTTGTACTTAAATTCCTTCATTCCTTCCGTTGTCCTCTTCTCTGAATACTTTTAAACACCTACTTGATAGTAACGAACCAAAAATACCAATTTTATTTTTACGTAGGAACAAAGAAATGCCATATATTGCATATCCGCCTTTGAACGAGCTGCAGTGCCCTTTAGCAACATCTATTTCTTAAACAGATTGAAGATTCTCCCCTGTGTATATGTGGACAAATAGAAATCACAGTTTGCTTCTTTCTCAATTGTCAACTTTACCAGCTTCAACGCATACCACTCTTGACATCTGTCATTTGGTTGTGTACAGTTTCTTTAAATATGCTTCTTTTTGGTGAACCGCAACTTTCTTTATAATGTTAATATATTTGAAGCAATCCACAAATACATTTTAAATACTAATCGTTTTTCCTTAAACAAATCTGAAGAATTAACACGGTTGTTTTAATTTACGTGATGAGATCGGTCCGATTTACAGTTTTGCCAATGCCGTTCAGAACATGTCCATAAATGCTAATTAGTACTGTAAATTCATATAATATATACATCACTTTAATCCCTTTTCTCTTTTAAATTACTCGCTTCTTCTCTAAGTTTCTTTAACATATTAGAACCACTATTCCTAACAGTATGTTAAGATATATTTTGAACGAGGTTATATTCTTAATGTTCAGCGCATACATAATTAATGTTAATGATATGCCAAACCTGTTTACAATAAATATATGCCATGGAGAAGAACATTGTAAGATTTTATCTTCCGTATCTTCCAACAAAAGCATGACCGAACTACGTCATGCGTTAGTTTTTCAGAGATCTATAGCCTAAATAATAGCTATGAAAATTATAGCGCGTTTTATAACTCGAGCTAAGGGCAGCGTGTATTATATAATCAGTTTTTATCGCAAGCCTCACCGCACATACACAAGCTCTGTTGGAAGCATTACCGATTAGCTCGTCAATCTTTGGTCAGTAACCGGGCCAGTGGAGATCCTTTATCTTAGTTACTAATCTAGACACTCTCAGACCGCACAGGTCTTATCGCTAGCCTTTTCACACATACGCAATTAGATCTGCTGGAAGCATGACGGATTAGCGCGTCGCTGATTGGTAAGTTACCTGGTCAGTTGTGATACACATAGTTATTTGTTACCCCCACCGCCCCCTGCTCCACAAAGATCAGGTATATGGTCCATAATTCCGTATATATGTTGGAGTGGCGTATTCTATCGAGCCTTTCACATTTCTTTTCTTTGTTTGGTATTATTTGAATATTTGCAATATATGTTATTGATATTATGGCACATGTGTGCCTTGATTCTGAAGATGTAATGTATAAAACATTTATGGCACATGTGTGTCGTTCTAATAATGCCTAATGATAACCAAGTTTTATGACACATATGTGCTTTACATATATTGCATAATAATAACTGGTCACAATTTGACCGTTTCAATGCATCCTTAGTTCAGTTGTTTTTTCAAACCCTTGGCAAGATTTATAAATATATTTATGCATACGACGATTGATTGCTACTCGAAGCGGTCATTTTTTGTACATCGTTACCTTAACAAGTTGGCTGCTTTTAAAAAGCATCCAATGGTTAGGTCTTATAAAAGAGGTGGTAAATAGATTTAATGAATATATATGTTTGAGTTTATACGAAAGAGGCTTGTTTATTAATGAAAAGATGCAAAATTTGAGTGAAACAACATATTTAATTTAGAAAAAATAAAAACAACCGCGCACAAGGTACTAAATACACTGGTGATACCAAATCCCGACCAGGTTCCGGATGAAACGGCCAAATTCTGGATGCAGGGGAAAGGCAAACGTGATGTGCTTTATAGTAATTTTGATGTTTAAATGTACTAATCTCAATCATTATGCATATTTAAAAAATGTCTTGAAACTTACCTTATATATTTTCTAACGTACTTAAAGTTATGTTATTTACTACTGTGGTCATATATATTTTAAAATAATTTGTGGAAGTATAATAAAAAACAACAACAATTAAAAACAAAACTTGTGCATGTTCGAAGATATGTCTGATTCTTGCAACGTCCCGAAAATATGCCACATCGGTAAACTCACCTTGTTTTTCAATCGTGTTTTTAAAGAAAATATATTTCTGTTGTATCAAGTAAAATAAACAACTGTAGCTGCTCGATTTTGTTATTATTTCCGTTGTTATGGGTTCAGCATATCATAATAGATTGAATAGGTGGTTATTTGAAAAGGATTTACATAAATGCAGGAGAAATCGTTGTTCAAAAACGGAGATAAATCTTCAAAAAAAAGATCAGTTTCAAGACCTCAATTAAGGCATTTTTATTTTATTTTTCAATATTTTCTTATTTCCTTCGGACTTTTTTTAATTTGTGCGTGATTCAACATTCTTTACACATGCATAAAAACCACAACAATGAATTTAATCCTATATAAAAGCATCTCATAATCATAAAGAAATAAAATCCAAATGGTTTGTTATGTCAAATACACCAAAACGTGAATTAATCGATATATAATTTGGAGTGGTAAACTGTAAACGAAGTCCCCATTCTTAAAATAGACAGCTCTTAAATACTGCTTGACGTCATTCGGACTCTTTTTAAGATGAAACAATTTTACTACATGTAAATCTATATCAATGGCAGATCTATTCTTTAACCAAACGGCGTACGTCTCTACCTCCCGCCCACCTAAACTCCGATATTTGAATAAAATTAACTATGTTTCTACTGGAAAACATGTGTGCCCGTTCAGATATTTTGTGGCGCTCCAACTAAACTAAAATCCTGTATCTGCCCCGGTGTATGACGGATCAAATTGAAATCAAAATGAAATTACGTGACTCACTTAATACGTCATAAAATATGTTTGCACTTTTAAGCGGGATATATATTTCAGTCTAACCTAGGTGCGTAGCCCAAGTTAGGAAATTCCTTTTTGATATATTATTTTGACATGTTTAAAAAGATGTCCTTTTGGCAACACTGGGTCAGTAAGTATATATGTATATAGGCATGTTGTATTGGAAATAATGTTTTTAACCAATTTTAACTGACGAATGTTTTAAAAATCCTGATATAGTCTATTTTAAAAACAATAAGCAAAGGTTGATATTATTTTTAAAAAATAGTGTGGCGCAACGACGTCATTTTAATGTTAGTTCGGGCTACGTACATCTCTTAAAAAACACTTGAAATAAAAGTGTATAATTATTTTATATTTACGTCATTTATTGTGCTATTTAATCAAGAAGATTTTAAAACCACAATAATATGCTACCACTCTGTACGATTACATGCGAAATTAGCACATATTCAAATCTATTTATCATCATGTTAACTTGTGTAAATTTAGTCTACACAGATTTGTAAGGACCCTGGTAAAGCATTTTTAAACGCACATACATATTTGATACGCAGTTGTTAACATTAAGCTCCGACTGCTTAGTGCGCTAGTTTTAGTCATTGCAGGATATAAGTGATTTGTTAACATCTTGCGTGTAGTCCATTGCGTGTTCCTTTGAAGAAGAATATCTACCTTACTATAAAAATTAGCATTTTGGTAAGTTTATATTTACTTTTAGTTATAATCAATAAATGACACGCAGTTTTAAACTTTTTTTTAGAATATTGCCACTGTCGCTGCTTCTCTGTGGGTGTGTTTGTGTGTGGGTCTCTCTCTCTCTCTCTCTCTCTCTCTCTCTCTCTCTCTCTCCCCCCCCTCTCTCTCTCTCTCTCTCTCTCTCTCTCTCTCTCTCTCTCTCTCTATCAGATACATATAAAGTAAGTGGCAAATTTCTGAAATAATCTATATTGAGGTAAATTCTCAAATAATGTCATTTAAACTGACTGGACTAAACAATAATAAGAGGCAAGTGATACCGTTGCTTCCTGTTTGACCATTGCGATCTGAATCGATCCTAATCAGTGTCTAATAATTATTTGATTATATCAAAAGTTGTATTTAGGTCTATAAAGCGTGGCTGTGTAATTTTGATCCACAATGTGTGCCTCTGAAGTGGTTTTCCTGAATAATGATATAAAACAGGACTATATTGAAGCCCAGATCGTATCACTTATACGAGGACGTGTTTCCGCAGTACGGGGTTTATGTTCATCCAGATAACATCAGTGTGTACTTCAAAGTGCTTGAAAAAAAGTTTCTTTCAATAAGAAAGGAATTCATGTAATTGTACATTCTACTTTCTGTTAAACTGATTTTGGCGGGACCATTTTTGCTATCTGTTATTGTTTATAAATTGTAATGTAAGTGTTTTTGTACTCTTTTGCACCAGGGTCTACAAAACGTCTAAATTGTAACTTTACTTCAACAAACTACAATTTCATTCAAATGCTCTTAACTCTTTACGTTTAATGAAAAGTTGATGAAATAGAAATACCGTACTTGAAATGATAGCTGCCAGAGTTTGGCACCGGGTTTTGATACGCAGAGACGACATCACATTTAAGTGATGACACTTGGTTCGTATCTATATTCATATATTTATCAAAAAACGCTGATATAAGGATGCTGAGGTAATTTTTTTAAAGTTCATTATGACAAAAGACACCATCGGAATACCTGAAAATCTTCTTTATATAAATTTGTATTGCCTTTATTAATAACGTAATTGTACTACAGCAAACATAAATTGGTCAGGTTATTATTTCTCAACCATTTTATTTAATTTCAGTCATAAGAACGCGGAATAGGGATTGTGGGGCGGGGTTGATTAAGTAGGACGAACTCAATTTATTTGAATAGGCATAATTCAACCGTAACAGGCATTTGTGAGGTTTTCAAAATTGGTTTTCATCTAAATATGGTTTATGAAATCTAATAATGCTTAGAGCAAAGATATATTTACTTTCAGAACACAATATACATATATAGCTATCAGTTCATGTATGTAAATTTTCCATCCATTCCAGATGTGTTGCATGTAAAACCATAGCATATCAATCATGGTTGACACCAAATTTATTGGTTTGGCAGAGGCTTTGATATTGTATCTATGGTTTGCATTGTAGCTAGGCGCACTCGCCGTAGTCCGGTCTGTACATTTATGTCTGGCTATTCACAAATAATTATATAATATATATCATACATTGTGAATGTGCATCTGAAAAAATCCCAATAATCGGAAATTCCGTTGTTGTGAATTTTGTTTTCTCTCGCTAAGCTTGTTTATCAATCAGAAACAATACAGGATTTTTAATTATGCAAGAGAAATGTATCCATTATCTATAATCTGTTTAACATACGAATAATTAACTATGAAGTATTTTAACCCTTTGGACACCTCTAATATTGAAAGCATTAACTCACCACATATCAGCAATGGATGAATTTTGTTTATATTAACTGACAGAGTGGAAAACAGCGCAGAAAGTGTTCAGATTGCTCGTTACGAGCAATCTGAACTCTTCATGCACTGTTTCCAAAGGCCTTCTGTGATTGGTGCGGGAAAACGTGTATCTATGGAGTAAAGGGTTAAGACGATATAGGAAACAGAAGTGATACGCAATACCAGATACCAGACAGATATTTTTGTTGTATATTTAAGAAATATTTTCAGTTTTCAGGCATAACAGTTCAGTTATTAAAGATGAAAACCTCCATATATTTGTAAAATAGTGACATTGATCTTTTTTTCAACGGTATTGGTTTTTTAAATTTAATTTTGAAGATAAATGTGAAAATTTGCACAAAACTTGTTTGGAATGGTTTCCTTATATTTGCTTGTGATATAAAAGAATTTGCACGAATAATAATAAAGTGTTTTTGTGTTCATGTTCTTCAAGAATACCGAAAGTAATATTTTTTTCAAACCGAGTTCATTGGGGGTGTTTATATGAATGACCAACAATGTTGTGTAATAGGGCATTCCCAGAATAAAAATCATTTGATATTGCATATTTAGAGTCCGTTTTACTTTACGGATTATTTCACATTGACATTGTTTACTTTTTCTCGCTCTGTGTTATGGACTTTTTTCTCGCTCTGTGTTATGGACTTACAAAGATTATCAAAGTTATATACGAAGATATTTTAATAAGAACTTGCCAATAGTCACAAGATTCCGAGTTCTGATCAGTGAAACCACATTGCAATTTTATGATTTACATTTTCAGCACTGTCGCACACAATGCCGACTGTTAGCCGAGGTGTGTCCCGCTGGCTGTTACACAGAGGTGCCACATTAGAAGATTTCGCCGACAGACTTAGCCACATTTGGACATTTGGACTGCTGATTGTCCTGGCTTGCATAATAAGCTGGAAACAGGGAGTAAACAAGCCCATTGTCTGCCTCTGTCCGGCCCAAAGTCATAAAAGCTTTGAAGAATATGCGGAGAACACATGTTGGAATAGTCACTTTATTACCCGTTCAGATCAACTTGCGCAATATCAGATACGTTCACCATTTCCACATGTGTCCATTTCAAAAGCTAACATATCATCGACCGTGACACTCTACCAATGGCTACCAGTACTCCTATGTTTTCAAGCACTTCTGTTCAAATTACCCAATATATTCATGTATATACTACACAGTCTGTCCGGAGTCAGCTTTGATAAAATATCAGGTCTTACAAGTGGCTATCAAAACCTAAATATGAACGAACGGGAATTATTAGGTAAACAATCCGGACGATATGTTTATAACTGGTGTAAACAATTCGAGAATTGTTTGCCGTGGCGTTTTCTGACGATGTTATGGCTGTTTGTCAAGATTTTATATTGCGTCAACATAATTGCTCAGATGTGTCTGATTGATGTCATTTTGAAGACAACAGATCCTCCAAAAGACAATTCTACGTCATACGGTGACGTCATTTCCGATAACATATTCGAAAACAATGCCACTTTGTGGAAAGAATCTCCAATGTTTCCACGCAGAGTGATTTGCTCTTTGGAAATTATTCAATTACAAAACATACAGAGGTACGAGTTACAGTGTAATCTTTCACTGAATGAATTTAACGAACGGGCCTATATGTTCTTATGGGTTTGGATGCTCGTGGTATCCATTGTCTCCTGCCTGAGTTTTGTTTTCTGGATTTCTTCAACAGTGATACCAGTATTACGCAAAAGGTAATACATTACCAGCATATATAACTATTCTTAATTTTCTTATTATCCTATTCTTAATATTTTTGTAGAAACATTATAACTTAAATTTAATTTAAATATATTGATTTGATGTTTTCAAAATTAAGTAAAGCAACATCTGGCATATTCTTAATAGTCAATCACCATATCTTATTGTGTATGAATAATTCAAGCAACGATATATGATAATAACTCTTAAAACAATGAAAATGTCCAGATTGATAAATGCGAACCGTTTTTTTTTGTATATTTGTCTGATACTATTTGGCAATCGGTATGATATTCCCTTGGTGATTTAAAGACTTTCGTTATTTTGCAATATCCCGATGTATTTGAAATGACTGCATTGTTATTTATGCAAAACAAACAGCTAAAACATATATCTATATAAAATGGTTTTATGAAATTAAAACCAAATTATAAATACCTGAAGCGGTCAAATAACAGCACTATTGATTAGTAAAAGTGTTTTGGTCTGATTGAACATAACATATATATGTTATAAGTTAACTGTTTTATCTTTTTGAATATTTAGAGTCATTAATTTGCTATCAAGGGCAAACAGACAGTTAGTTGATATATTAACAACTCTTTCCTGGGATCCTGGAAGGTTAACAAATACTCGAGCACACCTATCTTTGCAAGGAACTGATAACATTTTACATGAATCAGCGTGAGAGACTAATGACAATGAGACTAAATGACGTATATCAATCATCACGGAGACTGTGGTCAGGCGGAGACTCGAAGTCATGACACACAGATTGATAGTCAGACGCATTATTGACTGAGCTTACCGGACCCAGTATGTATCAGTTCAATATTAATATTAAACGAACACTAGGTATAATGTGTTATCAGTTGTATGAGATTGTTTTGGCTATATGTCATTTGATAAACATATTGTTTATTTAATCGTTTATTTGAAATAACGCTAACAATAGCAAAGCGATCGTGGTATGTTTTTTTTATAAAATTTGTTTCACTTATTGTTTGATTAGAACTACCGTTGACAATAAAATCATTATTGACAAGTAAAGAAATACAAATGAAATACCACACTCTCGGACGTATCCCCACTCCCTTCAATGGTTTAGAAGATAACATCGTCATTGTGTGTTTAAGCTGATTCATTTAATCATGTTTGGTTTGAATAACAGAAAGTTTAGTTGAAATTGAATTTAAACATATCATAGTGAACACAAGGATCCGAATAAATTCTATCTACAATCATCTAAAAAATAATTATTTGAATTATAAATAAAGCCCCCTCAAGCCACATTTCTATATAATAAATATCGCATCTATCAATGATAAAAATTAACGTTGTTTTTCGTTATATACCAGATACGTGACAAACGGCCTATCACTTTCCGAGGATATAAACGTTAAGGCAATCCCAACGCATGACCTGAACAAATTTGCTGACCTAATTGGAGAAGATGGTGTGATGATTCTAAAGCTTATCAGCGCCAATTCCTCCGAGAACGTGGTTCGTGACATCATATGTAGCATGTGGCGACGGTGGGAAGGAGAACGACCTAGACATGGGCATATAATACAGGGTGTACATGCACCTGAGGCTTGTGCTCCTTTTCAGCATACAGTAGCAGTAACGGACAATGCCCCTATCATGCAGTTCGAAGTAGAAACCTGAAAAAGCAATTGAACGAAACACACGTGTTAACATTCCAAATATTGCATTAAAGTGACTTACCGACGTTAACGTGTATATACACGAGCAATCTTGTAGTATCACAAAAACATTTATTATACTAGTAGTCATATTTCATCATAATAAACGCATGCGATTATTAAGTCAGAGGCCTTTTCAAATTCGTTTTTAAACCCTACGTATCATTAAATGATCAAATGTTATATACATAATGTAACTGCTGGTTGACATAAGCACACTGGCCTGTATTGAAAAGGTATATTCTATATTTGGTGGCATCATTATTGCTAAATGAATATATGTAAACTTGGTTTTGTCAGAGAATGCCATCATAGCATATATAGAAATTGCTTATAACCAAAACTACCAAAATACAGCCAAATGTATTATGTATATATATAAACCAAGATAGTCTTCAACGAAAATGAAAGGTTTGTTTCTGAGAGAGAGAGAGAGAGAGAGAGAGAGAGAGAGAGAGAGAGAGAGATGATACTCTACCTGAGCTTTACTGTGCTTTACAGTATGAATGTATGTATATGAACGTATGTATATGAACGTATATATGTGAACGTATGAATGTGAATGTATTTATGTGAATGCATACCATCTGTATAAGTATAATCCGACCGGGAGATGTTTATTCACACAGTTTGGCATTATGACGTTTAAACTCTGAATTGGCGTCTCTTGCTACTGACCGCTTCACAGTGATGACCCATGTTGTCACTTCTAATCTATTTATGTATTGTTCTTTTATATTATACTATTAACGCTGTTAAAATACACTACCGCTAAACAAATAAGAGTTGTGGGTTTGAATCATTGGTGAGTGCAGGAACCTCAGCAGGTCATTAAGATTTACGTGTACGTCTATCCTAAACCTACATGTTTCAACTTTGTTGTTTTTCGGTTTCGTTCTCTGTACACAGCTCTTGAAACATACATAAAATACCATTTTATTAAAAAATATGTCTCTATTTAATGTTAAAACCTTTTTAAGAAAATCTTGGTAATTGTCGTACATTTGATTTACGAAAGTTGACACACTCAAACTTAACATCGGTAAGTGTATTCTGTATTTAGTGTATAGAATCTATGTTACGCTTATTCAAAAAATAAAAGCATTATTTAATATTACTTGGAGTTTATTTTAATATATATCATTTATCTGCCTATTTCCTTCTTTGTTCAATGTGACATCATTCTGTCAAAGAAAGTCTATAGTGGTGTAAGAAACATTTATAGTGCTGAACTTTCTAGGGTCAAGGAGGAGTACTATCAGACCATGATTGGAGAAGCAGAAGGAAATATCAAGAAACTATATGCTGTAACATCAGATTTACTGGGAAGGTCGAAGGACAATCCGCTCCCATTACACACAAGTGCAGTATCTTTGGCAAATGACTTCCGACGATACCTTGCCGATAAAATAATCAAGTTGAGAAATGATCTTGACAATATACCAATTGAAACACGTAGTAATTGTGGTTCTTCCTACTCGAATCCACCTGTTAACACAATGCCATTTACTGCGTTCAAACCACTCTCCGAAAATGATATTTTGAAACTTGTATATGCATCAAAATCGACAATATGTCAACTTGATGTGATTCCAACTTCAAAATTAAAGGAGCATTTTTTACAACTTGCTCCCGTTGTGACAGAAACAGTAAATCGATCACTGCTATCTGGTGTGTTCCCTGAGGAGTGGAAAAGTGCCATTGTTAAACCTTTGTTGATGAAGAAAGGTCTCCCGCTGGAACTGCAAAACTCTCGTCCGGTATCAAATTTAACATTCCTCTCCAAAATTCTTGAAAAAGCTGCATTAAATCAAATCAATAAGCATATTGAAACTAACAATCTCCTCCCAGCTTATCAAAGTGCCTATAGAAAATACCACGGGGTTGAAACGGCAATGGTCAAAATTTATAACGATCTTTTAGAAACTATAGATTAAAATCAAGTTACAATCGTGGTCATGATCGACTTGAGTGCAGCGTTCGATACCATCGATATCCCAATACTGACTCGAATCCTTCAAGATGAATTTGGTATTCATAGCACTCCGTTGAAATGGATCGAATCTTATCTCACGAACAGAACTATGAAAGTCTTAGTCGAACAGTCAGCATCTGACACTGAACTAGTGAGGTTCGGTGTTCCGCAGGGTTCTTGTGGATGACAACCTTCAAACTGAAAATGATTCAGTCTAAAACTGAAATAATTATATATGGATCCAGACAACAGTTAGCGAAATTGAACATCACAAGTGTAAACGTTGGTGGGTGTGACGTAAAATGTGTCGATCATGTCAGAGACCTGAGTGTAATCATGACCAATACACTCAACTTTGACCATCACATCCAAAAAAAGTGTCGGATAGCTCATGTGCAGTTGCGAAATCTTCGAGCTATACGTAAACATCTCACGCAAAAGTCAACGGAATCATTAGTGCATGGATTAGTTCATTCCCACATTGACTTCTGCAACGGTTTATTTACTGAAATTTCAGCCTATCAAATCAACAAACTACAGCGAGTCCAAAATCATGCCGCCAGATTTGTCATGAATGCTTCCTATGATCAACCAAGTGTGGAACTACTAAAAGAATTACACTGGCTTCCAGTTAAAGCTAGAGTCATTTTCAAAGTCTTAGTAATGGTTTTCCGTATCATCAATGGTACAGCTCCAGTATACCTGAGGGAAATGTTTGTACCTACTCGACTATGGTACAGACTACGATCACAAGGTGAAATTAACTTTAACATACCTAGACGGCGAACAAAACTAGCAGACAGATCAATGCCGTTGTTGGTCCCAAATGGTGGAATAATCTTCCGAGTTATCTTAAAAACATTCAATCTGAATCCAGTTTTAGATCAAAACTGAAAACACATTTGTATAGTCAGTTTAATGAACAATGAGTGTGCTCTGGTGAAATACAAAATATTTGTAGCAATATAAAACAGTATTGATATGTGTGTATATATGTATATATATATGTGTGTGTATTTATATGTGTATTTATATATATATATATATATACATGTCTAAATCTAAGTTCTAGAATCCTGTTAATGTATTGAATGTATATGTTTTTAATCTGTGTTATGTAATTGTGAAGCGCAATAGAATATTTGATAATTTTTGCGCTATATGAATGTCATGTATTTGTATTTGTATAATAGTAGCACATCCGTGAAATTAGCACTTTTATATTGGGCCGGGCAAATATAAAAGTGCTAATTTCACGGATGTGCTTATTTTACGACACACCAATATGGCGACCTTCACACTGTCAGACGACAAAAAAATGAAGCGGTTTGCTACACTTGGTAAAGATGAATTAAAAAAAATATCTGATAATCAGTGTTTTTAACTTAAATTGTAATTAAATAATTCGTTGTATTCGGTGTAATATAACAAATAAAACATGGTGTTTCGGTCAAAATGCAAGTGGGCAGTAAGACCTAGAATGTTATATGGACCTCGGCTTCATTTCGGTCCATATGACATTCTAGCGGCAGTCAGACCTAGAATGTGATATGGACCTCAGCTTCATTTCGGTCCATATAACATTCTAGGTCTGACTGCCCAATCGTAAACTTGCATATTGACCACAACACCATGTTTTATTTGTTAAATAACGTTTCTCTATTACCAGACGATGTCCAAGAAGAAAAAAGCAATAACAACCCGTATCAACCACTATAATAAAATATATTTATTTGTTCTTGACGATTTCCAGCAAACGATAGGGCTAAGGTTTATTTAGCGTTTTGTGTTAGAAATATACCAATATTGCATTGTTGTCGAAGCGCGTGAATAAGATCATTCCATTCAATAAAGAGAGATAAAAATATCGGACTCGCTATACAGCTTTGTCTTTTTCACAGCAAATATAGTCAAAGTTAAACAGTGACTCGATTTCACGAGTGATTATTTATTTTATACATGTCTTTTATTATAAAAAGAAAATTCACCATCAATATGTTTTTCTATAAAAACCTTCACATTGCTTGTTATGTCGAAAACTATCAAATGCTTTATATAAAAAATATATACAAAAATATCGCCTTTTTTACATGATAAGTACTTTGGATCATAAATTGTAACATAAACATGTAGACTGCCGTCTTCTGAAATAAGCCAGTGTTTCATCAATAACAATATATACATAACACCGTCTAGGTAAAGGAATGTTCAATGCTGAAAACATGTAACATATGAATACCTTGGGAATACGGAAAGTTCTCATTTTTTTCAGTCATTTGTTTAAATATTATTCCATTGGAGATCTGAACCAACTTCTAGTCGCAGCATATACGATTTGGTTCAATAAAAGGGTCAGTAAATTATGTTCATATTTATATAAATTATCTCTTTAGGTAAAGTTTGAAAAATATACACATTAAGAGACTGTGATGTGTCCAGTAAATAAAATATAATATTTTTACGAAAATGGAAAATTCTCATTGTTCATTCATTTGTGCTAATTATATAGTTTGAGATATGAAGCATTGTCTTGTCATAGCAAATACGATTAGGTTCTAAGGGGGTTGCATTTCTATTAGGGTCCTGGTAATATCTTAAACAATTTCAAGAACTTTTTAAAGAGTTTCCAAAAAACTTGTTCTCAACAATCGGTCGTCAAATTTGTTCATATTTGATATTAATTACACTGTGAGTAGGGGTTTGAAGTTTGAAAATTCTAAATTCAGGGACTCGTATTTATAGGACCTTTGTAAGGGAACTTTGAGATTTACATAAGGATTCTATAGGCAAACGGAAAATTTTAAACCTATATTATCAAAACTCTCCGGCAATTCCCTGAAAAATATTGCATTTTGAGCAAATTGACGGCCATTTTGGACGCCATCTTGTGTAATTAGAAATTCTCACTGATAACAAACTGTCATCAAACATAAAATCAAAGTATATAAACTATATAGAGTCTACCAATTAAGCAAAAAAAAAACAAAAACACTATACCCACTCATGCGAGGTTCAGTGGAAATACCCGCATATTCTGCCAGACTATATCTATGGAAACAAGATTCTTTGAGAACCATTGATGTTTTTTATGCGGATGTGACGTAGTCACAGCTGCATATTAGAAACGATTTGCCGGAAACATTTTTTGTGAAGATTTGGTGTACCACCTTACGGATTTTTCTTCAGGGAGCAATTCACCATTACGCATAAATAGTCATTACATGAACTATGTATTAATTAACTTCTTATTGTGCAAGAAGTACCTAGGTGACGTTTCATTATAAATGCAATTAAATTTTCATATAACGTTTATGTTTTACTATTTTTAACGAAATATTTTAGATGTAATTCGTCTACATAAAATTATATACTTTGAGAAGACTCCTACTATAGAAATGCATTATAAAACTTAACACGTCATTATTCTGACTTCCCATTGGTTTGTAGTATCCAAGATCAGCATTAGGTCGGCCATATTTTTGTTTGGGAAAAGAAGATGCAGAAAATTGTCATCACAAAAGAAATACGAAATGTGAGAAAATTATAGCCAACTGTACTTTTATATACGTAAAATATGATATAATTCAATATATTCAAACGGTCTCCATTTCAAGTTGTAGATTATTTGCTGTTATTTACACATAATTGAGTAGAATTGTTTCGCAAACAACTTTGGCCCAGTTTCGGTTTCTGGCATTGATAGTACCAAAATGATTGCCTTAGGACAGGGAATAATTATGTATGATAAATCTTTTTTTTGCAAGTTGGGCTATGTGTCCATGACCTTGAAAATTCACAGCGATTCATTCGTACTACTGCTTCCATGTTCTTTTTTTTTACTTTTCAAAGCCTTGATTTTCTCTTACACTACCCTAGAATAGTATTACTGTGACCATAAACCAATTGTTGCTTTTCTTAAGTTTGCTGTTTTTACTTTCCGAATATTCAGTGATTATCAAAGTATGTAGCCTGCAACTCGACATTAAGACGGGTATAAAGGTGCAGAGCAATATCCAGACTATTTGGACCAAAGACTTCTGTGTCTTTGGTCTAGTCTACAGGTCTTCCTTTTGTAAATGGTGGTTTTAATATTGTGTACCTTGAACAGACTTAAAAGATATGCTCAATAAAATAAATTTATAAATCATGTTTAAATAAAAACAGCAGGGTATCTCAGACTGACTAATATGCGAGTTCGTAGTTCCGAAGTGCGCATGTGTGCATGTGCGAACTTATCTGTATACATCCGGATCATAGGTCATGAGTTCCTGAAGCTTGAAGGTATTACACGATACAGTCCATTATTTGGCGCTGTCGACAAAGAAGTCGCCACTGTCACTGCTGTAACAGGTATCGAAGGTGAGTAATGTTTGGGCAAGTGGACTCGGGAATTCCCAGCGATAACATTGAATCATCAATTAACTTTATTTTCAGTTTATATCTAGAGTGTTGACTTCACTAAAAGTAGAGTGTTTTCTTTGTTGCAAATTTACACAGGAAATAATGGTTTTGTGTGTAAATACACCAGTCTGCAGGTATATTAACCTAGTGGTTAAGAGCATCTGCCTGGAACGAGGATGATCCTGATTCGAGTCCTGGTCTTTCCTGCAAATGTAATAATTGAAATGTCAGTTAGGGTGTTGAAACATATGGTGTTGGTGTTTCAATTCCTATGATTTCTCCCCATAAATCCCTCATAAACACCCAATATTACCCAAGGCATAGATCTACTTTTTGGCCGTGCTGCCGGTAGAATGCCCACTATTCCCCAGTCTGCCACCGAGTCTTGGAGGGTTGGACTCTGAACTGACTGTGCAGACGTTTGGGACCTGCATGCTTATCATGTCAGGTAGAATTTCCTTAATTCAATTTTTCCTTTTTTTTACAACTGTTTCTCACATGGTGACATACTATTGCAACAGCTAGTGATGCATCGGTCAACAACATAGTGGCAGACTATTGAGACAGCTAGTGATGCACCAGTTGACAATATAGTATCAGACTATTGTTACAGCTAGTAAGTGATGCACCGGTTGACAACATAGTGACAGAATAGTGACGCACTGATTGACAACATAGTTACTATTGCGACAGCTAGTGATGCACCGGTTGACAACATAGTGATAAGACTATTGCGACAGCTAGTTATACATTGGTTTGCAACAAAGTATCAGACTATTGCGACAACTAGTGATGCACCAGTTGACAACATAGTAACATACTTAACTAGCTCTTCTTTAGCACTGATTGTATGTTAAAGCAAGCACAGTACTGAACATGCATAATTCTGTGTTTGAAAATGATTTTAGTTGGTTACGCTGTATTACAATACACTTGATAAATACAGTTGATTAAGGCATGTAACGATGTGTTTTTTGTTTTTTAAACTTATTTATTTTACTTCGATTGTGAAACAAGTTCTTACAACTTAGACAAATCACGCTCGAAGTCTTCCTGGGTAGTACCAGTACAAAACATATGCGGAAAAAGTTCCTTGCTCAGGGACACCACATATAGCCGTAGCGGAGGATCGAACCCACGACCCTCCGATCATGGGTTCGGTGCTCTACCACTGGACCACGCGCTCCACATAATTAGACAGATTAGTTATCACATATTCAGATAAAATAATGTACACTTGGTATGTGGTGTCGGGGTACATCTCTATAGTGAAAGTTGGAACACTTTTCTGTTTGAAAAGAGCTCCAGGTTCAAGTCCTGGTGGGGATATTGACACCTTTACACAGTTGTACAAACTAAAAACTCCAGAAAATTTAAATAAAAGTATAATATATGGTGTAAGTACACTGCCGACCTTTCTTTACCAAGACTGTACACATGAGTGCCAATAGCCAATTAGCCTGATATAGTCAATTAACACAGGTAATAATTAATACATATAAGACAATACAATTGGTATGGGCTTAAAGCTTTTGTGATTCTAATAGAATGTGACAACTATTACCTGAATACATTTAGACAACCAGGTTTGACTCAAAACCAGTCTCAAAATGTTACAACCATGTAGTAATGAAAGTTAGTAAAACAGAAGAGAGGAAGCTAACAGAGAAATACATGTACCACAAGTTGTGTTTGCTTACGATAACTGAGACACATTTACATTAAGTCACTGACAATATAGTTAAACCTGTTTTAGTGGTCACCCTTATTAAGAAACCATTTGTTGTAAACAGCCATAACCTAGACACTGGATTCTGTCAGCCAGAACTATAATATGAGTGTTAGTGTTGTATAAAACATTCTGTACAAATTATTTTACCAAATAATTCTTTAAGGATTGCACTCAAATATATGCATCTATGCGTTGTTGTTTTACTACCGGGTATTTAACCATAATAAGTGCTATTACTTAATCGAATAGGTGATATCGCATATTTGAATAGGTGATATCATTTATTCGTACAAGTGATATATATCACTTATTCGAATATGAATAAGTGATATCTTCTATTCAAATAAGTGATATCACCCATTTGAATACGTGATATCTCTTATTATGGTTAAACAGTAAAACAGTACCCCATATACATAATCTTTCTGTGATATTTCAAAAAAAGATTATGTTTATGTCACTGATTCAATCGAATTTGAAAAATTAATTATTACTGTATACCACTTTAAAAGACTGTTACACTGATATATAATTTATGAAACACATTAAAAATGTTTTGTGGCAATTTACTCCCTAAACAAAAATAGATTTGACACAAAAGTAGCACCTCTGCACAAGTAAGTCCATTTGAATCCCGCTATATACCTTTGATAACTGTGATTATTTGTTATATGTCCTTGGTATCCTACAAAAACATTGATGCTAAATAATTTTTCACATTGCAGTTAAAATTAGAAATATAAAAAAAAAATGTCTGTATCCCTGGTTACTCGTTATCCTTCTTGTCTTTTGGCATTCTAAATTACTACATTAAATATGCAAAATCATAATTTGAGAAATACTAAAAAAACATGGCTTTATTTCTAGTTACTTGGTTATCCTTCTTTGTGCGGAGCGCGTGATCCAGTGGTAGAGCACCGAACCCATGATCAGACGGTTGTGGGTTCGATCCTCTGCCACGTCTATATGTGGTGTCCTTGAGCAAGACACATTCCCGCATATGCCTAGTACTGGTTCTAACCAGGAAGTCGTACATTCATTCACGATTTGAAGTAAAACGTACATATTATCAGTTAAAATGAAACATAATTCCATCTCTCAGAGAGATGAACCTTCGCATTTTGTGTTCCTGCATGTACTTACACGTTCATCCGCATTGCAGTACTGTTAGTACATTGATTTCTATGTGTAGAACCGTGCAAAGTTAATAAGTGTGTGAGACGTTTAGCACTCGTTTTGAAATAGCGCATTCAGATTTTTCACCAGGTTCCATCACACGTCCTGAACTCAGTGTGACTTCTGTGCGCGTTATAAAAGATAAGCCCTGGAGTACATCTGTCTGTGTTTGAAGGTTATAGACGTTAGTTTACGAGAACAGTGGAGTAAAATTGGTTTCAGGAGTAATTCATTATCCTAACAACTTAGAGTATCCGAACGCCCAGGCAGTAAGTGCTACATTTATACTTATTAGTTTAATACTTAATATTTATGTTTATATGATTAGCGCGTTACAATATTCATGAACAAATGCATGTAAAGTATAAAATGTTACGTTTGTCAATGTGCAACAGTGTTACTATTGTACATAGAATGCGTATTCATGCTCATATATTTCTCTACTTATAATTATCTTTGTTTATTTGGAAATGTAAGAATGTGTAAGAAATGATATACTAATAACAATATAAAGAGAACCGTTTCATGAGGTTTTATTCATTAAATATAATGAACAAGAAACACAAGGCCCCTTAACATATACCGTGCATTAATCCCAATTTATTTTAAGACAAAAAACATTTGTCGAAGATGCAGATGGTATACTGTTGTTGCTTTATTCGGTATCTATATGTGTAAACTTTTCTTCATTTTACTTACATATGTTAACACGATTTATGAATTGTTTTAATCACATATGTCACGGATGATAGCATACGTATTATTTCGATCACTCCAACTTTCTTACTACTCCTCTGGCGTCATGGCCAAGACGGAGATTCGAACCCTTATTGCTTATAAAAACAAACACAAGTTCAGACTCCGTTAATCCGGCATGATGCATGTCTATATAACAAAACATCGTTTTCTCAGTATAATTTATCGTACTAAAAGTGGATTTGGCTAAGGTGTATTTTTTTGGTACAAATTCCTAGTTGTGATGCGTTTCTTTGTACTATATATTTCATAAACGTATTTGATATACGTTGTTAAGAATCTATTGATGTTCTATTTCCCATAGTCGTGGTACTGTATTAGATTGCTTAACACTATATTATTTTATTGTAGTGTAATATATTGTGCTGCATTACGCTGTATTGTACTGCACTTCACTGCACTGCACAGCATACTGTTTTGTGCATTCTCTCAAATTCTAATCTGCTACTCCATTTATACAGTTCAGTTCTGTTATATACAGAATATTTAAAAAGAAAAAAAATACAAATAAATACAAATCTAACCCCAAATCGTATTTTATAATACACATAATTCATAAACAATTATTGTTATAAAAAACAACATTATTGATGATATAATACATAAAAGTAAGACGTCCACTATGTTTTAGTCTATATATTTGTATAGAACCTGATATCTCCCGAATCAACAGAGCCGGGTTCATTCTAAAGAGCAACTATGTTTGCTTCACAGACTTTCCAGCACACAGACATTCACTAGAACTACACACATGCTGCAAACACTGATATATTTCTACATTATTTGCCATTGCGTGACCTCGATGTTCACTTGAGCTAAACACATGAGCAGGTGCAGTTTCTCAATGATTAATTTCTCTTGACGTTCAATCATTGAAGTTTCATAGCATTAATCCAAACATGCTGTATCTGTGTCAACACTATTTAAACCTTTGTAACAAATTGTAATACTTTAATAAAGTAGAAGGAATACTTTTGTGTAATAAATGTGTATATATATTATATTACATAGGGTTTATCTCTCGTTATGTACGGAGAAAAAAACAAACAAACGTTGTTTATAAATAGAATTAGTTTGATTGTTATAATCACATTATATGATGCGGTGGTGCGATGGATGATAACCTGATCCATTGCGGTTCCGTATCGCAACATATAATATTAACTGACCAGCTTCGGGTCAAATCTTGAGTTTTGACGAACATGCATCCGCAGTAATGCAATGGCGGATCTACTCTTAAAAAAACTGTCGTATATCCTTACTACCCACCCCCATCCCACAACTTTTACTAAATTACTTTAGATTTTGTGATTCGCCCACTAAGTCCACCCAACTAGACTGAGATCTTTGATCCGCCCCTGTATCGGATTTGCTTTAGAGTATTACTGGGTTTAGCAGAATTTAAATAATAGAGATATATAATGAACGGATCCCTTAAAAGCACAGTACACATCAATAAATAGAGACTGATTTGCTCGGTTTTCGCGTATCTGATAATAAGGGTTTATGACAGAGGCACACCCCTCACACTCCGTAGCACCGGGCTGGCGTAGTATACTACTTCGGATGATAATGAATAAGCTTCAAAGTTCTCATAGATGTAACATTGAAACTCGGCCATGATAACAAACAAATACGGGGTGACCTTTTACATTCGGCAGTCGACACACTGCATATAATAATGTTGTTGGGATAGATAGTTTATAATAGAACATTTTTTTATTTATATTCATGTTCGGAAAACAGTGTAATGAAACACGCAGCTCTCCTCACTAAAATGTATAATAAAGATGGAGTCCGGTGAGGTGACATTATCTGGCCATTGATAATGGGCCTATTATCTATCACTGACAAGTGTTGTCATTTAGCAAACTAAAATTGCTTTCCATTACTTTAAATTATAGTTCAAGGACCTGATTTGTAATTCTAAACAAAAGGTTATCTGACCTCGGAAACTGTTCGTTGTTGACGTTTTAAATAAAACTATATAACGAACGCCAGGGCGGATAAAGGATTTTTTCCCAGGGGGTTGGGCAGGGGTGGAGGGGGGGGGGGGCGGGGTCCAAGTTTGAATTTCATACAGTATTGATGTGGATGTTAGCCGTTTCATTTTTAAACGTTTCCAGTTCTAACCGCGCGGAAATTAACACTTCTAGAACATTTATTTTTCTTATCCATATTAAACCGGTGTATTGAAAAGTCAAGCTCACACATAGGTCTAGACTTTTAATACCATTGCTTTAATTTTTATATTTTTTATTTTATTTTTCATACTTATAGTTTGTCTATTTCAAAATCGAACCACTAGGGTGTCTTCAAGTTAAAACATATCTTTATGCTTAATGCCTAGATTTGATGGGTCATTCTCATTTAGCACACTCTGATAAAAAGACTACACTCGACTGAAAAAAGCATTCTATTGCTTGTCTTAATTAATCTCTGGACAATATCATTAAGTTCAATATCCATTGAATTATATACATGTAAATGCATAAAAGCCAGTACAGTTAATCTTTCCTCACGTGTATTGTATTGCACATGTAATTCTTTATTCTCCAGAGCCCAGAAAAAATATCTCTTGACTTCGCATGAAGTAATCGTTAAAACACAATCTACGTGAGTAAGTGTCTTCATAATTGGAAACATGTCTTCATCCACTTCATTGTAAATGGATAACAGATCACCGAGGCTGTCAAATTGATCAACTTCCAATTTCTGACAATACCTTTTCCATTCTTTAATTTCCTTTAGTAAATCCTGGGACGAAATGCAGCCAATATCAGTTTCCCAGAACATCAGCTGATCAGAAAGTCTAGTCAGCTCCTCTTCGCCAAGTTCAGTTATGTTAGATGGTGATAAAGAGCAGATATAATATGCTGATGTGTCTTCGGTTTGGAAGCGAAATCTTAACTTCTGGAGTAAATAATCAAGAAATGAAATGGACAATGTATACTTGAAATATTCCTTTGGTTCTGTTATGTTAACATTTGCTCTATGCTGTTGTTTTGCACGCGTTCTGGGAAGTTTGATTTCTATTTCTAGGTCATTTGAAATTTGTGTGGCATCAGAGAAACAGGTTTCAAGTTCGATGTTCACCTCTCTACGTATTTCAGATATTTTCTCGACATGATGGTCAAGTATAAAATGTATCAAAACACATATGCCTCTCTACACACCGGGTTTTACAAAGTCCAACTAATTTTTTCTTCGTATATTCAGAGCCTTCCATCTCTAGGATATGTTCAAGAAACGATTGTTTTTTTTTCGGAAAAAAAGAAACACTGAGTAAATTACATCTATTCAATCATATTTTCACTGGAGGTAATGTGCATGCTGAAGCTATACTCAGATTGAGAACAAAACTTCGACGGTGAGTGTAAATGGCCAATTTGTTCAATCTTTTAATTTGTCATTGACACCCCTGTTTTTCCGAATACATAGCCATAGCCCCATCATAAGCATGTTCACGCATTGCATCTACTGAAATATCATTGCTTTGAAGCGTTTCAACCATCTTCTCTTCTATAGCATCACCAGTGGTTCTTTTTCACTGAATATAGAACTCTTCCCTAATGACTGCAGATTGTTTTTATATTGGATGGATTATTTATGCACGAGGACATTAATTCAATTATTTGTCTTTGTTTATGAGAATCGTTGTAGATCTACACGTAATTCCTATTCCTATTAAATAAAAGATATATTCTATATATTTTCACCCAGTTTGTAAGTTTATGTAGATATAGTTTTGTTAAATTTTCACAGTATATATTTCACTAAAGATTTATATCTTGAAAATTCCAGGGGAGGGGGTCCGGACCCCCCTGACGCCCCTGCTGGATTTGCCCTTGAACGCCGTCTCGGTATGAGGATGAACCACCGGTGCTATCAAGTGGCAATGCAAAAAGTGCAATTGCGTGTTTTGCTCATTTGAAATATTATGCTAAGGTGTGGTGTTATTTAGGGAAAATAAGCCGTTGCGCATTTTGCAAAAAAATACGAGTTTTGGATGACCACTTGTTAGCACAGATAGTTCATAACTCTACAGAGACAGTGTGTGTCTTTCTTTCGCGAATTTTCATGAAATATTAAGAAAGTTATCTGAAAAAGTGTTACCTGAAATGATTTTTACACTTATCCATAGCATTAGGTCACGTGGATAAGACACCGTTGGATCATCGGGTATTGATGTACATGTATATCCATCGATATTAATACTGCTAGGAAGTACTATATCTAATAATCAAGATAATCACAGTTTGTAAACGATGTTAAGCTGTGCATAATTAATATGATGAAAGCGTGTTTGCTCAATGATGCTCAGCATCATTTTCAAGAATTTTCAGTCATATCACCATGATGTCTACTTGAGACAGTATTCTATGCGTTGCCATACTGAAATATCATGATGCAAACATTCTGTATTATACCCCACCCAGTCACATATTAGCACCAGGTTAACCGGACCAATACTTATCCTTATATTGTTTAGCACCAAACAAGGATGATTCTGGTACATGAACTACTTTTTCAAGAAGTATGAACCGACCTGTTGTTTTAAAAGCTACTTGAAGGTTATTTTATTTCGCGTATATTTTGTGTGTGTGTTTTTTTAGCATTTTCTAGGATTATATTGTTCTAAAGTATATATAAGTTATTTGGTTATATTTATATAGACTCTTACTGCATTGAGCTCTCAATGCACATGAAGTGGCATAACCAGTATCTGAAGATATTATTGTTATAAAGAAAGAAACTGACAAATTCTAATGGCCTCCGATTTATTGATAACGGCTGTTTTTTTCTCTTAAACGTGTATTTTAATCATAATTAAATGATCAGTAAATCTAATATGCTAATTACATGCTCCGCTGTCAGAAGTTCGATTCAAGCGTACAATATCTATCATCTTTCAATATGAGAACGGTTGCTAAGATATAAAAGCATATATGGACATTATTATTATATTTTTTTAGGTGGTGGTGGGTGGGGGCAGTTTCGGGGTTTGGGGTATGAGAGGCCGTTTATTTCGCACTGTAAGAATAAAAATAGTGTTGCCAGAGAAATTAAATGGGTTTGAAATCTGGATCGCCTAGGTCATGAGTCATAGATACGACCACTGCGCAATGTCACAAGAGTGATCGTATAAATTTAATCGATGATGCCCAGAAAGTTCCGAACGTTTACAGAAATAACTGTGTAGTGCCGCAGATTACCATCCAAGTACTGTTATACAATGTTACACACGATTAACATTACACTGCGCTCTCTGTACACTCTGTACACTCTGTAGTAAGCAACTTAATAAATAGCATCACTTTATACGGTGTTGTTCACTTATGTCAAACATTATAACTTTGATTATAAGTACTAAATCATTTACGTTATTCCACGAGTCAAGTCTAATTCATATACCAGCGATAAAAGCGAGTTTTAATACATGTTTTGGGCGATAAACATTTTTGCAACGACTATGATCCAGATAGTCATAATTTATGCAAAATAAAATAATTAGACCAGTATTTTGTTTTATTGAATTCACAGGGTAGAACATGTTGGTTATGCGGTTTTAACTTACAATACTGGTCATACAAGCTTTGTTTTGAGCTACCAAGAGGTTCTATCAATGGCATTTGAGCGGCAGTAATCTGTAATATTATTGCTTTGTTGTGAATTAAATACTCGTTTTCTAACTTTGAACTATGTTTGCTTTGAACGTTACACATACCTTTTATCATATGGTCAAAGTATATCATGCATCCTATTAAATGTAAAAAACCCCAAAACTCTTTAAAAATATATTGCAGAAAAGCTGTTGTAAGCATTTATATACTATATACATTTGCAGTATATGCATCTATCATTTATTACATATATAATCCATAGATAATTTAAGGACTATGCCCAATATTGTTTCCTTGGAAATAAAATTCATACTGTTCTGTGAACATGGTAGATCTAAAAAATACATTTTAAGATTTGTTTAAAAAGCATATTTAACACATAATCATTTTTTTCTGTTGGAATAATAAACTGATTATGTCGTCAATTATTTATGCAAAATTTGAAAATGATCTGATTTTAGATTTAAGATTTTAAAATAGTGTACCAGATTGTTTTGGTACCAAATTTTAAGCGTTTTGTTGTTTGTATTTCCAGTTCTTCAGAGTGATGGTCAATTTTTACAATTAAACTTAATGTGAAAAAACATAGTTAAATCTTCGGTTGATGAATAAGAACATAAAAAATACAACATTTTGAAAGTTTTAATATTGGGACAAACACTGTTATATTTTAATTATGCGTTTATTATGAATAAGGTAAATCAAAATTATATATTTATTGGGTTGATATTGTTTTTAAATTATTGCCCATACGTGTTATAAGAATCGATTGGCACAAGTACTAGTGGAGGAAGACCTCAGACTGAGTAGAACCACCGTCCTTCCGCAAGTAACTGGAAACTTTCTCACATAAAGATTTTAGAGCGAGCGGGACTCGAGCCTACGACCTTAGCAGTGAGAGGTAAGTGATCTTGAGACGCCGCCTTAGACCACTCGGACAAAAGTATACATATACCGTATCAATAAAACATCTATGGGGAATAAATTACACGGCCCTTAACTTATTTGTCAAAGTATGTTATTGCCGAAATTTACATTTTTTAACAGCATTACAACGGTAGATATATTACATATATACCATACACAACATATTTGTTTCTGTTATTGAATAAAATATTATTATAATTTTGGCTGAATTCCAAGTAATGGAATATGTAAATCTTCGTATTTTATATTTATAAACTTTTTTTATATTCTTCAAAGGTCTATCGTCTCACAAGATGCCGCCGATTCATAAAGGTATTTTCCGCTGGATGTTCCTGAGGAGTGCCACCCTGGAAGACTTTGCTGACAGAATAAACCATTTCTGGACATGTGGCCTCTTCCTAGTGATTGCTTGCATCATAAGCTGGAAACAAGGCATAGATACACCTATTGTTTGCTGGTGTCCTGCTGAGTTTACTGGCAGCATGGTTAACTACGCGCAGACTACTTGTTGGAAGTCTCATTCAATATTAGAACCACACTACTTAGCATTATCTATGGATTCTGGTGATGTTTATTTCGGTCCTCAACATCTTCCAGTTATTACTTCGACAACATTTTATGAAAAAGAGACAAACAAAGATAACTTTATGACGACAGCACTTTATCAGTGGGTGCCAGTACTGCTATGCTTCCAGGCACTTCTTTTTAAATTGCCGAATATAATCATGCATGTTCTTCATGGTCTATCTGGAGTTAGTTTTGATAAACTATCAGGTCTTACTTGTGGCTATAGCAACTTAAATATGAATGAACGAGAACTACTAGGCAGGCAAACCGGTCGCTATGTTTACAAATGGTGTAAACTATTTGATAACTGTTTACCATGGCGATTACTTACAGCGCTATGGTTCTTCGTCAAATTACTCTACTGCATCAATGTTATTGCGCAGATCTTTTTGATTGACAGCTTTCTCAGACCAAACGAACCGCCCATTGACAATTCCACATCATACAGTGACATGATGCTAGACAACCTATTTGAGAACAACGCAACCGTGTGGAAAGATTCGCCGGCTTTTCCTCGACACGTGCTTTGTGAGTTTCAAATAAGAATGATCCGGAATATTCAGGAATACAGAGTCCAGTGTGATTTACCTGCAAACGAATTTAATGAACAAGCCTACATGTTCTTATGGGTGTGGTTGCTGTTCGCTGCAGTCGTTTCCTGCCTAAGCCTTATCACCTGGATTGCATTTACTTTACTACCACTCTCTCGTAAAAGGTATGCCTTAAAAGCATTTTTGATATAATTCTTATGTGATGAGGCAATTGTATAGTGTAGGAGTATTGACTCGTTTGGCAAGATGCGGGGGTTGACCACTCTAATATAATAATCCAGGATTTAGAGAAGAACCCGAGAGAACAAAAATGTTATATTCATTTTTTTAGTTTCGAACTTGTCCCACAATTCAAGGTCGGCTAGGTTGCGGACGAGTCCTGGATTTCTTAAATTGGTTCCTCCGACGGGCTCTCATTTGTACCAGGTATTCACCAAACATTCTTAAGGATATTCTTAGGCTTGAACTCAAGAATGAATTTTGAAAAACACACTTAGATACCATTTTTTGAGACCAAAATTTATAAGCATGTAGCAACACCTGGTATATAGCCAAATACACTCTCACATGTATTATATATGTCAAGGTAAACTAGATATCTAAGGCTGAAATTTGGATTTTCAAGCAAAAGTCTATGAATATTCTCAAGAACAGTTGGTGAATAAGACTCCAGAACTCCGACCAAGTAATTCTTTTTGTATCTCTTTGGTTTTAATTGCAAAAAGTGACCAATGAATTAGTTAGGCAAGATATCATGCTTCAGTATCATCACACGATCTTCATAGCGATGGCCCCCAATTTCAACTTTGTCTAAGTGAGATCCCTAATTGCTATTATACCTAGACGTTTGAACGAAATTTGTCATTTGTATCCTCAAGTAGTTTCTAAGTTAGTGTTAAGTCGTATGGAATTAAACTTTTTAACTCCCAGACTTTAAAACAGGAGATAGATATATGAATAATATCTTTAAAATGAAACCATAAAGGAAATTAATATGAAACAATAAACATATCACACATATTATAAAACATAAAATAGCTATGCAACTTTCGATCCTCCACCTGTGCTTTGTGTACTGTCCTTGAGCAAGGCACTTTCTCCACATGTTCTACCCAGGAAGACCTCGATCATGGTTTGTCTCAGTTGTAATAACGTGTTTCATAATCGAAGTTATAAATATGTTTAAATTCATTATTGTTTAAAGTTTTTAAACACTTCATGCTACTTGGCAATACATTATGTCCTGCTGTATGTATAAAATTATTGAATAAACATATACAAATATATATATATCTATTTTTACATCATTTGAGATTCGATATTATTTAACATTATTTCTATATTCTGCATTAATTCAATTTTTTGTAGGTACATATATCATAAATTGTCACTTGTGGAGGAAATGGACGTTAAATCGGTCTCGCAGATTGACCTGGACAAGTTTGCTGACTTTGTTGGTGAAGACGGCGTTATGACTCTAAAACTTATTGGCGCAAATTCATCAGATCACGTGGTTCGTGACGTCATCTGCACCATGTGGCGGATGTGGATAGATGAGAGACCTGCTTTAAGACATGCTTTTCCGGGAGGTGATGTAACGCATGTCCCTGTTACAACAGCTGTAAACGTTGACGATGCTGCTGCCGCCGTGTCAATGCAGAAACTGTGAATAGTGTAGCATATTTAATTATTTAGGATACAGTTTAGGGAACAACGCGTAGGATACAATGTATTCATTATTATGTATAAGTGTTGTAAATAAACAATATGAATAAATATAAACTTAGTAGTTGATTTTGTGAAGATTGGTGTTGGTTTTGTTAAGATTATATACACATTGTTAAAAAATTTCATATGATTATTTCTTTACAGAAGCTTTTGATATTTTTATTCGTTCTACTTCTAAACCAATATTAAGAGTAAACAAAAATGAGAGCAAAAGCAACATAAAAAAGCATTCACTTTGCAAAGTTTTGTGTATATTTAAAAATATTTAAAGATTAACTACATAGTCTACATGATCTATGGCTATTTCTTTTCCAAAATATCTAGGTACTTTTCGGTTGGTATTATAAGTACCATTACCACACGCTTTGTTGCATGTCAATTTTACAATTAACATTTTGATTCTCATGATAGAATTGCCCATTGATCGAACATATGCACACCAGCATACCCTCAAATATGCAATTCTCTGGTACTTGGAATAACAGAGGATTGACCGGTACGAGGGGGTGTTCTTTAAGTAATGTGACTGATGTATTATTTCACTAATCTTGATGTATATTGCTTGATAGAGTATATAATACAATGTGTTCAAATGACTGGCAAATGAGCTGAAATTAGGGTCTTTGTTCTAGTTAAGCCATTACTTTGGTTGAAGTAAAATAATACATTTCCCGAGAGGTATGTGCCATTTACAATGAAGGTCAGATGTCGTACAGTGCTATTTGCATGTGGGTGGCCAAATTTCTACCCGGGCATTAGCAGTTGAAAGATACTGCTTATCCTGGTCGTCCTGTAATGTAAACAAACAAAGAAAACATCGAAAATATTCGCGAAATAATGAAACTGATGCTCGATAGACGGAAAATGATTAAGCTCGGATGACAAAATCGTTAACACGAGTACAACTAATTTGAAAAAGCATTTAAATGTTAAAAAAATATATGTACGATTGATACTGCATTTGTTTGCAGAGGACCACAAAAGTTAAACAATGCTTTTTCGAACAAACTTTTGAAAATGTATCCGAAATACAGTAAAACCTCTTTTGAGATGTTTAGTTATGGGTAACCGAAACGTGACTATGAGCACGGAAAATGCAGGACGCGCATGAGCTGCCAAATGATAACAAGGACAAAACTGTCATAGGGAGATTTTAAAAATAACGTAATTGAAGAAGTACTACAAACATCGTCGCCCTATAACAGGTCTGAAGTATGTTCGTCTTTTGTATGACAAAGCTCGTATAGTGACTGACAGTCAGAGGAGGTCACTGTTCTACCTTACCCCCCCCCATACTTGCCATGCTTTGGTCCTACGACTCTTCACTAGACTAAATTAACATTTGTCTGTGAAGAGAGAAGATATATAACTTGAGAAATGCCATGGGCTCTGCATTTTACCAGTATCTGAAGGGTATACTTGTTCAACAATACGAACGAAATTGTTAAAATTGAATTGCACGATTAAAAACGTTTTTTAACTAATAAAAATATTTTGAAACTATTTTGAAGGAAATCGCAAATGAAATCGATAAAAAGATAAAAATAGTATTTTAGTAACAATACTAAATTAATTATTAACATTTATATCGCTGTTGAACTTCTAGAAATGCGTTGATTATCTGACGAGTTTAATGAGAGACGATGCGATCCTATTGGTAGGTAGTACCCAATCCTTAGGTTTTTATATAAATTTATTTGATATGTAAAAATCATGGGGTTGTCGGACAACCTTTGCCCAATTCATGATAATGTTTCATTCTTCTCATCTGTGATAAAACGATAATTTAAAGCATAAAGAATATGCATGCCAAAATGCTAATTTTGCTTTGTTATAATTATGATATTATAACCTGAAGTTTACATAATAATTTAACAAAATCTTAAGTTTCATGTCAAGTCATCACGTTTCTGTTTAATTCTGGCCAACGACATCAAACTTGTTTTTTTTTTCAAAGCACAGGATGACCGTCATCTACACTGAAAATTCACCATGTACTGATTCAAAACACGTATGTTGACAAAGAAAAGAAACGCCTTTCACACATTTTAGGTAAAATATTTCCGATTTGATTGATTGTTTTCAATTACACACAACGACAAATAATATTTTATGAACACTCACAATGTATATAGGTGTCGCCCATCAACACAGCGTTGTAAGATGGACAGCGCTTAGACCGAAAAAAAATCAGTATCTTTCGAGAATGTCAACCCGTCTGTTCATCACTCAACAAAGCCGAGCAAGCCAGACGCTTCTGCATTAAGTCCTTATCTTAATTGTGCATCAATTAAACATGCTTAATACTTTATGATATTTACCTTTGGGGTTCATTCTTTTTATAATCAGTAATATAAAGGGTAATATATATCATGTAAATTTTACTAGGGGAAATCAGTGTCCTTTGGGCACTTAGCTAATCATGTATATCACGAATGGTATAATTAAATTTAAATCAGCAAGAAACAGAATATATATTAAAAAAAAAAAATATATAAATGAAATTGATTCCGATATAGCTCGGCTTCGCAATCCCATATTATTATAATCTAATATGAGGTAATTTATCAACATGCGAATTTCAGATTTCTAATGCATGAAATGTGGTGCAATTTAAATAAATTCGTACTAAAAAACAGTTTCTAGGATTTTTATATATAAAAACAATTTAAAGCCCAGACAACACTTGACTCAGTCTTGCATTTGAAATTATTAATGTTGATTTCAAGTAAAAGATATTAGTTTTTTTGTTATAAGGAGTTGATTCAAAAAACAATTTTACTCACGTAATCCTGTCTTACCTCAACGGATAATAACTGTTTTAGAGAATTGAGAAAATGAAAACATCATTTGAAAGAAGTCCTTAGTATTGGCGAATATTAGAGGAATTTTGTAATCTGTTTATATTGTAGAATATATTCATATGAAAAGACATGATACACATATTTCTTTAAATATATATCTTAAATGAACACAAGAAGACATTCGAAATAGACACTCAATTATTTAGATCCCATTTAAATGTACATTGCACAGTGTCATAACCAGTGGATTATAAGTTCCATTCAAACTCAATTTATTCAGGTATTGGAATATTTTGATATACATAGAAAAAACAATTGTTGTTGAATGTTCTCTTTTCGAATTCATATCAGATTGAAAAGTATACTACATTGAATTGCGAACGTGTATTTTTATGAAATACATAAACGTAATAATAATTAGAAGAATGACATCTAGGACAGTGTAAAAGCAAGAAAGCATGTTTTTATAATGTGACACGTGTAAATGTATAACATAATATGTACATATGCAATTTGACAGAACATTGCGGGCTAAATGTACATATAAGTCACCTATACAAAATATAGATAAAAATATACATTAATGCAATATCATATGACATGACAGTAAAGCATATCTAATAATGAAGTAAACATCGTCAACACATTTATATGTAAAAGGATATCAATTTTTATACTCTTTTTACTGATTTGACATTGCTAAACTTCTTTTGAGGTAAGCTTTGACCCGATATTTAGCTTGTTTTCTTGAAAGGCTAATAGCTAGAACCATCGTTCATATTATCAAATTATAACATATATGCAACATATTCTTGAAAAAGGTCTGCCTTGATAGTATTATGAAGTGAACCCTGAATTAATTAATATCTACTGCTATCGCATTGGAATATGTACGATTTTACCAAGTGCACTGTTTATATATATATCTCTCGCAGACAGAATATGCTTTTTGACCACATGACAAATCTGCACATTGGTAGTGCGAACTATTCCGAAATATCACACAGTCTTCATTATAGCAATCGTTGATATTGTCGGGATCACCATGGGCCCAGTCGAGGACACGACTCTTTCATCTGTGTTAACCACTTCCATATGTGAACACTATGTAAAGCTTTATGATTTCTACTCATGATTTTCAAGCCTTAGTTACATCACAGCCATAGTCACGTTGCATTAGAAGATTCGTATGACCCTTTAAAAAGTTGTTTTCTGCAGCATTGTCGACGTTGAATAAATGAGAACAACGCTGTCTGCAAAAATGGAACATAAGAGAAAACAAAATTATCACCTTACGAAAATTGTAGAGTATTTAATATATAAATGCAAACCATGCCGTTTTATGATATATATATATATATATATATATATATATATATATATATATATATATATAATAATTTAAAGCACGTAGAATTCAAAGCACGTAGAACTCGTTTTTCTTCTTTCAATATTTAATTGTGTAACTTTTCAATATAGGAGATAAAGAAGGTTAGGGCTAGGTTTAGTTATAAGTTGAATAGAAAGAAGAAATACTACTTTTGCTATAGAGATAAATTTCAGTCGTTTTCGTTGAAATGTACATGCCCATTAAGCCTGGCAAACATTGACCCGACTATTGCTTCACCCACTTACCACGTGGCGTTGCTACCGATAGCTTTTCAAAAGTAAATGGCGGTGCATGAACCAACATCAATCGCTGATTGGATTATCAACTTGATTTATTGACAGTCCGCGTAAGGACAATTCTGTCACAATTAAGCGATTCAGACTTAGATAATGACACATAATTTTTATTTGTTAAATGCAACTAGATAGTGAATATCCAAAAATAAGTCCAGTAAAATGTGTTGTATTTAATTGATATTAATACGTATCAAAACTATATACGGTGTTCAAAGCAACAAGAGATAGCAAAATTCACAGGTGCACTATTATACAGGCTGTTTAGCTGTTTACTATATGACATACACTATCACTCTAGACTGCATATAGTACTGGAGTCTATATTTGGTCACATTATGAGATTACAACCTTAACAACATCAAATAACGAGCTTTTCCTGTAAAGCCAAATTTCTTATATCATTTTGATTTCAGAGCTGTCTTAAACTGTTTTACAAAACAAGTTGGACATTTTCTACAACTATCTTGTTGTAGTTTATAACTTGCCTGTCATTTTAATAAAATATAGAACTTCAAGTTCTTTGTGCAGGTGTTTCCACCCGGTTTGCGTTTGAGGCAATATAACGTAACTATGTGGCATATAGTATGTTGATTATGTATGGAGTTCTATAGACAAAAGGTTCATATCTCCGCAACGCCTACATTTGTCGAGGTAACTGACTAAAGCAGGTATAAAATATTGGTCGCTCACGCCAAATGTTTCGGGCTCAATCACAAGCTCGACTAAGTATTGGCTTTATTAAGGGAGTGGACTCGAGAGCGATTAAAACAAACTCTGACTTTTTTTTTTGCAATCAAGCTAAATAAATGAGTACAAATTCAACAATACACTCAAACTCTAAACACCATTGTCATGTTTTTAAAATGCACCTCAAACTACATATTATTGCAAAGCGATTCTTCTGATGTCAATTTGGACCCCCTTCTTCGACTAAGAAATATTTTACCATGTCATAACGTAACGTCATAACATAATATCATGTTATGTGATGTCAAAACAGTGTTATCTCGAAAAAAAAAATCTCCTGATGAAGGCAGTTGTCTAATGGTTTCAACAAATATTACTATCGCAATAGAGGTTGCCGGTTCGATACCTAGCTCGATCCGATGCCCGTCAAAAGAAACATACAGTACTGGTTCTACTCAGGAAGCGGACTCGAGGGCGGATCATAAAAGCTCTGAGTTTTCATCACGAAATAAATCTATAAACAAAACACTTATTGTTTTCAAGCATTGCTTACAACCGTTTGTCTAGTAACTAATTTGTTTTATTTGCATTTGTAACACCATTTTATGGTCCTTGCAAGATATTCAGAAGAGAGACTTTGTACAAGTTAGAAATAGCTTTCTTCTCAATTCAGTTGTTATGTAGCGCTCTTTGATATATATATATATATATATATATATATATATATATATGTGTGTGTGTGTGTGTATATGTGTTGAATAATATTTAAACAAATGAATGAAAAAACTGAGATTATTTGGTATTCCCATGGTATCCATATGTTTATGGTAATTCAGTCGTATTTCCCTGTCATTCTAAACGTCCCGGTGGATTTTGGCAATATTTGTTAAGAAGTATCATGTATGGAGTTAGTTCTGTTTCGGCGGAGTTATATGGAGGATCAATTATTTCGAATGGTAAATCAACGTACGTTTGTCACATGCATCTTCTCAGCTTAGTCCTGCAAACTCCTCAACCGATGTTAGTCAAATTTGTATTGGTATGAAAATCAGTTGCGCATACATCCTCGTCGCGTTTTAGTTGATTGACATCATGGCCGTTTTATGGTAAATCTTCTCAGCATTGCTCATATAGGTCATCATGATGTGCTTTGGCCTTTGGCAGAATTATGATACTTTAATTATTTTTAAGCGTAATTATTGTCAGTACTTCTTCTAAACTTCTGCACCGATTATTATCAAAGTTGCTAGCAAGTATCATTTTAAAATCCTGACAGGTGCATATCATATATTAGTTTCATGGTAGTTTTATCAATAAGCAATAATAAAAAATTCATCTGGTATCGTCTATCCATCTCATGGCAACAAAAACAGTACTTTTATTATATGTATTACAACATTGGCTTTTCACTCCACATATCACAATTTACAGTATAACAATGACGGACGAAATTAATTATATAATTATATTATACAATTGTAAAATGCTGATATTCAATACATCATCATACAAAATACACAACACATGATATGTTCATATGTTTCTCGAACCACGTACTTAGAAGCAACTCTCAATATCTTGGATATGAAATTAAGTTGACAGTTTCCTCGTCTGAAATCTAAATTTATCACCATACAAAAAAACTGATTCTGCAGAAATATCATCATAGACATTTACAAGAATAAAAAAAACGTAATGTAATCAGTACTTATTCATATACCGAATGACTTGGGTAGAAAATAATTTGAATACCACCTGCCATAACATCTCCTCGGCATGATGTTATAATGCAATATGACACAGTATACAATTTACCTTGAATTAGGGTCATCCGTTGAAAAGTGGCCCTAGGGCCAATGTTGAAGATCAGGGCTAATATGACCAACAGGCACACCTCTACCGTACTATAACCTTTTTATTACATTTATACATATATATATATATATGTGTGTGTGTATTTGACGACTTTGAATTTCCGTGATAATCTAGGCCCTATGTCTCTTTTTTATTCAAAAGGAAAGAGAAAAAAAGAAAAAATACTACAAAAAATACTACCCTTTCTGGGTATAGCACTCAAATCTCCAGATTTACAGGCAAATGCTCTACCACTGGACTACGGCGCCGATTGAATATATCTTGATATAAATAGTTCTAGTAGGCGTGTTATTTTTTTTATTGATACTTTCTTTAATCAACAATAAAATTAAGATAAACGAAACGGGTTAACAACATATTTTTTTTAACAAGTCCTTCTGTTTTATTATGTTAATCTCGTCATCTGTAAATACGTCGACCTATGTCTCTTGCTTCCAAGTTCAGTTCGTTTCAATGACTTCCTTCCTGAATGCTATAAACAAATCGTCGTTCATACATTCCATTGGAATCGCGGTCTTGTAGCTACCGATGTATACTGGACTGGCACGACTTGAGTGTGTCTGGCTCATATCCAGAATCGTCCTTTTTCCTTATAGCCTACTCAAATAAAATCGGACCAAGGCCATATTCAAGACAATTTGAGTCATTTCTTCAAAATGATCAATCAAGTCACCGCTGCGCAGCCAGTTTTGAAATTTTCCGTCGTCGCTCCTTGTCTTGTCGCCCCAGTTTATTGGTAGTGTTTTTCATACTTTCCATAAACATACGGGTGTCCTCCTCGCTTATCTGTCTGGACTGTGTAATGAATTGCGTGTCTGGAAATCCATTGTTTCCATTTTGGCCCCGGTACTGATCCCAAGGCCAAAATACCGGTGCGTGATTTTAAACATATCTAAAAACGTTCTATTTGTGTTAGTAAATTTAGGTTTAAATGTAATAAAAAAGTTACGGCACCTCGACGTAACGTAACGGAAGATCAATGCATTTGGAAAATTCGTCGATTCCCGCTGCAAAACTTATCATTTTTTTATAAAGTTAAGGGGAAACTATCCGTCATGTGAAAACATTGAATTGTGCTAAGTATTGCCTGATGAACCTGGTCTACCATTTTTCAGTTCAGATGACGTCGCGCCCATGAAAGCGTGGCAAGGCGGTAACGTTGGGTCATTATTTGACCAGTGTATGACACAGTGCTCTGATTAATTGGGAGTTACTATGCAAACGATTCGGAATAGTCTGTGCCGAGAAACATGCCGCCCAGCAGTGAAGATGGCAGACAACCGACGCTGATATTAGTGCTTCAACGTGATGTACATAATGGTCGGTTCCGGTGTAACATTACATTTTGACACCCATGAAAAATTACCCCATGGGTCACTTTTCAAATGATGAGTGATCCATTTTTTAACATTGAAAACTGACCCTGACCGTTATTTAATGACCCTTTCACACGTGAAAAAATGAAGATCACCAACAGCTGGAAACTGACCGAATAGTCTGCCGGACCACATTTAAACATTGAAAACTGCTATTATAAATTTGGATGTTCTCGTAAATATAAAGTTTGAATTATAATCGAAAAATGTTGTTATACGATATATATATATATATATATATATATATATATATATATATATATATATATGGAGATAATTATTTGTGAATAACCAAGACATAAATGAACAGACCAGACTACGGCGAGTGCGCCTAGCTACAATGCAAACCATAGATACAATATCAAGGCCTCTGCCAAACCAATAAATTTGGTGTCGACCATGACTTATATACTATGGAATTACATCTGGATCAAACATCTGGATAGGGTGGGCAAATTTACATACATGAAGTGATAGCTTTATATGAGTAGGATCAAATTAAGGATTCATGACTACTCACATGCTATATAAAGGACAGATTTATAAACCCGTTGGATCATATAGATACAGTGAATTCATATATATTTAATTTCATAAAGGGAGATAATTAAATTCACAACAACGGAATTTACGATTTCTGGGATCTTTTCAGATGCTCATTCACAATGCATGATATATATATGGAGATAATTATATATATACTAAGACATACTAGCATTTACGGGGTATCGATCTATCTTTGACCTTTCTTGTGGGGTCCTTATGGATTGTGAGGTCTATATAGGACCTCGCAAAATAAAGCCCCTTAAAAGTAATCATTTATCTTACTAGAGGTGAAATATGTGTAAAGTGCGCAATTAAATTTTATATCAAAATTGAAATTGAGTTGTTTCCCTTACACCATTACCGCAATCGCCTAGTCCCGACAGGCAAAGAATGAAATAAATTCGGAGATGCTCCGCATCAATATCAATGTATGCGGAATATCTCGGCGTTTTTCATTTCCCGCTAAATATTTGTCATTTTGGTCAAGTTTACCATCAAAGGCTTTATTTGGTACATTTAAATATGGAAAAAGATATAAAAGACACATTATCGTTGTATTTAAACTTTTGTAGTAATATTACAAAAAAACTTTGGCGTATGAGCTTTTGGGATTCAAATGTAAATTCTGCATTAAGTTAATTATAAATTTATTCAACGTCGAAATTGCTCGTCCCTAATTGATTGATTTGAAGCGATAAACTAAACTAGACTCGTGGCTTTTCATTACTCTAATAGAGTGACGTGTGTGAATTTTATTTAAGCGAGTGAAATCTTTATTTCGCACTTGAATACTATGACACATTAGCATTGATTGGGTTTTGGTCTACAGAACTTTTTTATAGAAATTGGGAAGATGCCCAAGACTTCAAGATCGGGGGAAAAACAGCGCCATGTTCTAACCAATAATTATCAAATATTACAATAATACTTAATATCCAAGGGGGTTTTTATACCCTATCAATGTAATGATTTTTTTTTAAAAATCAGGCCAAGTGGAAAAAAAACAACATGATTTTTAATTAAGAAACCACCGAATGTCGGCCTCTGTATAATAAGGTAAAAAGGCCCTGGCCTATATAAAATCCTTGTTGCGGGGCGCTCATAAAAGGCGGGGTCTATATAGGACCCCACAATTGCTGCAACACCTACGCTTACGTTGTCGTATGTACCAAACATCCACAAGTCGGTCTCAGAAGAAAAAGATATACAATAGTATACGAGTAAGGTCGAGCTACGAGGCATATATATGCGTATATATATAAAAGAACTATATGGGTTATATGTATATCTATATAGTAACTAAGTACGGGGTGTTCGGCAAAACCCCGGAACCAGGTTTGAAATTTTGACCCTAAATAATAGTTGTAGGGACACTATCATCAATTTAATTTTATAGAAGGACATAACTATGGGTGTATTGTTGGGTTAAGGGGTTTGACCTAGGGATGGTATAGGGGGCAATTAGGGGTCATTTAGAGTTTTTTCAGATACCTAAACCCAGGCTTAACTAAAAACTTGTTATCTTGAATGATGTTTATGGGTCCTGGGTTAAGGTCTTTAAGGGCATCCTATGTCAGGATAGTAAAAATTACAGAACGTTATTGGGTTTTCTATGTCCCCAGGGATGGAGAACATAAACCCAGCCAAAAAAAAAAATCACCAAAATATGGGTATATGGGGATATCCCAACCTCACAACACAAAGTTCCTAAAACTCGATTTAACCACGTAATTCGATGACATATATATTTCTATATGATTTGGATTAAATCTAAAGGTACCATTGGAAAGATAAATGGATAAGAACCACGAAGGTGATTTTCCCCTATTTTTCCCTGTTTTTTGAAAGAGTAACTGTTCTTGAAAGTTAGGTGAAAAAAACTATTTTGTTTTTGATGATTGTGTCCCTCAGTTAGGGAGTTATGGTAATTATATTAATAATTAGGAGGGTCCGAGATCCGTAATTAGGGGCAACCCTTGGGGTTTATGTTAGGGGACATTTCAATATAAAAATATTCGCCAAGCAAAAATGTTATGTTTTTTGTGTTTTTTTTAGGTCATGTTTAAAATGTTATATCTCAACATTGCGATGCTTGATCTTTATGAACTCTTTACCAATGAACGTATCTCATCCTACTTAACAATTCTTGACATTGACTTTGTTCCCCACGGTCAAGGTCAATCTTCAATTTTCGTTCCAAACCAAGCGTAAAAAAAGAGTATAGATAAAAAGTATATTTAAACTTATATCTCGCCCTAGCAATCTATAGAAATCCATAAAACATGCATAAAGAAACATTTATGGAACATTTCAGAGAGATATGTTTATAAATGGCAAAGATATGAACGATCTTCCGATATTTTTTATGACTTTTTTTTAAGGAAAAATCTCAATATTTAATGAATTTCGGGTCATTTTCAAATGACCTTTAATGACCTGTCTGGGTTATTGGGCCTTATATTTATGATATCATGTTAAAGGGCTTGAATAGATATTTCCGAAAATGTATAGTTTTATAGCCTTGCGGTACGGCATATGGCCTCTACGGAGGCTCGAACATGGTAAAAAATGGAAAAATCGGCCAAAATGTCGATTTTTGAAATCAGTAATTAAGAAAAGTATAAGCGATTTTTTAAAAAGGTAACAACAAACTGGCCTTTATTTGACAAATCTAGCTAACAAAAAAAATTGACTCTAGGTATAATATTCAATTTTTGCATGTACACGTGTTTCAGATTTATTAACAAAACTCGACCGAGTGCTCTCGGGTCAGTGAGGTAGGCAAACTAAATATCTATTCAATACCTGTCCAACAACACCAAGATCATCAAATTCCGACAAGAATTGGCTTCTTGGTAAGGAGTTTGAACATGGCACCTATAATCGACCAAATATGACGAGTTTGGTTGCATAAATAATTTTATTTTCACTCTTTTTTCTGTAGTGCACGGGGTTCGAACATGCATGGGTGGTTGTTGGTAGTCGTTCAATTCGTACAGGGGTCATCTAGGTTTACTCTGATACCCAGATTGATGGGTTCCGATAAGATTTTTTTGAAAAAATCGCATACCGGCAAATATGATTTTTTTCAAAATTGTTACCATGTTCCACGCATACCTGGCAGCTTATTCCTAGCACTGTGGAAGTGATATTTATATCATTCCTTAGGGATTTCTAATGAATACAGCCCCCAGAAATCAAACATATCATATAGTACGTTATTGACCTGTCCGATAGGCTCAAGAAACATTCATTTTTTGCTCAAAAACGACTAAGTCCGAACGTTTTTTCGGCATGGGTTGACCAGTGTCACGTTAGATTCACACGAACTTCCGATAGTCCACGCGTGTGGATCTGCCGTGGGGGTCATGAGCTTCACACACGGAAAAATCATACGCATGTGTTACTGTTTTGAATCGAATAATTACATTTGTTTAAAGGTTATTAATCATTTGAAATCGCGTGTCTTCGTTTAAACATAGAATGAACATGCAAAAAGCCCACTGGGAGTGTTATTTTACTCTTAAAACATACAATTATTAATATAGAACATAGACGTGTTATTGGCCGCTATAAGAGAAAGAAAATCACCAACAGTTAATCACAAACACAATTTTTACTAAATTAATAACTGTTATTTTAGTGAAACATACATCGATCGAAAGCTAAACTATTACCTGATCGAGTGATGCAAACATATTCATAGAAACTGGCGTAACTACTGAGAATTAAGCATTTTCTCATGGGCATTCCTTCGCAAAAACGGCGACAAATACCCACATTCATCTCAGGCAGTACAGTAATAGCTATTGAAATCGCTGATTAAACAACATGAATAATAAACTTGTAATTAGATTATTTAAGTATAAAAATAAAAGAAGACAGCGTAATCAACTTTAGTAAAATAAAAATATTAAATATTGAATAACATAAATATAAAAACATGATGAACAACATATCATTTATGTAAATTACAAAATAGGCTTCATCTTTAACTAAGAATATATACTACACAAATAAATAAATTATTCTTGAAACAATGACTGATTGGTGAGTTATGTTCTTACAAAATCAAAAGTAAAGATAATATTTTCTAAAAGGAATTAATTAAAAAAAAGCATTTATTTAAGGCAATATGCAGTTGCAAATCACGTGTCACGGAAACGAAAATAGGCCGCAGCGCTAATATCAATCAATAATTCTATGTCATTTAAATACTTCATATTCGTATACTGCTACATATTTTCATTCATTTATTCATTCTTCCATTCACTCACTCACCTACAAGCTCACCCATTTAATTATTCATGTCACATATATTTTTAGATTCATTAACAGTGCATAACGCCCCACTAATGAGACGATAATTGTATTTACCAGGTAGTTTTATACCTTCCTGTTTGTACACTATAAAATTTCTTTTTTATTTAAATAAACAATTCTTATCAAAATAAAGTTTCATGTAATTATGTTTACTACAATTTATTATTTCTCTACCGTATACGACGCGTGTTAATTAAAATTATAAATATTGGGGGTTGTGACTCTATGTCCCCTTATCGCGTTTGAGTTTTTTTGCAAGGAATTCTATAAAGACTTTATACAAGTCCTTGAATTTTGTTATGATAACAATGTGCCATTTTCGCACCTGTTTCCTGCCAGAGGACAGGGTATCGTTTGTGCCTTAATTGTTTATATGTCTCTGGTATTGTCTAGTTGAAATGAAAGTCTTTATAAAAACAACAGCAATAATTATTATTATTATAAATGCTCGCCTTTAGGTCTCAAAACACAGTTGAATTATGTTCTTTGCTCCATATAAAACAATGTCTAGGATTTCCATGGTTAAAAAAGAATTCCATAAAGATTTTTTTTTATTTATTTTTCATTGCAGGAATGTAAACCCACATTAAATGCACAATAACTGGTAGGTTGACCATGATGTTTTTTTTAAAAGAGGGTGCAGTGACACCCTGATATTTTTTTGAAAAAAGAAGTCCTCAAATGCTCGTAAATACATGTCTATGTTGAAATCCTACAAAAGTCACTTTTTTAACACCATGATGTCTTATTGCAGTATATGATATACCAGCTTCGAACCTTCAACCTACCGCTTCGGAGGCAGACGCATTAACCACTAGGTCACGGAAGACGGAGAGCATGTTATATATATATACAGCAGAACTTCGTTTGCTTGAACTCGGATGGCTGGAACACAACAATGGATCGAACCACTTATCTGGTCCCGGGCGAAATACTATCTAAATTCTATTATTCTACCTCCGATGGCTAGAACACCGAGTCGAACTAGAAATTAGGTCCAGCTAACATATTTAAATGTATTTTGACACTCTTCGTTCGAACTATTTTGTTTAGTCCCGTCGGGTTCGATCCATCGAAGTTCTACTGTATTCATCTTTATATACTTGGAATAAGTTCTATCATTCCGATACAACTCAAGAAATTAATATATGATTTGCCTTTGCTGTCGAAGATCTGCCAAATATAATGTTTTTCAACCATTTACAAGAGTTATGCATTTTTTTTAACACAAGACTTAACATATTATGCTATGGTAATGTAACTTTAAATAACACGTATATATGCTTTTCAGAAATAGTTTTAAGTGAAAATTAAATCGTGTCCCTTTAAAGTATTTTAGTAAGCTAAATGTGAATAGCTGATATATTACGCAGCAGTTTAACAAATCTTTTTGCTTTGATGAGTAACACCGCAATTATCTTAAGCTTTATATTCTTTCTAGTGTTTCATGTTTAATAAAGTAAACACTAAAACATTAATAAACTATTTGTTAAATATCATGTCATGTTTGTACGTTATTGAAACACGCGATATGTTTTAAACCATATATTTAACAATACAATGTTCAAAGTCACTCATATCAATATCAAGACTTGCCTAACTGCAGTAAAGTACAAGGTTAATGTGACATACACAGAAACACTTTGCATAACAATACAATGTGCAAAACCATTCATATCAATATCAACGCTTCTTTACCTGCAGTAAAGTATAAGGTTATGGTTGTCTCTACTTGTAAACAAGTCATTTATGTTATTGTACAGATTTGCATTTTTAGCCAGTTAGTCACTTACGGATGTTGTCATAATCATTTGAATAAGTGACTTACGAAAGGTGATTATACAGTAGAACTTCGTTGGCTCGAACACGGATGGCTAGTACACCATATAAAGTTCGAACCACTTATCTAGTCTCGAACAAAATCCTATTTCGATGTATATGCATATACATATTTGGTATGATGTTAAACAATGAATCAATGCTTGGCTCGAGCAACCCTTAGCTCGAACTATTGTGTCGAGTCCCGTCGGTTCGAGCCATCAAAGTTCTACTGTATATTAAACTAATCAATAAACAATCGATTTACCTTTAGGGAGCTCCTCCTATGTTTCTTAAATTCTCTCCTCTCTGCCTGCCTGCCTGTCTTAATGCCCGCCCGCCCGCCCCCCCCCCTTTCTCTCTCTCTCTCTCTCTCTTTCTCTCTCTCTCTCTCTCTCTCTCTCTCTGTCACTCTCTCTCTCTCTCTCTCTCTCTCTCTCTCTCTCTCTCTCTCTCTCTCTCTCTTCACCTTAACCCTATATCTCATGTTCCACATTTCAAGCGTTTTTAATCTCTTTTCTTTACTTTTTGAATCTGTATTTGTATCAAGGAGTTTGTGGGAAGCGGAAGCCCCCTCCCCCCACACACCACCTTAAACACACACACACACACACACACACACACACGCACGCACGTACGCACGCACGCACACACGCACGCAAGCATGCACGCACATCCCGGGGAAATTTCAAACGTCAATCAGATGCTGCATTCTAAAATGTTCGTGTGAAAATTGAATTTACTGAGGCTAATCCTTATGGTGATAAATAGTCTTATGTTATTTTGTATTACTATTTTCCTTATACTGATCCACTCCGTGGCAGGTTTGGACACAAAAAAGCAAGCTATAGATCTACATAGCTCAAGTTATATTTGAGAAAATGCAGTGACATATTATACCAACGTTTTCATTAAAACTTGCTTAGATTTGTGTTTGTGTACTGCACTAAAGAGGTGTCATTTTACAAAGAATGACAGTTAGTATTACGCATACTATTATAAAACTCTGACAATATCTTTTGAACAAATGTAATAGATTTATATATTTATGCAGACGTTAATATATTTTTATATTTGGTTTTAAATCCAAAACACAAAATATCTGAATGTCTCGAACTTATATGATTTTAAATAACTTTTATAACGATTTTGTTGCTGAGTATTCTCTTACAATTCATTCATTCATTCCAAAATTAAATGAACATCCCATTATCGTGTCTGTCTGTCTGTCTGTCTGTCTGTCTGTCTCTCTCTCTCTCTCTCTCTCTCTCTCTCTCTCTCTCTCTCTCTCAATCACATATCTTTCTTTCTCTGTCGTCTATCATTAAGTGTTCTAATATTCTTCCATTCTTCCATACCATTTAACTTACCATTTATCGTCGCCACCGTTTTCTCTATTGGCGACGCCTCCAGAAGAGTAGTAGTAATTTTTAGAGTTTTATATGATAGTGCAGAGATACAGAATACCTTTTTGTAGTGTCCCCGAGTCGTTTACATGCCCGGTGAAAGCACCGATACATGGGATCTCCATTTTTGTTAAAGTCTCATCCGAAAGACTGATAAGTATTTTTAGATGTAGGAGCGGGGGATCGAACTATCGACTCCTGGGTTTGAAGTCACGTTATCCTCATTTTCACTATCCCTTTTATGTTCTCCCCTTATACACCTTTATGTTCAAAACCTTACTACACAAACACACCAGTACCAGTGTCTATGACTTAATCAACACCGTGAAAAAACACACATTGTTAACTTCATTACACCAAAAAAAATATTATTTAAACTTATTTAAACATATGCGGATATAAGGTCTTGCTCAAAGACATTACACATAGTCGTGGCGGGGTATCGAACCCGCGTCTCCCAAATCGGTCCGATGCTCTATGGACCAAGCACTCCACGAATAAGGCGCTTCAGGAAAATGTTGGTAACCTATTTACAAAAGGCAAACTTATATTTTGTGTTAACCAAAACTTTGGTCACCAACGACGTGAGATCCACACATTTAGTTCCTAAACTACACGAGACAATCACCAACTTTATGATATGCACATGAATCAATGACATGAGAATCACACGTTTGGTACCTTTTTTACATAAGACAAGCGCTACCTGCATGATAAGCACGTATTTGTACTTAAATAACACAAGACAAGAACCAACTACTTGAAAACCACACATTTGGTACCTAAATTACACAATAAAATCACCAACAGAATGAGAACCACACGTTTGGTACCTACAATACATAAGACAAACACAAACTGCATGCTAAGAACACGTTTGGTCCCTATTATACAATTAAAACATAAACGGAATGAGAAACAAACGTTAAGTAGGTAAAGTAAAAACAACAAGCACCAACTGCATGATAAGCACACGTTTGGTACCTAAATAACACCAAGCATCAAGGCCATGAGAATAACACTTTTGGTACCTTAATTACATAAGACAAGCGCTACTTACATGATAAGCACGTATTGGGTACCTAAGTAACACAGTAGAAGCACCAACGAAATGAAAAACAAACGTTTGGTACCTAAAATAGACAAGACAAGCACCAACGGCGTCAGGTCCACACGTTTGGTACCTAAATTACACAAGGCAATCACTAACTGCATGATAGGCACACGTTTGGTACCTAAAAAACACAAGGCAAGCATTAACTGCATGATAAGCACACGTTAGATACCTAAATAACACAAGGCAAGCACTAACTGCACGATAAGCACACGTTTGGCGCCTAAATAACACAAGGCAAGCACTAACTACATGATAAGTACACGTTTGATGCCTAAATAACACAAGGCAAGTACTAACTGCATGATAAGCACACGTTAGATGCCTAAATTGCACACGACAAGCCTTACCTGCATGATAAGCGCATGTATGGTAATTAAAATACACAAGACATTCAACAACCGCATAAGAGAACCACACATTTGATACCTAAAATACCCAAGACAGGCATCAACGGCATAATATGCACACACTTGGTACCTGTTTTACACAAGACAAGCACCAACTTTATGATATGTACACGATTGGTACCATGAAGTTCACACAGGTATTAACCGTTGTGTCAGCAACATCATATCACATAAAAAAACTTTCGCAGAAGTCTATTCAGTCATAAGAATAACGTTTTTTGTCAATTTCTCTTATATAGATTTAGTAAAGTGGGCCTCATCCCAGTCCCAAACCGCGAGATTCAGAAGCATGAAGTTAATAATTTTGATAAAGGATCCCTAGTCGTCAATAATCATGCTCACAATTTTCTTCTGAGTGCTTCCTATAATAAGAAGATTTTTAAAATTTACCTTGAATTCGACTTTTTTGGCCCTGCCCCCAAGACCTCATGGGGTGGGGACCATGAACTTCACATAGGTATTAACCGTCACATCAGCAACATCAAATCACACCAAAAAGCATTCGCACAAGTCTTATCTAGGTATAAAAGCTGTATACAATTCATTACTGAGTTTATGGTTTTTGAGAAGGATTCGAAAATGTGAATTGTTTACATGCTCTAAAATATTTTAAGCCCAACCCCCAGGGCCAAACCATGAGACCCAGGGACATTCAATTCTTATAAAGGTATCATATACGTCCATAATCATGCTCACCATTTGTTTCCCAGTGCTTCCTATAGTTAGAAGATTTTCAAAGTTTACCTTGAATTTGACAGTTTTGGCCCCACCCCTAAGGCCCTGTGGAGTGAGGACCATGCAATTTACAATTTTGATTCACCCTTTGGTACCAAAGCTGCATACAGCATTTTAGAACGATTGTACTTATGTTTTTGAGAAGTCGACAGATAAAGGCGATCACAAAAGGTTCCTTGAGACAAAGTCTCAGGTGACCTTAAAATACAATGTGATTCAGTTTAAATTATAAGAGACTACATTAAAAATATATAACTATTTACATAGCTATTAACATCTACATTAACTATAAAATACCAAATGATTTAAAACCTTCCATTTAACTTAACTTTCCACAAAAATGCTGTTAAGAATGTTTTCAATCATGAAAAAAAAGCCACATTCATATCCAGGGTTACCTAGGTATGATTGAACATACATTAGTGTTTGCGCAAACTGTATTGCAAAAACATTTTGTTTATGTGGAACATACAAGCTATGAAGTTATGGGTTCATTTGCAACATAAAAATGTTAAAACTTGAGCACAATCTGAGTCATTAATCGCTATCTAACTGTTGAAATTTGTAACAGGAGCCATATAAGCATTTATGTGGTCTATATATATGAGGAAATATGTATATTCTGTGGGGCATCAGCATTCAGGTACGATACTAGCTTATAAGGGCTATATATATCCGTTTTATATAGAAAATGTGGGCCCTTAAAGAAACCCCTCACAAAGGTGTCATTCAAAGACCCCACAAAAAACCATATGTCTTAATATATAGGGTCTATAATATATATAGGGCCGGTATGCTATAAATACGTTGTTTCATTGGTGATAACACGTGTGGTATCGGAATGGTATTTGTTGGAATTGCTTTTCGTTAGTGTTGTTGTTGTTTCGCAAGTTAAGAATGTGATGAAGCATTCCTATATCAACTCTCTCTCTCTCTCTCTCTCTCTCTCTCTCTCTCTCTCTCTATCTCTCTCTCTCTCTCGCTCTCTCTCTCTCTCTCTCTCTCTCTCTTTGTTACTCGGTCATCGGCGTCACACTTTTGGTTAAAATTTTGCATGCAAGTTACTATCATGCCAAAATCTCAGTAACCACATACTGGATTGATTTGTAACTTCACTCAGTCTTCAGGGTTACCAAACAATCAAGTTAATTTACACTTGGACTTTGGCCATTGTTCAACTTAGAAATGCTAGTTTATGTTTTCCGTGCATCTTGATACGTTGTACATATCTCTGTAACCGTATATAAGATTGATTTGAAACTACACTAACGCCCTCGTGTTATTAAATATAGTCTCCCAGCTATGCAGTTGTATATTTTTTATATTTAACACTCATCTGACTCACGAAAAGGGCCGAATTAAATGTTGGAAGACCTTGTGGCTAAACTCAATTTTATAAAAATTAATAAAATATGTTTAAACCACAAACAAACATCTTGGTTAAACTTCTTTCCTCACTTAAAACGTTTAATAACTCAGAAACAGATATAGAAACCAAAACTTAATAATACTCACTTGAGTAAAACAAATAATATAACTAGGTCAGGTCTTTAGTATTTATTGACAAAGCAGTGCGAATTGTCCAGCGGACTTGTCTTGTTTTTCTACCAAAACCTTCCTATTTTCGATGAAATTCATTACCTTTTTTGTAATATGAAAATATATTTTTACAGCATAAACATAAACGAGAATACAGCTTGTACATTGTTGTTAAAAGGAATTGCTTTGCATTATATAATGATATGATTAAATTAAATAGTTCCAGGGGCGTAGCTTGGCTGTAAACGATGTGTAGACACAATTGTAGGGAGTCCGGAACAAGATCCCCTTATTGTTTTCAGCTAGACTGTCGTAGCTGCGTTTTGGCGTATATTTTCTTTTGTTTTTAGGGGGCTGGATATTCCTTATATTAACCTTATATTCATTGTTTTATAATCAAAAAATTAATAACAAATGTGATGTTTTAAGTTTGGGAAAAAGGGGGCGTAACTGTGTAGTGAGACGTTAGGTTTGTGTGAGGTGTCAGCTCTCCATACAGTAGCTAAAACTTTTACGGTACATTATTTTTATTCGTAATCATGTTTTATCAGAATCAATACATTGTTGCCGGAGAATTTGATTGTAACACACTGTTTTAATATAGGTTTAATGTATCTGTCGTTTACAGGCAACATGCGCCATCTACTATTTTCATGGACGAGATTGACTCGAGGGTCTTAAAGATAATGCACACGTCTACCAAGGCATCAACTTGACGAACTGTCGTGCCGTCGTTCTGGTGAGGCGTCGACATGACAACACGCCAAAACGACAATCAGGTCGTCTGACATGTTGTCGTGCTGTCGACAAGCCTACACGACAAAACGACATATAGGCCATTTGGCATAGCGCCGTTCTGACGGGTCGCCGGCACGACAGAACGACAGAATAGGGCACCAAAACAAAAACTCGCCATGCGCCAAATAGACAACAAGCCGTCGAGTTGTCGCCTGCAATCCATCGTTTTGTCGTTCTTTCTTATTGTCGTTCTTTAAACTGCATTTAAATTGGCTAATTAAATTTTTTGGAGGGAATCAATATAACCAAACGCTAAGTAGTAAGATTTTCGTTCGAAAGAAACGTATTATAGTTTGTTAGTACCGATTCATTCGTGTCTCAGATTTATAACTCCAAAAGTGCAGGATTGGCTTCCAGGAGTGAAGCTAGCCTAAAAGTTTTGCGCAGGCCGAAATTTGGGATGTCCGGGGGCATACCTACCCGGAAAATTGTTGTTTATGTGTAGAATACCGCTGGTGCGTTTTGACGTATATTAGAGACATAATTAAACACGTTTTGAACCTAATTAAAGTTTTTTTTATTTTTAATAGATTCAACAAAAGTAAAAAATATGCCTCTAAATATTATGTGCAGGCCCTTTGGCTCCTCTACCATTATATTTTTTAATGCAATCGATGGCCAGCGGGAATGTTACGTCAAACAAATAATTAGCCTCACCAGCGGACATTTAGAAAGCGAGTTCATGTAAGAGTCACATTCGGGGAGATTACTCTATTGTATAGTATCAATACAGTCACCTCCTTTAAATTTGATTATTTCGCTGTGTCAACTTCCGTCATGTTAAACTCAATCTTTAGAAATACGATATGCAAAGGTCGAACTGTACCGATGCATTAGAAGGTTCATACAGCAGTGACGTAGCGTCCTATATGAACTGTATGGACGTACCTACACTATTTTCTGAGACATTGAAAGAATAAAAATACCAAAAATGCAATAAAAATCGGACCCCGGGAAGGGTATGGGCAGTTTGTAAGGTAAACTATAAATTCGCAACAAAAATCATTGAATACGGTCCAGATATTTAACATCATTATTGACGGATAAATATATTTGTTATGGATCTATACAATCTGTTCATTTTCATAAAGTTCACGAGCGTAATATAAACTTTAAATCAATCGCATACATGTTTGCGAGACGCTTTATTTTGATGACTTAATACAGAGCCTGGCCATTATTACCAAAACTCGCCTTTTGTATCCACTGGTTATCTCAGATTCATTTCATACAGACGTTGTGTTTATGATGATGTAAAACAAAATTTGAACAGGTATTAATACTGAAATTTGGATTGCAATTCTTGATAAGCAATAATAATTATGATACAGGTACAAGTCCGGACTGCCAACAGGTGTTTTGCCTTTTCTTCCATTTTCTACTTTTTCTACCAGAAGCTAGAAGCTCTTCTGCAACTGTTGGTAAGATATATTCTTGATGATTGATGATGATAATGAACATACTGCTGCTGCTGCTTTTGATGATGATAATGGTTATGTTGCTACTGCTGATGATGATGATGTTGACTTTTAATCATTTGACTAGGTAACAATGGTGTTGGTAACGGCAATGTATTTAGAAGGTGAAAAGCAAGTTTGATGAAGAACAAATAAAACAAATTTGGACGTTTGAGTGCATTTCACCTCAAATAATGCTATCGTTGATAATTCAAGGGTCATAACTGCTTCTGTCAGTTATTATCTGATTTGGCCGATTCAAAAGCTTGTTCAAACTCCAATTTTTCTGAGGCACGAATGAATCGGTACTAGTAAAATATAATACGTTTCTTTTGAACGAACAGCTTACTATCTACCGTTTGCCAATATGGACTTCCTTAACACCTTTAATTGGCCAATTTAACGTTTTACGAAAGAACCGTATTTTTGTAGACACGAATGACACATTGTTGGCTGTAGCCGTGCAATCAAGGTTACGATCGGGTTATGATGTCATCGGGATGTGTTGTGAAATAAGAATAGACTGGAATGGGGGAGGGGCGCAGTCTTATATGTCATGGGGGAAAATGCCCGGTTATAACTCCGATTGGTCGGACGTTACAGTAAGCGGTGACTTCATAGAAAATGGGGTTTGGTTGTGAATTAAAATTAAATCGGAATAGAAGGTGGGTCTTAGGGTCATCGTGGGGGAAAACACCGGTTATATCTCCAATTGGTCGGACGTTAGCATGAGCGGTGACGTCACGGAAAAATGGGGTTGAGTTATGCATTGAAAATAGATCGGAATTGAGGGTGGATCCTATGAGTCGTCGGGGTTGGGGGACGGTTATATCTCCGATTGGTCGGACGTTAGGGCGGGCGTTGACGTCACAGAAAATGGATTTGGCGTGAATTAAAAATAGCCCGGTATCACGTTAGATTCACACGCACTTCCAATACTCCACGCGTGTGGATTTGCCGTGGGGATCATGAAATTCACACGCGGAAAAATCACACGCATTTGTTACTGTTTTGAATCGAATAATTATATTTGTTTAAAGGTTAATTATCATTTGAAAACGCGTGTCTTTGTTTAAACATAGGCTGAAAGACTGAACATGCAAAAATAAAACACTTGGGTGTTATTTTACTCTTAAAACATACACTTATGACAAAAGAAATAAGACGTGTTATTGGCCGTTATAAGAAAATGAAAATCACTAACACATGAGTATAATAAGTAGGCTCGAACCCATTACTTCAGCAATGAGAGGGTATTAAACGATTTATGATCGTTTGACAAGTAAAAGCACTTCTATTACCTGAATAAGGGTAAACACATTCCTCCTGTCTACATATGAAATCCAGTTGGAAAATAACTGTAACAGCTGTGGATTTGCTTTTTTTGCTCTTATTCAATTGTTTGTACATTGATCATAAATATGAGATTATCGTTGTTAGAAAAAGAGTATGAAAACCTAAAATCGAAGATGGACAATGCAGATAATGGTACAGTTATCAATTATAAACACGAGCTCCATACGTTTGATTGCTTCATACAATGTCGTCTTTCGTGCTTCTGTACTGATAACAACGGTATTGCTATAATATGAATTATCATATAAAATAAACAATGCAGACAAAACATTTCGGATAACTAGATCTAAAATGTTTTGTATTCAATGGCGTGAATAATGTTAACATTCTGTAAAATACGTGTTCATATACGAGAATTGGTTCAAATATTTTCATCCGTTGCGTAAATAAAAAATAATTTTTAACGAAAATGACGGGGAAAATAAAAACGTAATTTTCCTGACTAATAACTTGGAGAGTGTCCGGGTTAAAGGTCGTGCAACAATTTCGGTTTACATCTGCAATTTAGTTTCGTTTTACATGTATTTTGGTAAAGTGTATCAGTAACATGTTCTAATATGAAATTAAGCATCAAGACTAAGGAAGTTTATCATTGTGACGGACGTGTAAGACCGAGGTAGTTTATCATTGTAACGGATCTATATTAATTATTTCAAACCGGTTAATCTATCGTCTGATTTCTTATATTTTTTTCACTTACACGGAACTGAATTCCAAAACAATATTCTCATTTCTGACTAGCTCCACGACTGCAAGTGAAATGTGGACATCACGGTTGTCAGTTATTAGAGCAACAGGTCTGGCCTTTCTAAAGTTAGGAGCAAACTGTTACACATTCATAAAATGAGCTTTTAATTATCACAAAACGTATACTTCATGCGCTATACCGACGTTGACATTTGCTTTAAAGCGTTTTTTGACGTAGGGTAGGGTTAAATAAATGAATCCAACAACGTTTAGGAATCCTGTAAAATATTTTACAGGATTCCCAAACGTTGTTGGATTCATTGCTGGCACACATTTCAAAATCGAACGACCTAAACATAACGAGAATGAGCCAACAGGAAAGAATGCCACTCATTAAATATTCAGGTAACCTAGATTTTAAATGATCAAGCATTATAAAACAGGCCCTTAATGGGCTTTCTGTTGTCTGACATAGAATTATAGTTCATATCAGTTTTAAGACCTGAATAATAGTAATAAAGCTGACCGAGACTGTTCATGAATATAAGCAATCTGACCACAACTAAACTTTATTTATAAAGAACAACAGACACGACAATAAGCTTAGAACACAAGTTTAATATTTAATACTCATGCCTGAAGACAGGGTGGAAATATAAATGTACAAAAATATTACATATAGAACATTTAACTTAAAAATCCTATTTACATACTTTCTACACAGATGCAAGGTGGTAATGTAAACTTCATAAATAATATATACAAAAAAGTTATCCTATCTGCAACAATAATCTATTTAAAACAGTTTAATCTTGTAATTATCATATTATGTATTTCAAAGAATATTCAATCTTTAAGTTGAATTAAGTTTACATGAACATAAAGAAGTCCATGATTGACTTTCAAGTTTAAGTAGATATTTTATGTTTAAGTTAATTGAATATCTGGTGAACGCAAAACTAGTTGAACTCAAATATTTGAACTCGCTATAAAGTAACAATTACCATATTTGATGTTATTTATGAAAACTATAATAACGTGTTGTATATAGGCAATCATCAACTGCATGACATGCACACGTTTGGTGCCTAAGTTACACAACTAAACCATAAACGCCGTGATATTCACACGTTATTGGTACCTTAATTACATAAGACAAGCGCTACCTGCATGATAAGCACATGATAAGTACTCAAATTACACATAACTATTATCAACTGTTTGAGAACCCTTATTTGGAACCTGAATATCACAATAAAAGCACCGTTTTAATGAGAAACAAACCTTTGGTATCTAAAATACACAATTAAAGCATAAACGGCATGAGAACCACACGTTAAGTACGTAAATTATCAACAAAAAGCATCAACAGCATGAGAAACACGCGTTTGGTACATAGATAACATACGATAATCACCAACTGCATGAGAAACACGCGTTTGGTACATAGATTACATACGATAATCACCAACGGCATGAGAAACACGCGTTTGGTACATAGATTACATACTATAATCACCAATTACATGATAAGCACACGTCTGGTACTTTAATTACACAATTAAAGCACCAATAACATGAGAACGACGTGTTTGGTATTTAAATTATAAACGAAAAGCACCAACGGTATAAGAACCACGCGTTTGGTACCTAAATTACACTATACAAACACCAACTGCACGATAAGCACACGTTTGGTACCTAAAATACTCAAGACAGGCACCAACGACTTGAGATAACGTGTTAAGTACGTAAATTACACACGACAAACAAGCACAAACGGCATGAGAAACATGCGTTTGATATCTACTTTACACAAGACAAGCACAAACAGCATTATCAGCACACGTTTAGTACCTAAATTACACGATTAAAACATAAACGGCATGCAAACCTCACGTTAAGTGCGTAAATTACAAACGACAAGCATCAACGGCATGAAAACCATGCGTTTGGTTCCTAATGTACATTAGACAAGCACAAACTGCATGATAAGCACACGTTTAGAACATAAAATACACAAGACGGACATCAACGGCGTGAGTTCCACAAGTTTGATGCCTAATATACACTAGACAGGTACTAACGGCATGAGAAAAAACGTTTGGTAACTAAACTATACATGACAAGCAACAACGGTATGAAGATCAAGAGATTGGTACCAAAATTACACAAGACATGCACTAATTGCATGATAAGCACACGTTTTGTGCCTGAATTATACAAGACATTAGTAACCTGCATTATAAGCACGTGACACGTGATTGGTACTTAAATTACACTAGACAAGCACGAACTGCGTAATATGCACTCGTTTGGTACCTAAATTAGACAAATAAAGCACCAACAGCATGGGAACATACTTGTTTTGTATTTAAATTACACAAAAAAGCACCAACTGCATGCGAACCACACGTTTGATACCTAAAATACACAGGTACCAACGGCATGAGAACCACACGTCTGGTACCAAATTACACAATTAAAGCACCAACGGCATGAGAACCACACGTTTGATGCACACGACAAGCCTTACCTGCGTGAAAATCACGTGTATGGTACTTAAATAACACAAGACAGGCAACAACCGCAAAAGAGAACATCACGATTAATACCTAAAACACACTAGACAGGCACCAACGGCATGACATGCGCACGTTTGGAACCTATATTACAAAAGAAAAGCACAAACAGCATGAGAACCACACGTTAGGTACCTAAATTACAAAAGTCAAGCGATTCCTGCATGATAAGCACGTGTTTAGTAATTAAATTACGCAAGACAAGCATCAATTGCAGAAGAACCACACGTTTGCTGCCGAATATACACAAGATAGGCACTTATGCTATGAGAACCACACGTTTGGTACCTAAATTACACAAGACAAGCACCAATTGCATGATAAGCACACGTTTGTGCCTAAATTATACAAGACAAGTGTTACGTGCATGATAACCACAATACACATGTTTGGTACTTAAATTACGCAAGGCAAGCACGATTGCATAATAAACACAAGTTTCGTACCTTTTCTCAATACACAACATCCTTACTCGACTATAGATTTTTCTTACTGGGTACTATACGTTCTAATCTATGTATACTCAACATCCTTACACGACATTCAAAATCCTTATTTTTACATCATATTTTCATAGGCGACACTACATTTTCTCACTCAATACACAACATCCTTACTCGACAATGAATTTTTTTAAAGGGCACTAGATTTTCTAATCTACTTAAAGGCATTATACTTACAAAACATTCAAATTCCTTATATACTCTATATTTTCATATGCGACACTAGATATTTTCACTCGATACACAACATCCTTACAAGACTATATTTTTATATTACTGGGCACTAGATTTTCTAATTTGTTAGTACGCAACTTCCTGATACATCATTCAATTTCCTTATATGACACTATATTTTCATACACGACACTAGATTTTCACAAGATCAACATATTGGAAATACAGTGTGCAATTGGTATATACCTTGTAATTGTTGAATTATAATGAAAATGTTTTAAGGTGATAACTGTGCTACACAACGTAATTCAAAATTGTTTTATTGTGTTGCAATATAATAAACTTAAAATATTTACGCCTTGTTACCGGGCGAGTTTTATAGCGACGAGGTTGAGCTTTCGATTCCCATGCAGGTCATAAATAGTTTTAATCTGTAATCTGGCTTCCAAAAATAACTCACGAGTAAAGACACGTAGGTGCATTGGAACATCCGACATATGTTCTATTCCTAACTCAAGGACAAATATAAGAAAAAGGAAGGGTTGTATAAAGCCAGGTATAGTATTAGGGGACGTGTGAACTGCCTTGTGTTGTCCCTCCTTAAAGGGAGTATATCAGGGGGGAATACTGTTTGTCTTAAAAATTGAAATTATATTTAAAATGAATAAAAAGCATCTTATCATCATTACTAAATAAATAGCGCTGTACTTGAATTCAAATCCCTATTTTGAAAATAAGACAACCCTTACATACTGATTAACGACCTTCACAACGTCACACGGACTCTTTCTAACATGAAATACTTTTTACTACGTGCAAACCTAGTGGCGATGACATGGACATTGAAATTCGTATCCCAACTGAGCCCCTGCATCAGCCGAAGCCACAGTGCCAGCAAAAATCCACAGCCTAACCTATCGAGCCACCCTAGATGTGTATAACTTGAAAACCTTTGTAATGTAATATAAGTTACAACACAGGACACATGGACTTCACAAGAACCTTAGCTTTTTCCAATATTACTTCAATAGGCAAAATAGTGAAATCATAGGGCATTTCCTTCGACTGATCAAAATTTTCCCAGCTTTCATAAATTAAATTCCTCCAACGTGCAATACCTTGAAACAGTGCAAAATACGGCCTTCCGATTTTGAAATCTTTCTTAAAAAGTTCCAATACCGCTGCATGTTTCGGTAAAAACCATGTATGTGTCATACCTGCCCCATGCATCCCGATCAGAAGATCTGTCTGACTGCTTATTTCGAGCTGTGTTGTCATTGGCAAGGATTCCAGTAAAACACCTTGTACGCATGCGTTAGGAAAAACCTCCATCAACCCTTCAATTAACTCTGCTTCATTGAAGATTTTTCGTTCCACGTTTCCTTTCATTTTCCTAGGATGATAAACAGCATCTCGCCTTATAATGACAGTTATTTTAAGTTCCTGACAATTAAGATTCGAATGTATGTTTACTGCATGTCGTTGTAAAATAAATGATCTAAATTCTTCTGTGTATCCATTCTCTTTGAGTCTAAAATCAACTATCGGCCCATCTCCCTCACGCAGTGACCATACAAGATTTTTGTAAATAACAGGTTTTGTCAAATGACCAACACGAATAAAAGGACCAAATAAAACGGTCCATGTTTTATCCAAACTTGTCAGAGGGTGACCGTCTAGAAAAAGAACAGACATATCGTCGGGTTGGATATGAAATTGCAACATCATTGTAAAAACGTTAAACACGCAGACACTCCAGCTCCAAAGGTTTGCGTAATCTTCCCTTGCAATGGCAATAGTTGTTTTTCTTACGTACATGTCATTTGTGATATTTTGTAATTCAGGACCATTAATGGCTTTATTGAACTTAAGCACACTAAGCCATTTCAATGTGCCTTGGTTAATGGTTACTTTGTTTTGATCTGTACAATTCATCTCCCAAAATCCCTTAGAAAATGTGTATTCTTCTTTGTTCAAACCCTGATTAGGTATATCGACAATCTCTTCGCCTCCTTTTGCTTGTGATTCTTTTCCCAGTCTTCTATCCGGAAACATGATGACGTTATGAAGTATTCCGAATCGATTGTCATAGATGATGATATTATCATCACAAAATCGGCCAATTTTAGAAGGATGTGTCCAAGACACCATCGGACCTTTGGCAATGGTAAAATCTGCATCAAAATAATCGAAGTGCGCTTTTATACTTGTTGGTTCATCACGGGAGTTTGAACATCGACTACATCTGTTTATCAGCAGCAAAGTGGTGTTCTGAAAAGCGTGTCTCGTATTGTTACTACCATTTGATTTAGATATGTTATCCTTTTGCAGAAAAATATTTCTATTTTTTAAGAGCGTAAAGTTAAACACATAAAGTGTAATGAAAAGTAATACTGCGACGGAGCATATCGCACATACTCTACCAATTCGTGCCATCGTTTATTCTTGTGTTTGTCAATATCAAAAAAGGTATTCCAGATATCAAGTTACCACCAAGAAAAATAATCGCATTTAATTTCCTGATGATATAATGTTCGCATAATCAACAAGGCCATTGATCTGAAATTAGAAAAAAATATAAAACATGTTTATTAAAAGCAAGGTTACTTGAACGAGAATCTCTGTCCTTATTTCTGCACTTATTTAATCAGAATTTCATGATCTATTAGCAAAATTCAAATATTGAATAACACCTTTTACAGCATGTAGAAGTCTGTCATTTAAATAAATCAATGTATCCCTAGTAGGTTTATATAAAATTGCATGTGCTATTAAAGTTTCCTATGCAGTTCGAATGTGTCGACTTGTTTGTGAGTAAACGTTTTAAGGACTATTTTTCAAATTTACACTTTCAGCAACGAGTGGTAAGAGACGAGTCTCAAACACACCTTCAGCAACGAATGATAGGAGGCGAGTGTCAAATCTACAGCTTCAGCAACGAGAATTAAGAAGCAATCCTCAAACTTACACTTTTAGCAACGGGTAATCAGTGACGAGTCTCGAACCAACACCTTCAGCAACGAGTGGTAAAAGAGAAGTAAGCGAGCCTCAAATTTACACTTTCAGTAACGAGTTTTAAGAGGCGATCTCAAACCTACTCCTTCAGCAATAAATGATTGGAGGCAAATGTCAAATCTATAGCTTCAGCTACCAGTGTTAAAACGATCCTCAAACCTACACTTTCAGCAACGAGTGGTAAGTGGCAAGGTTCAGATCTACACCTTCAGCAACGAGTGGTTTAACACAAATAACAAACCTACACCTTCAGTAACGAGTGATAAAAGACAAGTAACAAGCCTACACTTTCGGTAATGGGTGGTAATTGGCGAGTTTCAAACATAAACCTTCAGCAACGAATGATAAGTGGCGAGTCTCAAATGTAGCTCTTCAGTAACGAATTGAAAGAGGCGATTCTCAAAGCTAAACTGTCAGTAATGGGTAGAAAGAGGCGAGTGTCAAACATAAACCTTCACTAACGAATGGTAGGAGGCGTGTCTTGGAAACAGGCGAGTCTCAAAGATACACTTTCAGTAACCAGTTATAAGAGGCGATTCTCAAAGCTTACGAGTGGTAAGATGCTTGTCTGGTAAATGGCAAGTCTCAAAGCTATATCTTCAGCAAAAAGTGTTAAGAGGCGATTGTCAAAGGTGAACCGTCAGTAACGAGTGGAAAGAGGCGTATCTTGGTAAAAGGCGAATCTCAAGCATACACGTTCAGTAACGAGTTATAAGAAGCGATTCTCAAAGTTAAATCGTCAGCAACGAATGGAAAAAGGCGAGTCTCAAACCTACACCTCCGGTTACGAGTGGTAGTAGGCGTGTCTTGGTAATAAGCAAGTATCAAACCTACACATTCAGTAACGAGTTATAAGATGCGATCCTAAAAGCTTACGAGTGGTAAGATACATGTCTGGTAAATGGGTAGTCTCAAAGCTACATCTTCAGCAACTAGTGTTAAGAGGCGACCCTCAATGCTTAACCGTCAGTAACGAGTGGAAATAGGCGAGCCTCAAACCTACACCTTCAGCAATGAGTGGTAAAAGACAAGATACAAGCGAACACTTTCAGTATTGGGTGATTATAGGTGAGTTTCAAACATAAACCTTCACATTCAGCAACGAGTGGTAAAAGACAAGTAATAGGCCTACACTTTCATTAATGGATGGTAATAGGCGAGTTTCAAACATAAACCTTCACATTTAGCAACACGTTGTACGTGGTGAGTCTCAACCCTACACCTTCGGCAACAAGTGGTAAAAGACAAGTAACAAGCCTACACTTTCAGTAATGGGTAGTTATAGGCGAGTTTTAAACATAAACCTTCAGCATCGAATGATAAGTAGCGATTCTCGAACTTATATTTTCTGTAACGAGTTATAAGAGGCGATTCTCAAAGCTAAACCGTCAGTAACGAGTTGAAATAAGTGAGTCTTAAACATACACCTTCAGTAACGAGTGATAGGAAGCGTGTCTTGGTAAAAGGCGAGTCTCAAACCTACACCTTCAGCAACGAGTTATAGGAGGCGAGTCTGAATCCTACATCTTCAGAAACGAGTTATAAGAGGCGATTCTCAAAGCTAAACCATCAGCAACGAGTGGAAAGAGGCATGTCTCCAACCGACACCTTCAGTAACGAGCGGCAACAGGCGAGCCTCAAACCTACACCTTCTGCTGCGAGTGTTAAGAGGCGATCTTCAAACCTACACTTTCAGCAACGAATGGTAAGATGCATGCCTCAAACCTACACATTTATCGACGAGTGGTAAATGGCGAGTCTCAAACCTACATCTTCAGCAACGAGTGGTAAAAGACAAGTAACATACCTACACTTTCAGTAATGGACGGTAATAGGCGAGTTTCAAATATAAACCTTCAGCAACAAATGATAAGTCGCGAGTCTCAAATTTACATCCTCAGTAACGAATTATAGGAGACGATTTAATATCTAAGCTAAACGGTCTGTAACGAGTGGAAAGAGGTGAGTCTCAAATCTGAAATTTCAGCGATGAGTAGTAAGAGGCGTGTCTTGGTAATAGGCGAGTCTCAAACCTACACATTCAGTAACGAGTTGAAAGAGGCGATTCTCAAACCTATACCTTCAGCAAGGAGTTGAAAGAGGCGATTCTCAAAGCAACACCTTCAGTAGCGAGTGGAAAGAGATGAGTCTCAAACATACCACTTCAGCAACGAGTGGAAAGATGCGAGACTAAAACCTACACCTTCAGCAACGAGTGGATAGAAGCGAATCTAAAACCTGCACCTCTAGTAACGAGTGGAAACAGGAAATTCTCAAATCTACACCTTCAGCAAGGAGTAATAAGAAGCGAGTCTCAAACCTATACCTTCAGTAACCAGTGGAAAGAGGCGAGTCTCAAACATACACATTCAGTAACGAATTTAAAGAGGCGATTTTCAAACCAACACCTTCAGTAATGAGTGGTAGGAGGCTTATCTTGGACATAGACGATTCTCAAACCTACACCTGCAGTAACGAGTTATAAGAGGCGAGACTCAAAGCTAAACCATCAGTAACGAGTGGAAAGAGGCGAGTCTCAAACCTATATCTTCAGAAACGAGTGATAGGAGGCGTGTCTTTGTAAAAGGCGAGTCTCATAATAGACATTCAGTAACGAGTTATAAGAAGCGAGTCCAAAACCTACACCTTCAGTAACGAGTTATAAGAGGCGATTCTCAAAGTTTAACCGTCAGTAACGAATGGTTAGTGGCGAGTCTCAAACCTACACTTTCAACAAAGAGTGGTAAGAGGCGAGTCTCAAACTTACATCTTAAGCTAATATCAAACATGCACTTGCGCTATGTGTATTAGAGGGGCGGCTCAAACATACAAACCAAGCAACGAGTAAGAGGGGAGTTCAACAATGAATGAAAAGAGATAAATCTCAAATCAAATCCTAAAACAACGAGTGATAAGAGGGAAGTTCCAACCTATGCTCTCAGCAACGACTGGTTAGAGTTAATGAGAGTCATGAAGCTTATCTGAAATCTACACCCTTGGCATTGAATGGCAAGAGGTGATGCTATTATAATTTTGCAAATTTTATAAACATGCACAAATGAGATTTCTAAAATGATGCATTATATGGAACAAAACATTGTATCTATATGTAAGTTGATTTGGATGGGGTTTATCGTTATAAAATGTATTTAAGTACTGTATGGACCTTATATTTATTTTATTTAGTGTACTTTATTATTTTAATCCAAATCTACTGACTGAACTGTATTGAATATTTATAATGAAATATAACAAATTGTTAAATATAATAGCATTTAGGTGAGTGACGATAAATAGACCAGACATATCTATATGCTATAAATATATAAGTTAAGGAAGTTAAGGGGGTGATGTTAAATTTGTTTGTTTCCTGAAAGCTATCAGTTACAGGTTGTTACTGATTCACTATTTTATATGTTTAGGATTCAAAAGCAGTATTAGTTTCACGATACACTTTTCAGAAGTTTGTGTTAAATGATTTTGGATACAGATGATGGCAGCAACACACTTTTACCTTGGTGTTTGCATAACCGCAGATTTGTTAAATGGTCTGTTCCCTTGAACTTTTGTGGGTCTTTGTAAAAAGGCAACGTCAGCTTAACAAATGCATCTTGTTGAACTTTTACTTTGGTTCCTTGTTGACATTTATGGCATGATTTTGGCAGACGAGATAGCAAAAGTTTTGTAAATGGCAAAGTTGTGGTAAACACTAAACAAATCATTATGAGTACCAACAGATCAAGGACATGAATAAATAAACAGGCTTGAGACGGAGGGATGTTGGCCTTTTCATATGGGTGGTATTTGGATCAGAGCTGGCTAAAGCAGTTAATGAATTTAAGACTTCACTGAAAAATAAAGAAAGAAATAGAACAGAGAGAAGGAGCAAATGTTCAGCGTCACAAACAGGTAAAACATGTTCAGATTGATTAAGTTAAGGCCAGAAGTAAATGGCCTCTGTGTGATTATAGAAGCAATCAGAAATACATTTGAGGAAAACTCTGGAAATATGTTGATATAACACATAGAGTACTAAGGTTAAGTTCATAATCATTTATTTAGCTAGACTGCGAAGTAAGATCGGATGTATAGAGTCCTTTTTCTATGTAGAACCAGAGTTGGTTTTGAGTGGCCAGGGGGTTGAGTTTGGATTCGAACTCTACATGAGCGGACAATAATATCCTAGGCACTACCACCCCGCTTGTCAAGCCAAATACGAACAACAAATCTCGTCTAGTTTTTCCGTCATCAAAAAACTCCAGTTTCTCTATATTAAGTGAAATGTGTGCATTGGATCAAATATGACCTTAGAATTAAATCAAGTGCACAACAAAGAAAACACAATAAAGATTTTATTCTTTATGGCACAATCTAAGTGGAATCCAAAACCTGGAAGGCATCTTCAAATTTTGGTTAAAATGCATGGTAGTCTTTAACATAGTTTACGAAAGGAAACGGAATACATAGAAAACTATGCAAAGCTCCAAACGTCCTAACAGCTGGACGACATTTCTTGGGATGATGACAAGAAATAACTAGTTCTAAATAGTGTGGTCTGATTGTACAACAATAGGCTGTATATGTAGTGTGTTATATAAGTTTACAAACTGTTTTGAGTGTGAATTGGATTGGGTTTGGAACTGGAAAATACTTCTCGTTTGAATACCTTTCATATCAACTTGTTAAAGAGAATACGAGATCTCTAACAGCGTTTCATTTATTCACGGGGTATGAACAAACTTCATCATTTCGTTCGTGGGAAGAAAACTATAGCGCAGGGGAGCCCGGAAACAATAAGACATTTCAAACTTTATTCGCTAATTCCTCTAAATAACACATGAAAGTGTAATGCGAGTTATAGAGTGATTTGTATTTATCCCAACAACCACTTCGTCAAATGTAAATGAGTCCTTAAAGGTATAATTGTTCACACATAAGGGTGGCAAATCTATATCGAAATCTTAACTATAACGCACCAATTGAGCATCTTATCGAAATGTGTTTTATTTTTTCAGGGATACAGTTCTTTTTTCGACACTATTCAAAGCCCAAAAAACAGAATGGGATAAAAGATGAGAACCAATCTGGTCGTTTCTCTACATGCTGTAAAATGGTATTTCAGAAGAAAGTTTTGTGTACATCATAGTAATATATCAATAGCTGTTGCATACGTCTAAAATCTAATCTTTAATTTGTTCTAGCATTTATTGATGTCATGTTGATATACCCCTACCACTTTTATTTGCATATATATACAAATCTTTGCTTCTTTGCTTTGTTTAAAGCATAATTTTAGCAATTTTGAATCGTACGTGTCTAACCATATCTTTTTGTAAAACTCAATGAAAAAGTATAGAATATCTAAATGACAGTGATTTTTGCTAAATTTTTGCTAAATTTGAAGATTTTAGCAAATAGTTTGCATTTCTTTTGTCTTTTAGAATATTTTGTCTCACTAAAACCATTTAAATTGTCAAGTATAAGTATAAATGGATACAAATAGCCATAAAGAGTTACAAGATGGCATAAAAGACTGTAAAATTAGGATATACGTGAAATTTGTCAAATTTGGCGGCCATTTTTGTGGCCATCTTGGATTATTCTACCATTTTGAAAGTCTCGCGGTGGGCCTTGGTCTTTTTTCAAAGAAAAAATTGACCTTGAATAATGTTTGTGCCAAATTTGGTACTTTTCTAAAAAAAAAAGACACAATTCTCTCAATATACCGCACCATATTGCTCCACTATACACCCACATTAGCTAATAATAAGAATGGAGATTCAAACCTACACATCCATAAATCTACTTCTTCAGCAATGAGTGGCTTGAGTAAACACATCTTGAAAATATGTAACCGATGTTTAAGGCATAAGGTTGAGGCTATGTGTTAACGTTGTTTGCAATGAAGTCAGCAACAAAGATGTCAGGAAGCCATCATCAGCTTGAAGTCATTTCAAATTTGCATCGGACAAATTTCTATGAAAACATATCTGGGAAATAATGGCTTGGAATCACAGAACTCAAACAAAAGAAGAAATACGAGACTAGGGTTTATTGAGGCTATATATAAAAGGTTATGAAAAATTCAAAATCCTCTAAAGTGAATCTGAGTCTAAAACCTAGTTTAATATTTTCTTTAGGTTACATACCGATATTAACGTGTTTTGACACAAAATACTTGCAATTTGAAAAAAATAAATAATAATATTGTTAATACGCATCTCAGGGCTCGGCCATGTTTAGTTTCTTCAGTGTTATTGATTTTGTAAACAAATTGGTCCGGCATTGCTATATGTCAAATTGTGTGTCTACTAGCATTATTCGGTATAGTAAACACATTTCTGCAACCAGTGTGGTATAGCTGTGTAAGTATCGCTTTATCACGCATGCTAAACGCACTCGTGGTACTACGGTCAGCACTATTTATTTATATATTTTGTCATTTTGATACGAGTGCAACACTTAACTTAACGTAACCGCTGTATGATCAGTCGCTCAAAGTTTAAAGTTGTGTGTGGGGTCGATTACACACACATGTGAGGATCGATGTCCCAGAATCACGTAAACTTTTACTACAACAATTTAATTAATGAACGGATTTTGGTACAATTTCTGAAAACAATATTCAACATTTTATCTTTCAGATATTAGCATTATTTTCGTTATATAATGCAGTGATTGTACCATATGCTACAGTGCAATTATTATGTGATGCATTTTCGTTATATAATGCAGTGCTTGTACCGTATGCTACTGTGCAGTTATTGTGTGATGTATTATATAATGCAGTGCTTCTATCGTATGCTACTGTGCAGTTATTGTGTGATGTATTATATAATGCAGTGCTTGTACCATATACTACTGTTCAGTTATTGTGTGATGTTTTATATAATGCAGTGCTTGTAACATATGCAACTGTGCTGTTATTGTGTGATGTATTATATAATGCAGTGTTTGTACCATATGCTACTGTGCAATTATTATGTGATGTATTTTCGTTATATAATGCAGTGCTTGTACCGTATGCTACTGTGCAGTTATTGTGTGATGTATTATATAATGCAGTGCTTGTACCATATGCTACTGTTCAGTAATTGTGTGATGTGTTTTCGTTATATAATGCAGTGCTTGAACCATTTGCTACTGTGTAATTATTATGTTATGCATTTTCGTAATATAATGCAGTGCTAGTACCGTATGCTACTGTGCAGTTATTGTGTGATATATTATATTATGCAGTGCTTGTACTGTATGCTATTGTGCAGTTATTGTGTGATATATTATATAATGCAGTGCTTGTACCGTATGCAACTGTGCAGTTATGGTGTGATGTATTTTCGTTATATAATGCAGTGCTTGTACCATATGCTACTGTGCAATTATTATGTGATGTATTTTCGTTATATAATGCAGTGCTTGTATCATAAGCTACTGTTCAGTTATTGTGTGATGTGTTTTCGTTATATAATGCAGTGCTTGAACCATTTGCTACTGTGCAATTATTATGTGATGTATTTTCGTTATATAATGCAATGCTTGTGCCGTATGCTACTGTGCAGTTATTGTGTGATGTATTATATAATGCAGTGCGTGTGCCTTGTGCTACTGTGCAGTTATTGTGTGATGTATTATATAATGCAGTGCTTGTACCATATCAACTGTGCTGTTAGTGTGTGATGTATTATAAAATGCAGAGCTTGCATCATTTGCTACTGTGCAGTTATTGTGTGATTTATTATATAATGCAGTGCTTGCATCATATGCTACTGTGCAGTTATTGTGCTGTCTTTTCCACACCATCTACGGGTTAGAGTAATGTAGGAAATCGATAATACAGGCATATTGGATATATATACATAGCTGTCTTCACAACACCTGCCAAGGATTGGAGTATTGTGGGGAATTGGTAATACAAGAATATCCGAGCTATATACATAGCAGTCTTCTCCACACCCGCCACGGGTTGGAGCAATGTTGGGAATTGATAATACAAGAATATCCTAGCTATTTACATAGCTGTCTTCACCACACCTGCCACGGGTTGGAGCAATGTGGGGAATCGATAATACAAGAATATCTGAGCTATATACATAGCAGTCTTCACCACACCTGCCACGGGTTGGAGCAATGTGGGGAATCGATAATACAAGAATATCTGAGCTATATACATAGCTGTCTTCACCACACCTGCCACGGGTTGGAGCAATGTGGAGAATTGAAAATACAAGAATATCCTAGCTATATACATAGCTGTCTTCATCACACCTGCCACGGGTTTGAGCAATGTCAGGAATTGATTATACAAGAATATCTGAGCTATATACATAACTGTCTTCACCACACCCGCCACGGGTTGGAGCAATGTGGGGAATTGATAATACAAGATTATCCGAGCTATATACCTAGCAGTCTTCTTCACACCTGCCACGGGTTGGAGCAATGTGGGGAATCGATAATACAAGAATACCTTAAATATATACATAGCTGTCTTCACCACACCTGCCACGGGTTGGAGCAATGTGGGGAATCGATAATACAAGAATATCTGAGCTATATACATAGCTGTCTTCACAACACCTTCCACGGGTTGGAGCAATGTGGAGAATTGAAAATACAAGAATATCCTAGCTACATACATAGCTGTCTTCACCACACCTGCCACGGGTTTGAGCAATGTCGGGAATTGATTATACAAGAATATCTGAGCTATATACATAGCTGTCTTCACCACACCTGCAACGGGTTGGAGCAATGTGGAGAATTGAAAATACAAGAATAACCTAGCTATATACAAACTGTCTTCACCACAACTGCCACGGGTTTGAGCAATGTCGGGAATTGATTATACAAGACTATCTGAGCTATATACATTGCAGTCTTCTCACCACATGGCACGGGGTGGAGCAATGTTGGGAATTGATAATACAAGAATATCTGAGCTATATACATAGATGTCTTCGCCACAATTGCCGCGGGTTGGAGCAATGTGGGGAATTTAAATACAAGAATATCCGAGTTATATACATGGTAGTCTTCTCTACACCTGCCACGGGTTGGAGCAATGTTGGGAATTGATTATACAAGAATATCTGAACTATATACATAGCAGTCTTCTCACCACCTGCCACAGGTTGGAGCAATGTTGGGAATTGATAGTACAAGAATATCTGAGCTATATACATAGCAGTCTTCTCCACATCTGCCATGGGTTGGAGCAATGTGGGGAATTGATAATACAAGAATATCTGAGCTATATACATAGCAGTCTTCTCACCACCTGCCACGGGTTGGAACAATGTGGGGAATTGATTATACATGAATATCCGAATTGTATACATAGCAGTCTTCTCCACACCTGCCACGGGTTGGAGCAATGTTGGGAATTGATAATACAAGAATATCTGAGCTATATACATAGCTGTCTTCTCCACACCTGCCACGGGTTGGAGTAATATTGGGAATTGATAATACAAGAATATCTGAGCTATATACATAGCAGTCTTCTCCACACCTGCCACGGGTTGGAGCAATGTGGGGAATTGATAATACAAGAATTCCAAGCTATATACATAGCAGTCTTCTCCACACCTGCCACGGGTTGGAGCAATGTGGGGAATTGATAATACAAGAATTCCAAGCTATATACATAGCAGTCTTCTCCACACCTGCCACGGGTTGGAGCAATGTGGGGAATTGATAATACAAGAATATCCAAGCTATATACATAGCTGTCTTCTCACCACCTTCCACAGGTTGGAGCAATGTTGGGAATTGATAGTACAAGAATATCTGAGCTATATACATAGCAGTCTTCTCCACATCTGCCATGGGTTGGAGCAATGTGGGGAATTGATAATAAAAGAATATCTGAGCTATATACATAGCTGTCTTCTCACCACCTGCCACGGGTTGGAACAATGTGGGGAATTGATTATACTAGAATATCCGAATTGTATACATAGCAGTCTTCTCCACACCTGCCACGGGTTGGAGCAATGTGGGGAATTGATAATACAAGAATATCTGAGCTATATACATAGCTGTCTTCTCCACACCTGCCACGGGTTGGAGTAATTTTGGGAATTGATAATACAAGAATATCTGAGCTATATACATAGCAGTTTTCTCCACACCTGCCACGGGTTGGAGCAATGTGGGGAATTGATAATACAAGAATTCCAAGTTATATACATAGCAGTCTTCTCCACACCTGCCACGGGTTGGAGCAATGTGGGGAATTGATAATACAAGAATATCCAAGCTATATACATAGCTGTCTTCTCACCACCTGACACGGGTTGGAGCAATGTGGGGAATTGAAAATACAAGAATATCTGAGCTATATACATAACCGTCTTCTCCACACCTGCCACATGTTGGAGCAATGTGGGGAATTGATAATACAATAATATCCAAGCTATATACAGAGCAGTCTTCTCCACACCTGCCACGGGTTGGAACAATGTGGGGAATTGATAATACAAGAATATACAAGCTATATACATGGCTATCTTCTCACCACCTGCCACGGGTTGGAGCAATGTGGGGAATAGATTATACAAGAATATCCGAACTATATACATAGCAGTCCTCTCCACACCTGCCACGGGTTGGAGCAATGTTGGGAATCGGTAATACAAGAATATCTGAGCTATATACATAGCTGTCTTCTCCAAACCTGCTACGGGTTGGAGCAATGTGGGGAATTGATTATACAAGAATATCTGAACTATATACATAGCTGTCTTCATCACACCTGCCACGGGTTTGAGCAATGTCAGGAATTGATTATACAAGAATATCTGAGCTATATACATAACTGTCTTCACCACACCCGCCACGGGTTGGAGCAATGTGGGGAATTGATAATACAAGATTATCCGAGCTATATACATAGCAGTCTTCTTCACACCTACCACGGGTTGGAGCAAAGTGGGGAATCGATAATACAAGAATATCTTAGCTATATACATAGCTGTCTTCACCACACCTGCCACGGTTTGGAGCAATGTGGGGAATCGATAATACAAGAATATCTGAGCTATATACATAGCTGTCTTCACAACACCTTCCACGGGTTGGAGCAATGTGGAGAATTGAAAATACAAGAATATCCTAGCTATATACATAGCTGTCTTCACCACACCTGCCACGGGTTTGAGCAATGTCGGGAATTGATTATACAAGACTATCTGAGCTATATACATAGCTGTCTTCACCACACCTGCAACGGGTTGGAGCAATGTGGAGAATTGAAAATACAAGAATAATCTAGCTATATACAAAGCTGTCTTCACCACAACTGCCACGGGTTTGAGCAATGTCGGGAATTGATTATACAAGACTATCTGAGCTATATACATTGCAGTCTTCTCACCACATGCCACGGGTTGGAGCAATGTTGGGAATTGATAATACAAGAATATCCGAGCTATATACATAGATGTCTTCGCCACAATTGCCGCGGGTTGGAGCAATGTGGGGAATTTAAATACAAGAATATCCGAGCTATATACATGGTATTCTTCTCTACACCTGCCAGGGGTTGAATTGATTATACAAGAATATCCGAACTATATACATAGCAGTCTTCTCACCACCTGCCACGGGTTGGAGCAATGTTGGGAATTGATAGTACAAGAATACCTGAGCTATATACATAGCAGTCTTCTCCACAGCTGCCATTGGTTGGAGCAATGTGGGGAATTGATAATAAAAGAATATCTGAGCTATATACATAGCTGTCTTCTCACCACCTGCCACGGGTTGGAACAATGTGGGGAATTGATTATACAAGAATATCCGAACTGTATACATAGCAGTCTTCTCCACACCTGCCACGGGTTGGAGCAATGTTGGGAATTGATAATACAAGAATATCTGAGCTATATACATAGCTGTCTTCTCCACACCTGCCACGGGTTGGAGTTATGTTGGGAATTGATAATACAAGAATATCTGAGCTATATACATAGCAGTGTTCTCCACACCTGCCACGGGTTGGAGCAATGTGGGGAATTGATAATACAAGAATTCCAAGCTATATACATAGCAGTCTTCTCCACACCTGCCACGGGTTGGAGCAATGTGGGGAATTGATAATACAAGAATATCCAAGCTATATACATAGCTGTCTTCTCACCACCTGACACGGGTTGGAGCAATGTGGGGAATTGAAAATACAAGAATATCTGAGCTATATACATAGCAGTCTTCTCCACACCTGCCACGTGTTGGAGCAATGTGGGGAATTGATAATACAAGAATATACAAGCTATATACATGGCTGTCTTCTCACCACCTGCCACGGGTTGGAGCAATGTGGGGAATAGATTATACAAGAATATCCGAACTATATACATAGCAGTCCTCTCCACACCTGCCACGGGTTGGAGCAATGTTGGGAATCGGTAATACAAGAATATCTGAGCTATATACATAGCTGTCTTCTCCAAACCTGCTACGGGTTGGAGCAATGTGGGGAATTGATTATACAAGAATATCTGAACTATATACATAGCTATCTTCTCACCACCTGTCACGGGTTGAAGCAATGTCGGGAATTGATTATAGAAGAATATCCGAACTATATACATGGCAGTCTTCTCACCACCTGCCACGAGTTGGAGCAATGTGGGGAATTGGTAATACAAGAATATCTGAGCTATATACAAAGCTGTCTTCTCCACACCTGCCAGGGGTTTGAACAATGTTGGGAATTGATAATACAAGAATATCTGATCTATATACATAGCAGTCTTCTCACCACCTGCCACGGGTTGGAGCAATGTTGGGAATTGATAATACAAGAATATCTGAGCTATATACATAGCTGTCTTCTCCACAAATGCCACGGGTTGGAGCAATGTGGGGAATTGGTAACACAAGAATATCCGAGCTATATACATAGCTGTCTTCTCACCACCTGCCACGGGTTGGAAAAATATTGTGAATTGATAATACAAGATTATCTGAGCTATATACATAGCAGTCTTTTCCACACCTGCCACGGGTTGGAACAATGTGGGGAATTGATAATACAAGAATATCTGAGCTATATACATAGCAGTCTTCTCCACACCTGCCAAGGGTTGGAGCAATGTGGGGAATTGGAAATACAAGAATATCTGATCTATATACATAGAGTCTTCTCACCACCTGCCACGTGTTGGAGCAATGTGGGGAATTGGTAATACAAGAATATCTGAGCTATATACAAAGCTGTCTTCTCACCACCTGCCAGGTGTTGGAGCAGTGTGGGGAATTGATAATACAAGAATATCCGAGCTATATAGAAAGCAGTCTTCTCCACACCTGTCACTTGTTGGTGCAATGTTGAGAATTGGTAATACAAGAATATCTGAACTAAACACATAGCTGTCTTCTCACCACCTGCCACGGGTTGGAGCAATGTTGGAAATTGATAATACAAGAATATCTGAGCTATATACATAGCAGTCTTCTCCACACCTGCCACGGGTTGGAGCAATGTTGGGAATTGATAATACAAGAATATCTGAGCTATATAAATAGCTGTCTTCTCACCACCTGCCACGGTTTGGAGCAATATTGGGAATTGATAATACAAGAATATCTGAGCTATATACATAGCAGTCTTCTCCATACCTGCCACGGGTTGGAGCAAAGCTGGAAATTGATAATACAAGAATATCTGAGCTATATACATAGCAGTCTTCTCCACACCTGCCACGGGTTGGAGCAATGTGGGGAATTGGTAATACAAGAATATCTGAGCTATATACATAGCTGTCTTCTCTACACCTGCCACGGGTTGGAGCAATGTTGGGAATTGATAATACAAGAATATCCGAGCTATATACATGGCAGTCTTCTCACCACCGGCAACGGGTTGGAGCAATGTTGGGAATTGATAATACAAGAATATCTGAGCTATATACATGGCAGTCTTCTCACCACCGGCAACGGGTTGGAGCAATGTTGGGAATTGGTAATACAAGAATATCCGAACTATATACATAGCAGTCTTCTCCACACCTGCCACAGGTTGGAGCAATGTTGGGAATTGGTAATACAAGAATATCCGAACTATATACATAGCTGTCTTTTCCACACTTGCCACGGGTTGGAGCAATGTTGGGAATTGATAATACAAGAATATCCGAGCTATATACATAGCAGTCTTCTCTACACCTGCCACGGTTTGGAGCAATGTTGGGAATTGATAATACAAGAATATCTGAGCTATATACATGGCAGTATTCTCACCACCGGCAACGGGTTGGAGCAATGTTGGGAATTGGTAATACAAGAATATCCGAACTATATACATAGCAGTCTTCTCCACACCTGCCACAGGTTGGAACAATGTTGGGAATTGGTAATATAAGAATATCTGAGCTATATACATGGCAGTATTCTCACCACCGGCAACGGGTTGGAGCAATGTGGGGAATTGGTAATACAAGAATATCCGAACTATATACATAGCAGTCTTCTAACCACCTGCCACGGGTTGGAGCAATGTTGGGAATTGGTAATAAAAGAATATCCGAACTATATACATAGCTGTCTTCTCCACACTTGCCACGGGTTGGAGCAATGTTGGGAATTGATAATACAAGAATATCCGAACTATATACATAGCAGTCTTCTCCACACCTGCCACAGGTTGGAGCAATGTTGGGAATTGGTAATACAAGAATATCCGAACTATATACATGGCAGTCTTCTCACCACCTGCAACGGGTTGGAGCAATGTGGGGAATTGATTATACAAGAATATCTGAGCTATATACATAGCAGTCTTCTCTACACCTGCCACGGGTTGGAGCAATGTGGGGAATTGATAATATCAGAATATCCGAACTATATACATGGCAGTCTTCTCACCACCTGCCACGGGTCGGAGCAATGTGGGGAATTGATTATACAAGAATATCTGAACTATATACATGGCAGTCTTCTCACCGCCTGCCACGGGTTGGAGCAATGTGGGGAATTGATAATACAAGAATATCTGAGCTATATACATAGCTGTCTTCACCACATCTGCCACGGGTTGGAGCAATGTGTGGAATTGATAATACAAGAATATCAGAGCTTTATACATAGCAGTCTTCTCAACACTTGCCACGGGTTGGAGCAATGTTGTGAATTGATTATACAAGAATATCTGAGCTATATACATAGCAGTCTTCTGTACACCTGCCACGGGTTGGAGCAATGTGGGGAATTGATAATACAAGAATATCCGAACTATATACATGACAGTCTTCTCACCACCTACCACGGGTTGGAGCAATGTGGGGAAATTGGTTATACAAGAATATCTGAACTATATACATGGCAGTCTTCTCACCACCTGCCACGGGTTGGAGCAATGTTGGGAATTGATAATACAAGAATATCCGAGCTATTTACATAGCTGTCTTCACCACACCTGCCACTGGTTGGAGCAATGTGGGAAATTGATAATACAAGAATATCCGAGCTATATACATAGCTGTCTTCACCACACCTGCCACGGGTTGGGGCAATGTGGGGAGATGATTATACAAGAATATCCGAGCTCTATACATAGCTGTCTTCACCACACCTGCCACGAGTTGGAGCAATGTGGGGAGATGATTATACAAGAATATCAGAGCTATATACATAGCTGTCTTCACCACACCTGCCACGGGTTGGAGCAATGTGGGGAATTGGTAATACAAGATTATCCAAGCTATATACATAGCTGTCTTCTCACCACCTGCCACGGGTTGGAGCAATGTGAGGAATTGATAATACAAGAATATCCGAACTATATACTTGGCAGTCTTTTCACCACCTGCCACGGGTTTGTGCAATGTCGGGAATTGATTATACAAGAATATCTGAGCTATATGCAAAGCTGTCTTCACCACACCTGCCACGGGTTGGAGCAATATGGGGAGATGATAATACAAGAATATCCGAGCTATATACAAAGCTGTCTTCACCACACCTGCCACGGGTTGGAGCAATGTGGGGAGATGATAATACAAGAATATCCGAGCTATATACATAGCAGTCTTCTCCACACCTGCCACGGGTTGGAGCAAAGTTGGAAATTGATAATACAAGAATATCCGAACTATATACATAGCTGTCTTCTCACCACCTGCCAAGTGTTGGAGCAATGTGGGGAATTGATTATACAAGAATATCTGAGCTATATACATAGCAGTCTTCTCCACACCTGCCACGGGTTGGAGCAAAGTTGGGAATTGATAATACAAGAATATCCGAACTATATACATAGCTGTCTTCTCACCACCTGCCACGGGTTGGAGCAATGTTGGGAATTGATTATACAAGAATACCCGAGCTATATACATAGCAGTCTTCTCCACACCTGCCATGGGTTGGAGCAAAGTTGGGAATTGATAATACAAAAATATCCGAACTATATACATAGCTGTCTTCTCTCCACCTGCCACGGGTTTGAGCAATGTGGGGAATTGATTATACAAGAATATCCGAGCTATATACATAGCAGTCTTCTCCACACCTGCCACGGGTTGGAGCAAAGTTGGGAATTGATAATACAAGAATATCCGAACTATATACATAGCTGTCTTCTCACCACCTGCCACGGGTTGGAGCAAAGTTGGGAATTGATAATACAAGAATATCCGAACTATATACATAGCTGTCTTCTCACCACCTGCCACGGGTTGGAACAATGTGGGGAATTGATTATACAAGAATATCTGAGCTATATACATAGCAGTCTTCTCCACACCTGCCACGGGTTGGAGCAATGTGGGGAATTGATAATACAAGAATATCCGATCTATATACATAGCAGTCTTCTCACCACCTGCCACGGGTTGGAGCAATGTGGGGAATTGATAATACAAGAATATCCGAACTATATACATAGCTGTCTTCTCACCACCTGCCACGGGTTGGAGCAATGTGGGGAATTGATTATACAAGAATATCCGAACTATATACATAGCTGTCTTCTCACCACCTGCCACGGGTTGGAGCAATGTGGGGAATTGATAATACACGAATATCCGAACTGTATACATAGCTGTTTTCTCACCACCTGCCACGGGTTGGAGCAATGTGGGGAATTGATTATACAAGAATATCTGAGCTATATACATAGCTGTCTTCTCCACACCTGCCACGGGTTGGAGCAATGTGGGGAATTGATTATACAAGAATATCCGAACTATATACATAGCTGTCTTCTCACCACCTGCCACGGGTTGAGGCAATGTTGGGAATTGATAATACAAGAATATCCGAACTATATACATAGCTGTCTTCTCACCACCTGCCACGGGTTGGAGCAATGTTGGGAATTGATTATACAAGAATATCCGAGCTATATACATAGCAGTCTTCTCCACACCTGCCACGGGTTTGAGCAAAGTTGGGAAATGATAATACAAGAATATCCGAACAATATACATAGCTGTCTTCTCACCACCTGCCACGGGTTGGAGCAATGTGGGGAATTGATTATACAAGAATATCTGAGCTATATACATAGCAGTCTTCTCCACACCTGCCACGGGTTGGAGCAATGTGGGGAATTGATTATACAAGAATATCCGAACTATATACATAGCTGTCTTCTCACCACCTGCCACGGGTTGGAGCAATGTTGGGAATTGATAATACAAGAATATCCGAACTATATACATAGCTGTCTTCTCACCACCTGCCACGGGTTGGAGCAATGTGGGGAATTGTATATACAAGAATATCCTAGCTATATACATAGCATTCTTCTCCACACCTGCCACGGGTTGGAGCAAAGTTGGGAAATGATAATACAAGAATATCCGAACAATATACATAGCTGTCTTCTCACCACCTGCCACGGGTTGGAGCAATGTGGGGAATTGATTATACAAGAATATCTGAGCTATATACATAGCAGTCTTCTCCACACCTGCCACGGGTTGGAGCAATGTGGGGAATTGATAATACAAGAATATCCGAGCTATATACATAGCTGTCTTCTCCACACCTGCCACGGGTTGGAGCAATGTGGGGAATTTATAATACAAGAATATCCGAGCTATATACAAAGCTGTCTTCATCACATCTGCCACGGGTTGGAACAATGTGCGAAATCGATAAGATAAGAACATGAGGATTCAGTAATAACATCTGAGAAATCCATTCTCATATTAACATAAATGTTTATCTTAAAAACCGAAAGAATGCAGCATTAGTATTAAGAAAATATTACGTATCATATTGTAATGGCACTGGTTCCCGTTTAACTTATATTGATATCAAAAACTTGTTAATATATTATAATTCACACAGTATACTATAGTGTACATTTGTTGATATTCACTAAAGGTGTCATAAACTATACTGATTCTTTTTCCCTCAAATGAAAAAACAAAACAAAAGAAAAATGAAAGGTTGAACTTCTTTAGAACGTACGTTGTTTTCATACAATAGTTATTTCCCTTGTTCACTCATTAAACAGACAAAAAGTTAGGGCATTTGAGTGATACCTACCTATCTACCTACCTACCTAATTACCTACTTACACAACCTACCTGTCTGCCTGCCTGCCTGCAGGAATAAATATGGTGTCCATGAATAACCGTTAGTAAGCCGTAATGTTGTCATGTGATAAATGTTTTCTCAAAGGGATTGATTAAGGCAAATATAATACCTTTGAAATTAAATTTAACTTCTATGTTATCCAAATCATTCACAATGTCAAAAACAACATTTTCATTTTCCCTTTCTTTTTAAACACATTTATGATTAGAGACGCGCTTTTTCCTTGTTTACATACAACTGACATGTCCCGGTAAGATATCCAATATTAGACTATTTATCTATGTTAGGTTAACATGCACTCCGAATAGCTCACGCATGTTGATCTGCCGTTGGGGGTCAGGAGGTCCACACGCGAAACAATCACAGGCATTTGTTATTATTTGGATAGACTAGTTACACAGGTTTAAAAGGTAAATCGTGTTTCTATCTTGGCTGTGTAATCCCATGTTCACGTAAAATAAATCACACACACACACACACACACACACACACACACACACACAAATACACTAAATCCAGATAATAAAAATATTATATAACTTACATTTCTTTTACTATACCTATTGTGCTGAAACATGACATGATCAAGAGTACATTAGCAATATCTTTAGATTTAGATTTTTGTGGTTGTATATGATATTAGCATAGTCATGGTAACATATGAATTTTAGCATATCCAAGGTAACGTGCAATAGTTAGTATATCTAATGTACCATATGAATGTTAGCATATCCATGATAACTTACGATTGTTAGCATATCCATGGTAACGTGCAATAGTTCGCATATTCATTGTAATATATAATAGTTAGCATATGCGTGGTAACATATGATAGTTGGAATAGTCATGGAAACGTACTATAGTTAGCATATTCGTGGAAACATATGATAGTAAGAATATCCATGGTAACATATGATATTTAGCAAATTCATGGTAACATATGATTGTTAGCACATTCATGGTAACGTGCAATAATTAGCATATCCATGGCAACGTATGATAGTTAACATATCCGTGGTAACATATGATAGTTAGCATATCCGTGGTAACATATGATAGTTAGCATATCCGTGGTAACATATGATATTTAGTAAATTGATTGTTAGCATATCCATGATAACGTACAATAATTAGCATATACGTGACAACGTATGATAGTTAGCATATTCGTGGTAACATATGGAAGTATATTCATGGTAACATATGATATTTAGCATATTCATGGTAACAGGTGATAGTTCGCATATTCATGGTTACATGTGATACTTATCATATGACAGAATAAAACATAACAAACAGTTTATTTTTATTTAATTTTATAGGTTGGAGTAAAAAAAGAATAAAAGGAAAATTACATTTGTACTTATTAAGATTGTTTACACATAGTCTAAAAACTAGCGTGATTTCACATAAGTTATAACAAAACTTCTTGAATATGAAGTTTTAGGCAGACAAACTTAAGTTTTACTATATTCATATGCTATAGAGTTGTTAAATTACTGATATAGACGATGACTCAATGTGTAAACTTGAATACAATTCAGTCTCAACATTCAATTTGCCATGTGTACTTATAAATGTGCGAGTGTCTTAACCACATGTAAATCAATTGCTTGAATGTTATGCTTACAGCAAAATGAGTTTATCTAAATGTTAAGAACCGTGCTAATAACCTTTGAATATGATTACACAAGTAAATTATCTTAATTTGCTGCGATCTGTATCATAAATTGTGACAAGATAGAGATAATCGAAATATATGCGCACACATGCTACGGGGACACAATGTTGATTCACAAGCTACGCCAGTTACATTTATTCATATGCACTACATGTATTTGATGTTTTAGGCATGTTTCTTCATTCACACGTTGCAGTTGTCCAATGTGGTAATATAAAGTTAGACACTGCCAATGCAATGTATGACTCACACACAAAAGCTGTTTTTAAGTGTCTAGCAACAGCTACATATTAACTGTTTTTCAAACGTCCGAAAAAATAGGTACGCTAAATCCTAGACACTGAACTCCTGTGTGCGTAGAAAATATTCTTAAGTAAATGAAATCATCAGAACCCGCACATCACCTGATGGGTGTAAAGTCAAGTCCCGATAAGACACGAACCACAAGAGCATTCATCTAAACTTTGGCATGCGTAGTTTTTTATTTACAAGCTTAGCTCATAAACCATACCAGTGTTCAAGGATTGTAGAGTAACAATATTTGAAACGTATGTATTGAGAAAGAAACTGCATACACGAAGAAACATATGGAAAAACATGACACATGATTAAATGTAATCTAAGAAAAATAGCACGAGTGCTCGATTCCTCGAGCATGGGTCCATTTGACCCCCGCCATTTTGACTGAAATGCAAACCAACGCGTACTGTAGTACTATGGTCAGATACCTTTGCTAAACCATTACATATCACTGCCCGCCATCCTCATATAGGTTTTGGGATGATTATAATGATCATACATTTACTAGATTTAACAGTCGTATAACCCTTCATGTATTTTTTTCTTTATAAAAAGATAAAGTTCATAATTTTATAAACAACAAATAAAAATACTTGGAGATTGATCACCTGTCCTGTAATAAGTCCATGTTGTATAACAATTGACTTGGTGAGCAAACGCGCAATTGCATTTAAGGTATTGAATGAGAGAACAATAGATGTGGACAATGAATGCGTGGCTACCTCTTATTTTCATTTAAATGCAAAGGATTTTTTTTTAAATTCCTGACAATTGTCGCCAAATTTTAATTTACCTAAACAGCACAATTAAATAACTAATATAACTTACTCGATCCAAGTGTTGCATTGAATATTCCAATAAAAACAAGGTATCCGAAATTGAAACGAAAACCTTAATTTTTTGTGACTTTGTAACAGCTGTATTTTATCTCTAAGATACTAAACAATATTAGCCTCAAATGGATACACCCATTTAAGTTTATCTTACATACCAGAGTAAACGCCGACCTATAAAGACTTGTTTAAACCAATAATCTATATTCATAAATAGATAGAAACTTGAGACTTGTAGTAAAATTATTATAATATAGAATAATACACACTAACTAGAATATCGTATTACATACGCTTTAAAGGTTTGAAAAAAGTAATACAAGTACATGTATTGTTAACCCCTTCAGTGTATGTACGCATACAACTATTCGTGTTTAAGAATGTATTTAAAGCTGCTCAATCAGTATCTGTTACGGGATTCGAACTCGGATCGCCCAAGCGCCAATCGGCGGATATAACCACTATGCTATGTATGAATATATCGAAATCGGCGGTATAAATCAAAGTTAAAACTTAACCGCTTAAACGGATTTAATTTATAATGCCCCGAAACGGACATAACTACCACATCATTGACATTATTCCATGAATCAAGTATAATTCAAATATTGGCGATAACAGCTAGTTTAAAAACATATGTTTTGGCTATGATTAACGCTATTTTGCACAAGGCATGATAAAGATAATCACCATTCATATCAAAGAGTCTCTAAAACGGAAAATATATTCGCTAGATATTTCTTATTTTACTTATAATTAACATTGCAACCATTTCCGTGGTTGAAAAATACGCTGTTATGCATAAATAACCAGCATTCGGACCAACTCGCCAATTATCCTAATAGACCACTCAATTTGTATAAGTTCAACAGGTAAATTTTGTCGTAAACTGTACCCGGTTTTCGCGAAAATGCAGACAAGTTTCTAATTTCATGCATTTTGTAAACATCCAGTTATTTCAATAAAGTGCAATGAAAACGTCACGTGTTAATGCAGCTTTTAAGTACTACACCAAATGCCAACTATACAGCTTCAGTAAATATATAGAAATTAGGATTGAAAATGGGAGATATGATTATCGAAGTTAAACTGGATTAATTGAATGTTAAGTGTCAGTTGAATGTCATCGACATCTAACTTATGATCAGCAGTGCTTGAATCTCATACTCAAAGAGAGGTTAGTGCCTAATTCACTATGTACTGCAATTGAATTTAATGCTCGCGGTGTTTTATCGCACTTCTATTCTTTGTGTAAAGTTTACTGCATAAGCTAAAATGAAGAGTACCTCGGCGATCTCCAATACTGTCGCAGTATATACACTGTAAATTGTGTATTGACGCGTGTTGTCACATCGTTCGAAAGGTGTCATTGGACTCTACACTGCTTAAATGCTTTGAATTACAGTCGTTTCGTAACCTGGTCGATTCGTACTCAACTCTTGACATTTCGTACCTTAGCTCTGGTTGAGTTGTATCTTAGCCGTAGATGATGCGTACCTAGCCCTGGACGATTCGTAGCCTTGTTAATTTTCCATATTCATCTATTGATTTTTGGTTAGGTCGCATGAGCGACTGAACCCTATATAAGGGCCAGTTAAGAAATTGACTCTGAGCGCTGCCATATTGAAACGTCACGACCACGTGTTAAAAACACGGCATTCGCCACATGGAGCTCGCCATTGTTTTTCTAAACAGTGCATTATGGGGATGTACAAACCGCTAATGATATTAAAACCGGTCATGTTCCGGCTGTTCCGACCACTGTCCGGCTAAAAGTAAAATTCAATTGTGGTGTGTGCAATAACTGATTGTGACGTTTTAATGCACTAATTGAGATCACTATGAACAGTTCTTTGCATATTTAATCAGGCAAAAAAATGGAAATGCTTTAAATCAAGGAATTTAATCAAATTCCTTGCTTAAATGAGGTCTTGAAACATATTTATTTTGACAATTTATCGCCGTTTCTGACAGATTCCTTACGAGTTAATGTAAATAATTTTCAATTACGATGTATTTACTCAATTATTATAATATGCTGAACACATAACATTAAAAATTATAACAAAATAAAAAACAGCTACAGTTGTTTATTTTACTAGATACAACAGAACTGTAAAGATAGTTTACAGGTGTGACATATTTTCAGCACGCCGTCAGAATCAGATATATCGCCGAACATCATCAACAAATTTTTAACTGTTGTTTTTTAAAAATAACATATCCACAAATTAATTTAAAATATGTATACGAATTATTTTGAAATATAATAAGATCAAAATAGTAAATTGTATAGAACATAGAATTAAGTACGTCAGACAATATATAAGGTAAGTTTCTTTTTAAATATGCAAATGGCAATACATAATGATTGCGATCAGTTCATTTAAACGTCAAATTTATTATCAGGCATACCACATTTGCCTTTTCCCTGCAGCCTGAAATTCGCTGTGTCAGCCGGAATCTTGTCGGGGTAGCCATCATCAGCTTGAAGTCATTTCAAATTGGCATCGGACACAATTATATGAAAACACATCTGGGAAAGAATCCCTTGGAATCACAGAACTCAACCAAAAGAAGAAATATGAGACTAGGGTTTATTGAGGCTGTACATAAAAGGTTATGAAAAATTTAAAATCCCCTAAAGAGAATCTGAGTCTTAAAGCAACACATCCACGTTTGAACTTTTAAAAACAAAATTAATTGAGTTATGAGCACATTTCCCATACAAACATATGATCAATTAGCTGTATATGAGCATATAAACACAATCCGGATCAAAATGATGCCCAAATTATAATGCGTGACTAACACTTTATAAAACAAGCGTGTAACTCACCCGAGTCAAAAAGAAATTGTCAAAATGACTTTCAAGGCAGGTAAAGTACACTACGCACTAAAACGTGAAGTTTTTTAATACGACTCGCATAATTCAATTTGAAGCCAAGTTGGAATCCTCGGCAATTTAAAAATAATTTATAAAGCGTTTGTCACGCTTTATAATTTGGACATCTTTTTTTTTAAAATTCTAAAGCGTTCTGGATAGTGTTTGTTAGCACATATATATATGGGAAATGTGCCCACAACTCAACTGAAAAACTTTTTAAAAAGGTTTAAACGTGGATGTGTTGCTTTAAACCTAGTTTAATATTTTCTTTAGGTTACATACCGATATTAACGTGTTTTGACACAAATACTTGCAATTTGAAAAAAAAAATAATTGTGTAAATACGCATCTCAGGGCTCGGCCATGTTTAGTTTCTTTAGTGTAATTGATTTTGTGAACAAATTGGTCCGGCATTGTTATATGTCAAAGTGTGTGTCTACTAGCATCATTCGGTATAGTAAACACATTTCTGCAACCAGTGTGGTATAGCTGTGTAAGTATCGCTTTATCACGCATGCTAAACGCACTCGTGGTGCTACGGTCGGCACTATTTATTTATTTATTTTGTCATTTTGATACGAGTGCAACACTTAACTTAACGTAACCGTTGTATGATCAGGCGTCCAAAGTTTAAAGTTGTGTGGCGGGTCGATTACACACACATTTGAGGATCGATTCCCAGAATTACGTTAACTTTTACTACAACAATTTTATTAATGAAAGGATTTTGGTACACTTTCTGGAAACAATATTCAATATTTTGTCTTTCAGATATTAGCACTATTTTCGTTATATAATGCAGTGCGTGTACCATATGCTACTGTGCAATTATAATGTGATGTATTTTCGTTATATAATGCAGTGCTTGTACCGTATGCTACTGTGCAGTTATTGTGTGATGTATTATATAAAGCAGTGCTTGTACCGTATGCTACTGTGAAGTTATTGTGTGATATAGTTTCGTAGTATAATCCAGTGCTTGTACCGTATGCTACTGTGCAGTTATTGTGGGATGTATTTTCGTTATATAATGCAGTGTTTGTACCATATGCTATTGTGCAGTTATTGTGTGATATAGTTTCGTAATATAATGCAGTGCTTGTACCATATGCTACTGTGAAGTTATTGTGTGATGTATTATATAATGCAGTGCTTGTACCATATGCTACTGTACAGTTATTGTGTGATGTATTTTTTCGTTATATAATGCAGTGCTTGTATCATATGCTACTGTGAAGTTATTGTGTTATGTGTTTTCGTTATATAATGCAGTGCTTGAGCCATTTGCTACTGTGCAGTTATTGTATGATGTATTTTCGTTATATAATGCAGTGCTTGTATTGTAATTATGCTACTGTGCAGTTATTATGTTATGTATTTTCGTTATATAATGCAGCGCTTGTACCATATGCTACTTTTTTTTTTTTTGTTTCGTAATATAATGCAGTGCTTGTACCATATGCTACTGTGCAGTTATTGTGTGATGTATTATATAATGCAGTGCTTGTACGTATGCTACTGTGAAGTTATTGTGTGATGTATTATATAATGCAGTGTTTGTATCGTATGCTACTGTTCAGTTATTATGTGATGTTTTTTCGTTATATAATGCAATGCTTGTACGTATGCTACTGTGAAGTTATTGTGTGATGTATTTTCGTTATATAATGCAGTGCTTTTATCATATGCTACTGTTTAGTTATTATGCGATGTATTTTCGTTATATAATGCAGTGCTTGTACCATGTGCTATTGTGAAGTTATTATGTGATGTACTTTCGTTATCTTATGCAATGTTTGTATCATATGCTACTGTGGAATTATTATGTTTGACAAAGCGAGTCAAATAAACTTCATAAAATATGATTATATACGATATCAGGAAGCATAATTTTTTGATACAATATACAGATATACATATTACAGTTTCAGGCTTTGCTCAACTATAGATCATATATCAATCTACATTTTGTAAAGATAATAAAACTATCACAAAATGTATATTAAAACTTATATGTCGTGCAATATTAATTCGTAGGTAAAAAACAATATCAAAAAATGGAATATGTATGTTTTACATATACATTTACATGTAATATAAATTACATGTACATCTATGATATTTTTTATGTTTTTGTCCTTTTATTATTTGGTGCCGTGCATTAACTATGTGGTTTGGATAAATTATATGGTACGGTCCTTTGTTATGTAACTGTTATGTGATGCGATCTGTTTGTTATGTAATGGTGTGTAATTGTTATGTAATGCGATCTGTTTGTTATGTAATGATGTGTAATTGTTATGTGATGCGGTCGTTTTGGTATGGGATGATGTGTATGTGATAAGTGATGCGGTCGTTTTTATGTGGTGATGTGTAATTGTTTGATGGTGCGGTTGTTTGGCCATGTGATATGGTGCTTATGACATTTTATTGGAGATGTAAAGATATCGGCACATATCGGAATTCACGGATTCTGCCGAATCGTTATTGAAAAAACGAAATAAATGTCTACTGCTGGATGATTCATAAGTGGATTGAAATAAAATCAATGCGACGATTCAACAAAAAGTGAAGAAAAAGGATCGTTATCAAGTATATTTAAAATCATACAATTAGCACACACTTTGTGCGGAGGAGCGTTTAAAATATTGGGGAGGGGATCGGGGTGGGGGGGGGGGGGGGAGTGGGGGCAACCTGGCGAGAGATTAAAGAATAAATACTGACCCCTCCAACCTGAACTTTGGGGACACAAGAATATCCGAGCTATATACATTATTATGATAGCTGATTTCACAACATCAGCCACGCGTTGGAGCAATGTGGGGAGATGATAATACAAGAATATCCTAGCTATATACATAGCTGTCTTCTCCGCACCTGCCCCGGGTTGGAGCAATGTGGGGAATTTATATTACAAGAATACCCGAGCTATATACAAAGCTATCTTCACCACACCTTCGACAGGTTGGAGACAAGGTGGGGACTTGATTATACAAGAATATCAAAGCTATTTACATAGCTGTCTTCTCCACACCTGCCACGGGTTGGAGCAATGTTGGGAATTGATAATACAAGAATATCCGAGCTATATACACAACAGTCTTCACCACACATGCCACGGGTTGGAACAATGTGGGGAATTGATAATACAAAAACATATCCGAGCTATATAGAAAGCAATCTTCCCCATTCATGCCACGGGATGGAGCAATATTGGGAATTGATAATACAAGAATATCTGAGCTATATACATAGCTGTCTTCACGACACCTGCCACGGGTTGGAGCAATGTTCGGTGGTGATAATAAAAACAACATCCGAGCTATATACATACCAGTCCTCTCCACAATGCCACAGGTTGGAGCAATGTGGGGAATTGATAACACAAGAACATCCGAGCTAATACCTAGCTGTTTTCACCACACCTGCCACGGGTTGGAGCAATGTGGGGAATTGATAATACAAGAACATCCGAGCTATATACATAGCTGTCTTCTCCACACCTGCCAATGGTTAGAGCAATGTGGGGGAGATGATAATATAAGAACATCCGACCTATATACATAGCAGTCTTCACCACACCTGCCACGGATTGGGCATCGTGGGAAATTGGTTATACAAGAGCATCCGAGAGATACACATAGCTGTCTTCCCAACACCTGCCATGGGTTGGAGCAATGTGGGGAATTGATAATACAAGAATATCCGAGCTATATACCTAGCTGTCTTCACCACACCTGCCACGGGTTGGATCAATGTGAGTAATCGATAATACAAGAATATCCGAACTATATACATAGCTGTCTTCACCACATCTGCCACGGGTTGGAGCAATGTTGGGAATTGATAATACAAGAATATCTGAGCTATATACAAAGCTGTCTTCACTACACCTGCCACGGGTTGGAGCAAGGTTGGGAATTGACAATACAAGAATATCCGAACTATATACATAGCTGTCTTCTCCACACCTTCCACGGGTTGGAACAATGTTGGGAATAGATAATACAAGAATATCCGAACTATATATATAGCTGTCTTCTCCACACCTGCCACAGCTTGGAAAAATGTTGGGAATTGATAATACAAGAATATCCGAACTATATACATAGCTGTCTTCTCAACACCTGCCACGGGTTGGAACAATGTTGGGAATTGATAATACAATAATATCCAAGCTATATACATAGCTGTCTTCACCACACCTGACACTGGTTGAAGCAATGTGCGAAATCGATAATACAAGAACATGAGGATTCAGTAATAACATCCGAGAAATCCATTCTCATATTAACATAAACGTGTATCTTAAAAACCGAAAGAATGCAGCATTAGTATTAAGAAAATATTACGTATCATATTGTAATGGCACTGGTTCCCGTTTAATTTTTATTGATATCAAAAACTTGTTTATATATTATAATTACTTCACATAGTATACTATAGTGTCATTTATTGATATTCACTAAAGGTATCATAAATTATACTGATTTTTTTCCCCTCAAATGAAAAAACGAAACAAAAACGAAAGATTGAACGTCTTTAGAACGTACGTTGTTTTCATACAATAGTTATTTCCCTTGTTCACTCATTGAACAGAAAAAAAGTTACGGTTTTTGAGTGATACCTACCTACCTATCTACCTACCTACCTAACTACCTACCTACTTACACAACCTACCTGTTTGCCTGCCTGCCTGCCTGCCTGCAGGAATAAATATGGTGTCTGTGAATAATCGTTAGTAAGCCCTAATGTTGTCATGTGATAAATGTTTTCTCAAAGGGATTGATTAAAGCAAATATAATACCTGTGAAATTAAATTTAACTTCTATGTTATCCAAATCTAAACACATTTATAATTAGATTCGCACTTATTCCATGTATACATACAACTGACATGTCCCGGTAAGATATCCAATATTAGACTGTCTATCTATGTTAGATTAACATGCACTCCGAATAGCTCACGCATGATCTGCCGTAGGGGGTCAGGAAGGAGGTCTACATGCAAAACAATCACAGGCATTTGTTATTATTTGGATAGATTAGTTACACAGGTTTAAAGGTTACTAATTATTTGAAAACGTGTGGCTTTTTTAAACATTGGTTTATTAGGCAACATAGCCCATTGGGATTGAACGGGCCAGGGGGCTTTCGATCCTGGGTTCGAGGTTTTTCCACTGGACCACACGCTTGAAACAAATTAGCCTAAATACAAGTACATTATCCTGTGAGAAAATAAGCCAAGATACAAATACATATTCCTGTGAGCAAATTAGCCTATATACAAATTCATACCCCTGTGAGCAAAGTAATTAATATACAAATACAAATTTCTGTGAGCAAATTACACTATCACTATATTCAAATACAAACTCCTGTGAGCAAATTAGCCTTTATAAAAATACACACTCCTGTGAGCAAAGTAGTTTATATACAAATACAAACTCCTGTGAGCAAATTAGACGATATTCAAATACATATTTCTGTGAACAAATTAGCCTTTATAAAAATACATACCCCTGTGAGCAAAGTAGTTAATATACAAATACAAATTCCTGTGAGCAAATTAGACTATATTCAAATACAAACTCCTGTGAGCAAATTAGCCTTTATAAAAATACACACTCCTGTGAGCAAAGTAGTTTATATACAAATACAAACTCCTGTGAGCAAATTAGACGATATTCAAATACATATCCCTGTGAGCAAATTAGCCTATAAACAAATACATATTCCTGTGAGGAAATTAATTTATATACAAATAAAAACTCCTGTGAGCAAATTAGCCTTTATTCAAATACATATTCCCGTGAGCAAATTAGCCTTTATACAAATACATACTCCTGTGAGCAAATTAGCTTATATACAAATACATATTCCTGTGCAAATTAGCCTATATACAAATACATACCCCTGTGAGCAAATTAGCCTATATACTTATACATACTCCTGTGAGCAAATAAGCCTTTATACAAATACATACTCCTGTGAGCAAATTAGCCAAGATACAAATACAAACTCCTGTGAGCAAATTAAACTATATTCAAATACATATTACTGTGAGCAAATTAGCTTATAAGTAGTATAGGGGTTGCGTTAGCCACACGGACTGCGCTTGCGCACTGGTCAACTTGTTTAAATTGTAACTCGTTAACAAATAAGAGTTGTTTACAATAACCCGTGTGTGTCGGTCATTTTGAATGTGTGTCTGTACGCGTGGCGGCCATTTTGTCGTTTTGTGCGGCCAGTGGTATGTGGTATGTGGTATGTGCGGCCATATTGGTTTCATAATATATAATAGCATAGTTCATGAATTGTATTACAGCAATTTTTATTGTGGCAATTTTTGCACGTTTAACGTGACTTTGCGTGATTTTGAAACAGGACGCCATACATGTTATCATCCATTTTTGTTTCTCGTTCCTCACTGTACCGTTTGTGTCATTTGTAGACTACAAAATGCACTACAAAAATTTGCTTCACGTTTTCATTAGATGCACTTTTTGCATATGACTAATTCTACCTTTTCATGTAAGATTATTTAAACTCAGAACACCTGCGTGCAATGCTGGAACAAACATTGATGAGAGTCAACTTTGACGTACGGCCAATTACATAAATGTTGTCAAAATGCTTTATACTTATTATAATATAAAACTATAAAGCAACAAGTCATGGTAAATTGAAGTTAAATAAGTGCATAAAAAATCCGATTTTCATAAAACATTCAGCATTGAATTTTTTATCTGACTTTATAAACTTATTTTTTTTAAAAGAAAGTAATGCTTTATTGAAGTCTATAAACATTAAATAATTGTACTTCTTGCAAGTCTTGTGATAATGAGATTAAATATTATACTTGATTGACGACAATAAAATAAACGGAAAAAACGAAACACTCTGGGGAGGGGATTGGGACTGATATAATTAAATGTCTGCAAATTATAAATGTATTTTTTAAAATCAAACAAATGTGTTTAAATCAAAACTTATAGAGTAAATCTAAGAAGGTTCAAAGTTATATCAAAATATTAGTGGCTTATAATCACTCCAAATAATTTTAAAAAATGTGTATTTTACAATAAATATTTGCAAGATACCGTTCTGTATTATACAGATTTATAATATGTTTTTTAAAGTTGTCAGGTGTAGGTTTATCTGTTTTAAGTTTCAGAGTGTAAATACATTTCTTTGCCATTAATATCATTTTATTCAAGACACTATATCTCCGAACAAGAATTTGTCTAATTTAAATTAATGCCTATACATTTTTCGCGAATATGGCTCATCAAACACAAGATAAAATATCAAGAAGTGTCACATTCGATAAAAATGTTTTAATTGCTTTTCTGTTGCAAATATCAGAGTCTTTTGTTTTATTTTTTTTAAGGAAAGAATTGATTCTATATATTCATTGGTTTATTCTGTATTGAAACCATTGTAAATGTGTGTCGTTTGTAATGTTAAAAGGAAGGCAATGACATTTTGTCCCAACCAGATTGGTTCTTATATCCGTTTCATTTTCCAATTTGGCAGCGGATTGAGGTATTATATTTTTGTTGTATAGAATACTGATAGAATGCTCTATAACCTTTGGATCTTTCATGATTATTAAAATTGATATATGGCATGAAGGTTCCCATTCATTACAAGCTTAATTCACAATTGAAAGTTTAGGCAAATACCTTTAAACAGATCCTATCAATCCTTCTGCTGTACCCATTAATAAAATCCATCATTGAGTAGAAATAACCGTTTGTATTCATAATATCATTTATCAATAAAACACCCTTAGTGAACCAATAGTTAAAATATACTAGTGCCTCCGATCTTAATGTTTGAATTAAACAAAATTGCAATTTTTGAAATATATACCAATTTGCAGGCTTTAGTGTGTTTGAATACTTCTTAAAATGTATTTTCAGAAGGGATTATGTATTCTGTCTATGTGTCTAGTAACAAAATCTGGGACATATGCGCCAACATTTTACATGAATGGGTACATTGAATTAAATATGTCTAGATATTTTTTATTTGAATTTAAAAGGTGTCTTATACATGTGAGTTTTAATGAGCTTATAAAAAGGTCTGTATCAAACATTTTGAGACCCACTTTTATCTAAGAGTTGCAAAGAGAAGTTTTTTCACCTTATCCGGTTTACCATCCCAAATAAATTTCAAAAACAAACTTTTAAGCCCTTTAATTTTATCTGCATTAGGGATTGATATAACTTTGGAAGTTAATATTCTTTCTGACCAATGGATAGGAAGCTGTTTTATATCATGTGTTTTATCATCAAAGTTCACGTTAATCATTTTGTCTAAATCTACTGAAAAGCAAATACCAAGGACAGTAATTTCATTGTCCCAAGAATGATTATATTTTTCATATAACTTAACATTGTTTTTTTTTTCATTGGACATATTCATGCTGCCTTAGTTTTATCAACATTGATATTAAGGCCGGATATTTCAGCATAGAATTTGAGTATTTGAAGTTTGTTTACAAGTGATTTTTCTGAACCATCAAACATGAGTATTGTATAATCGGCATATTGTGAAATTAAAAACAATTGTATTGTCAATCTGTATTCCTTTTATATTAGGGTTATTTCTAATTAGAACAGCGAGGATCTCTGCACATAAAATGAATATATATGTGGATAATGAGTTTCATTGTCTACAGCTTCTCTTTAAGCAGAACCACTCTGACAAGGTGTCCATAGACTATTTCACACAATTCTATATTTGTATAAAATACTTTGACCCTTTTAATAAAGTATAGACTAAAGTTAAAACATTTAAAAACAGCAAAAAATAAATGCCCTGGCGACTGAATCGAATGCTTTGTCAAAGCCAATTAGTAATTATATGCTTGGTAAATAATTTTTTTCATAATCAAACATTAGGTCATACAATAATCGAGTATTTTCGCCAATATATCGGCCTGACAAAAATCCTGTCTGATCCTCATTAATAATAGCTGATCAAATACCTTTCATGCTTTTGACTCAACATCCAGATGCTAACTTTGGGCGCCAATTTTTTAAAACGATTTATCTTTGTTCCCCTCCGTCAAACATACTTCTGAAAGTTCTCCCTCACTATATCATTCATTTATAGCTTGCAGTAAGAAATGTCATATGTCTATCTAAAATAATTTGTAAAATTCTACTGAAACCGTATACTTCGACATATTTTTTTAAAAGCTAGCAGTTCCTCATAGGTAATTGGACCCTCAAGTAATGTTTTCTTTTTTCATTCAATTTTGATATATTTAAATATGTAAAAGTATCATTCAAGTTTATATTTTTAATTTACCTAGGTGAATAGAATTCTTTAAAGAGCCGATACGATCTTGTTTATTTTTAAATTTGACTATTATATGCCTGAAGTTGTAACATTGATTTTGATTATAGTTCTTATTTTCTAAATTGTTCTTTTCTCCTTCTTGCAACCATTTAGCTCGTTAAATTATTCGTACCCCTTCTAATTTTTTCTCGCTATATCTATAAAAAAAAATATTCTATAAAGTTATGATTTTATATGATTTCTTTTTCTAGGTATTCAATTCAATGCTTCCTTTTGATCTTGTTGTCGTTTAATGCAAGAGGAATGAGAAATAATTACTCCACAAATTTCAAATAATAGCACTTCTGAAAATAGCTGTTCATTTATATTAAATTGTAACTCCTTATTTACAAAATTATTTGTATCATTATGAAACGTCTCCTTAGCGTATTGTAATTTACGCGATGAATTGTATTCTTTATTTTATCTATGCAGTTAGTATATTTTAAAGGTTGGATTTTTAATATGATTTTCTTTTTTCAAATTTTCCAAATTCTAGTATTCAGCTATTCAGCGAATAAGAGAATGGTCAGTTCTACATCCTGGTTTTATATCTGTAGTATCAATATTCATCATTACATATGTTAAAATTAAAAAGTAAAGTCTTGCTTTCTTTTGAGGATTTTTTAAACCATGTGAACTTTTTTTCTTTTAAAAGTTGATCGCGCCAACAGTCTGTCAAATTACATTTAATCCATAAATCTTAAAGACTTTTCGAGCATTTAGGTTATTTAGTAATCAAAACAGTCTATATTAGGATCCAGGGCTAATTGAAGTCTCCAGCAATAATGGTTAAATAAAAGTTGCTAAAATATAAACCTTCAGGTTATCATAGAAAATAGGATCATCTTTATTTGGGCCATATATGTTTATAAGTTTAACTTTTTTTATTCCATAGAGTTGTATCTAATATAAGTTTATTCCCATTTTGGTCTTAATATTTATACAGATATGCTCATTTAGTGCAAACACTTTATTTTGCAAACGCAGTTTATTTGATGATGGTATACTTTAAGAGCTATTTTTTTCTTAAATTGTGCGGTAAAGTGTATTTTTTTTATTTTGGTTGTTATTAGAATAGGTATCAGAGAGTATTTTGTAAAGTTTTAAGCAAAATAATTTATTACACTATATCAGAATATATAATTTTTTTTTTAATTAAACGCTAGATGTAAACAGTTTGAAACATCTTTTTCGCATTGCTTGTAAAGTCTTTATTTTTTTTTCGCCAAATTTTAAAGACGGGTATGCTAATGGGGCGGTAATACCAATAACCATGTACGGTAACATTTGTTTTTCATTTTTGATATTGCATGAACATACATTAAACTGAAATACTGGGAAGATTCATAAAGTTCTATCCATAGGAAGAAAACGACACATACTATAGAAAACGTCCTTAAAAGGATCTGGATGTTGCTTTCCTCATTTGAATGTATATAATAAAAAAGATCATTTACATTGTTTTGTTTTTACAACAATACTTATATATCTATGGAAACGTATATGAACCCCATACACACACACCACCCGCAGATATTTTTGTTTTACGATATTTCAGGCAGTTTATTACATGAAGAGGTAATTATAAATGAAAATGTTGTTACACACATATCGTTTATATCGTTATCATCTAATACTGAATGTTGCCATACTTCTATTCGACATATTCTTTGGTTACAATGATGCCAAATAAAATACAGCGTTATATATATATTACGTTATATTGTAAGTATAACGATATCTATATTATGTACACAAATTATTCTGTGATTTTCGGCAAATAGCCATCATTTCATATAAGTGTTCATTTAACCTTTACATGCCGGAGCTTGTAGCCAGAACTAAAATGGTGCTGATGGACGTTGTTAATCTAAGTTATTGTCCGTTTAATAAATAACAAATACGTTATTAAGTACACGCTTATTATATGCATGCAACTGATTTCATTCCCAAGCGGGTTAAATCAAGTTGACAGGCCAATGACATTGAGCCGCAATTTCGTTGTCGCACTGACTCAATGCCTTCCTGGTATCGAACCAACGACTTTTAGCTAGCAATGTGGCGTTTATAATCATAATATCGATTACGTTCGTCAGCGACGTTTAGTTGTATGTTTTCAGATTGCAATGGTTTTGAAGCTGATATTATTATTTTCCGCTACAAGTGCTCTGATTCCTCATCCAGGAGGCGCTTCACAAAGGGACCAGCTTATCATTTACTACTTCAATCTTTTCTATATACCGGAAGAAATGTGTGGATTTCTTCTTTATGTTCACAATATTGTTGTCTCACCTTACGTCAAATAAAAAGGATATAGCGATGATTAGGTCAAAAGATATATAAATCAAGCTCCACTGAAGAAGTGATTCGTAACAAGCTCCATTGAGGAAGTGATTTGAAAAGTAAGTACTTACATTCACAAGGATGTAAAGACTTCGGATATAGATTCCTCTGGCGGCTTCTCAACAGGTTCTCTCATATTCGTAACACAGGAAACAGTCAGACTTGTTCTGAGAGAACTTGAACAAGAAGGTGTTTCGTTTAGAGCAAGACATCGACTGAGACGCAGACAATATTTCAATAAAGGACCTAATTATCTATTGCACATTGACAGATATGGCAAAGCATATGACATTGCTATTTATGGAGCAATAGATGGAGTTGCAAGAAAAATGATATGATTTATTCTATAAATGACCCGAGACTAATTGCGGGCAATTATCTAGAATTAATGAAACGAAGTGGTCTGGTTCCTAGATGCATTTGTGCAGATGAAGGTACCGAAAACGTCATAGTTAAGGACTTGCATACATCACAGCGTTTTATTCCATAACGATCGCATTTCTTGACCTTGAAGCTTTAAATTACAGGAGGGCCTTCAGCAAATCAGCGTATATAAAGATTCTGGGGTAGTTAAAAGGCAGGATTCACTCAAATTTGGAGAAGTTATTTTCATGATATGGTCGAGACTGGTATTTATAACGCACAAGATCTGCATCATGTTTAATGCTAGTTAGTGTGAGACAGACACCTTCACTTATTTTTGATAAAATGTTAATGTTTTTAGGAAATTTTGACCGCCTATTAAACACAATAAATCTACCTCGAAATATTCAAAACTGGCAAGTTCCGATACTCGAATTGTTTTAAACCAGTTAAAATTACTAGAAGAGACCGTTTACGTTAACAGTATTCTTGGTTTATATATTTACAGATAAAGCTTAACTTTCCCTGAATGTTTATCAACGACGAATACTTTACGTCACCTTACGTCACCTTATTCATATCGGGTGTTCGACGTCATTTGTGATGTCATGTTAATGTGTGTCGTCACGTTTAAAAGTTCATATTTCAGTTTTACACATACTAATTTAAAAAATAAAAATTATATCATCTATCAATTATATAATGAGTATGTAATAAAAAGATTACAATGTAAGCTTTTTTTAAAAGTTAGTGTCATTTGACAACCAATGGAATCGCTCCAATTTCTAAAATTTTGTCGCTCTTATTTGTTAAAATAGCCTACAAAATAATTATTAATACTTAAGTTCGTTCTTAATTAAGAAGTTCGTCATCACTGCGCATGCGGGAATGACGTTGCATAGACTCCGCCTTTGATTCAATTCTGAACGAGGTATGTACAAACTACAAAGCCCGCGCAAGTTGTGCTTAGAAACTCCCTTAGTGCTCAACGGATGAACTTTCAAATATCAATCATCTCAGCTTTCACCGTACCTCCGTTCAGAGTAAAATAAACTCTCTGTTAAATGACGATAAACACTAACCCAGTTAGTTTCTATTAAATAAAAAATTAACAATTAAGAAACCCCGGATAGATTTTTACTTAATGAGCATTAACTATTACCTAGTTATTATGTTACTCTTCAACATCACAGAAATAAGTTGATGAGTTGAAATTAAAGTAAAAAGAAAACAACAGGCCAGTTGACACTACTGTGTAGTTTTAAATTAAAGATTATAATATATTTAGAATGAACAGCAACGGTAATTCATATCGAAATACATAACATAATACATACACCCGTATACCATTGACCAATTCCGCCTATAGCAAACAACAACTTTTATTTGGAAAGAGTCTCTTTGGGTTAATTGCTGGTTCACAGCTTGTCAATGGCTTGCAAACAAAGCAAGATAAAATTCTCGATGCAACTTTGACAAGAGCCAAGAAGTAATTTTGTCGCGTGAAAGGTGGCCGAAGAATAGTAAGGGGAATATTTTTTTTCACAGAAGAAAGAACTATGTATTCCTGCACAATGCACTTCCTCTCAATGTCCTCTATCATTGTGTGAAATATTAATTAAATCTCTTGAATAGCTTTTTAGTTATGTTCCAACACGCATAATAAAAATAAAGTGAAAGGAGGTAATTTAAAAAAAGCACAAGGAAGAGGTATTGTTCTTGGATAATATACTTTCTCTTAATGTTCTCTCTAATTTTGTGAAATATGAACTATATTATGTGAATAGTTGAGTTCTCTTTATGACAAGTATAATAAAAGAAATAAAGGTGGATAATTCGAAACTAAGGAAAGATAGAGTTATGGTTTTATACGCTGCACTTTCCTATATTTGTATGAAGTTTGAATAAATTCCCTTCACCACTTGCAGAGTTTTGCCACTGAGAAGATATTAATAAAAGGAAAATAAGAAAGTTATGGTTCCTGCACTGTGCACTTCCAACTAAAACCCTTGAATAGTTTTTTAGTTCTGTTCCGGACAAACATACTAAAATATAATAAAGGGAGATAATTAAAAAAAAATAAAACAAGTCATAGTAATGGTTCTTGGACAATGTACTTTCGCTAAATGTCTTTTATCATTGTGTGAAATATGAACCAAATCCATGAATAGTGATTGAGTAATCAAACTGTGCATATGTTCTTTGAACGAGATAGCAACTCTCAAATTAAATCAGACAAAAAGGAAAAATAACTAGACATGGCGACAAGAAGTAAATATGTTAACTGAATGATGACATGAAAACCCTTTACACAAAATACATAGTTTCCGGACTAGTGCGATTGTTACAAAACAGAAATGATGAAATACGATACAAATTGTTACATTTTTTTTCGGCTTTACAATACGTTTAGTATTTTAAAACTTGATTTGATTTAAAATTAGCTACAGGAAGCATTAGTAAGATTAGTTGAGGTAATCCGTTTAATTAATCTGCACACACTATACATGTATCAACTGTGTTTATGTTTTTACAGATGAGAGAGACAGAAATTCAATGTATATGGCATCGACCGTGTTTATACACATACAGATGAGAGAGACAGAAATTCAATGTATATGGCATCAGCTGTGTTTAAGTTTTTACAGATGAGGGAGACAGACATATAATGTATATGGCATCAACTGTGTTTATGTTTGTACAGATGAGGGAGACAGACATACAATGTATAAAGCATCAACTGTGTTTATGTTTTTACAGATGAGGGAGACAGACATACAATATATTTGGCATCAACTGTTTTGTTATTCTTACAGATGAGAGAGACAGAAATTCAATGTATATGGCATCAACTGTGTTTATATTTTACATATTAGAGAGACAGAAATTCAATGTATATGGCATCAACTGTGTTTATGTTTTTACATATTAGAGAGAGAAATTCAATATATATGACATCAACTGTGTTTTTGTTTTTACAGATGAGGGAGACAGACATATACACTGTATATGGCATCAACTGTGTTTATGTTTTTACAGATGAGGGAGACAGACATACAACATATATGACATCAACTTTGTTTATGTTTTTACAGAAAAGAGACACAGACATACAATGTATTTGACATCAAAAGTGTTTATGTTTTTACAGATGAGGGAGACAAACATACAATGTATATGACATCAACTGTGTTTATGTTTTTACATATGAGGGAGACAGACATACAATTTATATTGCATCAACTGTGTTTATGTTTTTACAGATGAGGGAGACAGACATACAATATATTTGGCAGCAACTGTGTTTATGTTTTTACAGATGAGATAGACAGACATACAATATATATGACATCAACTGTGTTGATGTTTTTACAGATGAGGGAGACAGACATACAATGTATATGACATCAAATGTGTTTATGTTTTTACAGATAAGAGAGTCAGACATACAATGTATATGACATCAACTGTGTTGATGTTTTTACAGATGAGGGAGACTGATATACAATGTATATGACATCAACTGTTTTTATGTTTTTACAGAGGAGGGTGACAGGCATACAATATATATGACATCTACTGTGTTTATGTTTCTACATATGAGGGTGACAGACATACAATGTATATGGCATCAACTGTGTTTATGTGTTTACAGATGAGGGAGACAGACATACAAGATATATGTCATCAACTGTGTTTTTTTTAACAAATGAGAGAGACAGACATACAATGTATATGACATCAACTGTGTATGTTTTTACATATGAGAGAGACAAACATACAATGTATATGACATTAACTGTGTTTATATTCTTTCAGATGAAAGAGACAGAAATTCAATGTATATGGCATCAACTGTGTTTATGTTTTACAGATGAGAAAGACAGACATACGATGTATATGGCATCAACTGTGTTTATGTTTTTACATATGAGAGAGACAGACATACAATGTATATGACATTAACTGTGTTTATATTCTTTCAGAAGAAAGAGACAGAAATTTAATGTATATGAGATCAACTGTGTTTATGTTTTAACACATGAGAAAGACAGACATACAATGCATATGACATCAACTGTGTTTATGTTTTACATATGAGAGAGACAGACATAGAATGTATATGACATCAACTGTGTTTATGTTTTTACATATGAGAGAGACAGACATTCAATGTATATGACATCAACTGTGTTTATGTTTTTACAGATGACGGAGACAGAAATTCAATGTATATGGCATCAACTGTGTTTATGTTTTAACAGATGAGGGAGACAGACATACAATGTATATGACATCAACTGTGTTTATGCTTTTACAGATGAGAGAGACAGACATACAATGTATATGACATTAACTGTGTTTATATTCTTACAGATGAGGAAGACAGAAATTCAATGTATATGGCATCTACTGTGTTTATGTTTTAACATATGAGGAAGACAGTCTTACAATGTATATGGTATCAACTGTGTTTATGTTTTTACAAATGAGGGAGACAGACATACAATGTATATGGCATCAACTGTGTTTATGTTTTTACATATGAGAGAGACAGACATACAATGTATATGACATCAACTGTGTTTATGTTTTTACATATGAGAGAGATAGACATACAATGTATATGACACAACTGTGTTTATGTTTTTACATATGAGAGTGACAGACATACAAGATATATGTCATCAACTGTGTTTTTTTTACAAATGAGAGAGACAGACATACAATGTATATGACATCAACTGTGTGTATGTTTTTACATATGAGAGAGACAGACATACAATGTATATGACATCAACTGTGTCTATGTTTTTACATATGAGAGAGACAAACATACGATGTATATGACATTAACTGTGTTTATATTCTTTCAGATGAAAGAGACAGAAATTCAATGTATATGGCATCAACTGTGTTTATGTTTTTACAGATGAGAAAGACAGACATATAATGTATATGACATCAATTCTGTCTATGTTTTTACATATGAGAGAGACAAACATACGATTTATATGATATCAACTGTGTTTATGTTTTTACATATGAGAGAGACAGACATACAATGTATATGACATTACCTGTGTTTATATTCCTTTAGATGAAAGAGACAGAAATTTAATGTATATGGCATCAACTGTGTTTATGTTTTTAGAGATGAGAAAGACAGACATACAATGTATATGACATAAATTGTGTTTATGTTTTTACATATGAGAGAGACAGACATACAATGTATACGACATCAACCGTGTTTATGTTTTTACATATGAGAGAGACAGACATTCAATGTATATGACATCAACTGTGTTTATGTTTTTACAGATGACGGAGACAGCAATTCAATGTATATGGCATCAACTGTGTTTATGTTTTAACAGATGAGGGAGACAGACAAACAATGTATATGACATCAACTGTGTTTATGTTTTTACATATGAGGGAGACAGACATACAACATATATGGCATCTACTGTGTTTATGTTTTTACATATGAGAGAGACAGACATACAATATATATGGCATCAACTGTGTTTATATTCTTACAGATGAGAAAGACAGACATACAATGTATATGGCATCAACTGTGTTTATGTTTTTACAGATGAGAAAGACAGACATGAAATATAGATGGCATCAACTGTGTTTATGTTTTTACAGATGAGAAAGACAGACATACAATGTATATGGCATCAACTGTGTTTATGTTTTTACAGATGAGAAAGACAGACATGAAATATAGATGGCATCAACTGTGTTTATGTTTTTACAGATGAGAAAGACAGACATACAATGTATATGGCATCAACTGTGTTTATGGTTTTTACAGATGAGAAAGACAGACATACACTATATATGGCATCAACTGTGTTTATGTTTTTACATATGAGAGAGAGAGACAGACAGACATACAATGTATATAGTATCAACTGTGTATATCTCTTTACAGATGAGAGAGCCAGACATACAATACACATGGTATCAACTGTGTTTATGTGTCCATTTCCGTTCTGAACTTTTGTTATTATGGTATTGATCGGGGATTTGTTGTTGGTTTGTTGTTGTTGTTTTTTTCGTTGTTATTGTTAGGGAGCAAATGATAACTTCAATAATATATATATCCATAAGAGTGTGTATTTTTGAACTGCCAGATCAGTCTATATATACACCTCATTCAGGATATAATTACAGGAAACTGTTTATATTAGTTGTCATTGCAATTATTTGATTTTGGTTTGATTGTCCTTAAGGTACAAATAATTAATTAACATTTCATGTACTTCCGTGTTATAAACTGTAATGCTTAAATCTTTCTTTGTACAAAATGAAACTTAAATAGTTATACCTCAACAAATATAGATAACAGGTCATATAATATTTCAATAATAATTTAAAATAATACCATAAAACATAAAAAATATAAATTGTACAATTTTATTAAATAAAATCGTTGTGAAAGTTCTTACAGATGAGAGAGAGACAGGCAGACATACAATGCACATGTTATCAACTGTGTTTATCTCCTTATAGACGAGGGAGCCAGAAATACATTGTATATGGTATCAACTGTGTTTATGTTTTTGCATATGAGAGAGACAGACATACAATATACATGGTATCAACTGTGTTTATATTTTTATATATGAGAGAGAAACAGACATACAATGTACATGGTATCAACCGCGCTTATGATTTTACATCCTAAATGTACATGGTATCAACCACGCTAATGATTTTACACCCACAATGTACATGGAATCAACTGTGTTTATATTTTTACCTACGAAAGAGGGACAGACATACAATGTACATGGTATCAACCACGGTTATGATTTTACACCCACAATGTAAATGGAATCAAATGTGTTTATATGTTACATATGAAAGAGAGAGAAACATACAATGTACATGATATCAACCGTGCTTATGAATTTACACCCACAATGTAAATGGTATCAGCTGTGTTTATGTTTTTTACATATATGAGAGAGAGAGAGAGAGAGAGAGAGAGAGAGAGAGAGAGAGAGAGAGAGAGAGAGAGCGACAGACAGACAGACAGACAGACAGACAGACAGACAGACAGACAATGTACATGGTATTTACCGTGCTTATGATTTTACAACTGCAATGTATATGGTATCAGCTGTGTTTATGTTTTTACATATGAGAGAGAGAGAGAGAGAGAGAGAGAGAGAGAGAGAGAGAGAGAGATACATACATACAATGTACATGGTATTTACCGCGCTTATGATTTTACATCCGCAATGTATATGGTCTCAGCTGTGTTTATGTTTTTACATATGAGAGAGAGACAGACATACAATGTACATGGTATTAACTGTGTTTATATTTTACAGACAGACAGACAGACAGAGACAGACAGACAGACAGACAGACAGACAGACAGACAGACAGACAGACAGACAGACAATGTACATGGTATCAACCGCGCTTATGATTTTACACCTGCAATGTACATATTATCAAATGTGTTTATATTTTTACATATGAGAGAGGGAGAGACATACAATGTACATGGTATTAACTGTGTTTATGTTTTAACCTATGAGAGAGAGAGAGAGAGAGAGAGAGAGAGAGAGAGAGAGAGAGAGAGAGAGAGATACATACACTGTACATGGTATCAACCGCGCTTATGATTTTACACTCACAATTTATATGGCATCAGCTGTGTTTATGTTTTACATATTTGAGAGAGACAGACATACAATGTACATAGTATCAACTGTGTTGTTATTTTTATATATAAGAGAGAAACAGATATACAGTGTACATGGTATTTTGCAGATGAGAGAAAGACATACAATGTAAAAGATATTAACTGTGTTTATGTTCTTATGTATGTTTAATATCGAACATACTTCAGTATGTCCCTAACTGTCAATATTTTTATTTCCTGATATTTACTTAATGCAATGTCATTTTGAGTTTAGTATGAAAAAAGTGTTGTTTTTTTAAAGATATATAAATATAAAAATAGAAAGAGTTCAGATTTTTCTTCTGAAGAACTGATACGGGAATGATTATATATAATTATATAAGCCATACATACTGTCTTGAAATCAGAATTGTTTTTTGTAATTATAGTTACTTAGATACTGTTTATTATATGTTTCGATAAGAGCAAAGTTCCATCAAAACTAAACCACATAGCAATGTTTGTATATTCTATTTTATATGAAATTCAAATAGTAACCTGGGAGTCGAACGGTACGATTAGAACGGTGTCTGCCCTAAGAAGAAATCAAGATCGGCACTTAACCAATTAAGACCGAGGAATGCATTTAAATACACGGCTACGTCCCCTGGCTACACATTTAGTAATATTATTGTCCGAATTGTTTTACCTGGCACTCGTGAATATGCTATGTACATTCATAAAATAATTTCGGTGTCCGAACGTAAATATTGATATTACTGTTGATAAACCGATACATTATAAATTCGGCATCATATTGCATTAACGAATAGCTGCACGGAGTAGGCGTTTTTAACGCCCGGACATATTGACTAAGTTTAATGTCTTACGAACAGTGCAAAGTGTATATCGCTAAATGTCTGTATATTGTGAAACCTAATCATACTATAATTAGAATGAATCTATAAACCCAATACGCTATTTTGAAACTATGTCATTCTATTTTTAGATGGAATTTTCCGTATAAGGGATGTTTAGTAGTATGACAGGTGGTAAAATAAACAATCAACTATATACAGGTGATTTTTATTTACCTAACCGATGTAAACATAAACACGACTTCGTTCAGTTCGCTTGTTTGCAAACGTTTGATAACAAAAGTGAACTGAACGACCAGGTCGCTTTAAACGTTTACTAACAGAATAAGCAGTATAAAACACCTCCGCGAGCTGTTTGCGTGTGTTTAAGCACGTGACTTAATGAGAAACGGAGGGACAGCGCCGATGTAGTCCGATTTCCGTTTACTTTTCATTCGTTTGGTCACTATTTGCGTTTATAAACAGAGTAAACATGTTTAACGGCACTGAACGCAGCCCTGGTATCTTATTATTGGTTTGGGGGGTTGCAGGATTAAATGCATATGTCAAAACGCTAGGCACGAATTACCTACTTTATCTATATCAAAATGCAGTGACTGTATCACATTTGCATTCAAATTTGAATCGACTGTAGACCTACCTGTATTGGACGATTGTAACTGTAAATAGAGTTACATATATTCAGATACATGTGTTACAGTGTTTGATTCATACTAAGTGTTAGGCATTATACATGTATCATGTAAATGATAACGTAAATTTTAGATTTTTTAATACTTTTATTGTTGATGTATTTTAATTCTTGATTTCCGACGGAATTGTTTTAATAATTTTATTTCAATATCAATGTTTAATACCTACGTCGAAAACTGTATCTTTTGTAATTATAGTAACTGAAAGCATTTCTCATCGTAACCATTTCTTATAATAAGGAGAGTACACCGTGGTCGACTGGTCTCAGACCGACTGTAATCAAACGACCATATATGTCTCACCGCTGAGGTCATGGGTTCGAGTCCAGCTTCGGTCAAAAAACTTTATACGAAAACGTTTGTCAGTCATTTACGGAAAGATAAATAAAACTGGATATGCCATATATAACCTGTTATGTGTTGAAAATAACGTTTAGCACATTTTATCTTATATACATGAATACAGTAACGAACATTGTATATTAGGTCTGTAGTCATACTGGTTATGGAAAATATATATATACTCGGACGATCGTCATACATTTTTTCCATAAAGTCTATGTATAGTAATTGTCGGAAAACCAATATATACACTATTATGAACAGTTATGGATCTAAGCCAAAAGTTTATCATTTAAATAAAAGTGACGTACGTTTCTTTGTAATTCCGCACTTACCATAAAGCATTTTCCTTCCTTGTGACACTCGTCTTTCTTTCTTTCTCTTATTTACAGGTTAATAGACGTTTAAAACGTGGATGCAGTAAAATCTGTAGGATGTCGGATATTATAATGAAATCTGGTGTAGTTGTGGCTATTATTGTAGCATACTGGTACTCATGGTATTACGGCGGCGATTACAAGCTAACCGACAAGGGAACTGTTGTCGGTATCGACCTAGGATCAGCGTATATGAGGTAAAACAAAGAATTTACTATGTACCTCAGGGACCAGTGTGCCTTAATTGTCAATAATCGCACAGGCGGTAAATGTAAAGAGAAAAAAGTGCATTAGTATTAATTTTAATGGTTTTTTTTTGCATTATTACTTTGCTGAAGTCGCCGTATGACGTATCCTCTCAAAATAACTTGAAAAAAGCTATATATATCCCGGTGTAATTAGTTAAAAATACTCTATAATTATTTTTATAATACCAACTTTTCTGTTCAATCAAATTTACTTTAATTTATAATAGACTCATTCATTTAGAAACAATGTATAATTGGTATTAACTTACGTGTAATTGTATACCAACTCTGGTATTGATTGATTATGAGGAATGGCAAAAATATCTGAAGTATCAAACCTGTCTTATGCAACCAGTCAAGGGAAGGAGCAAAAGTGACCTTTTAAGACAGGTTGTTGCTTAATACTGGTTAGTTTACTATGAAAGCATAGAAATGGGAATTAGAAAATATGGTTGCTTAAGACAAGTGGCTGCTTAATAGAGGTGACCGCTTTCACAGGTTTGACTGTATACAATAAATCTGACGATACAGGTTCAACATATACAATACTTATCATTATTATTCATTTAAATCGTAATTTAGTCGGTCAATCTTATCATATCTATAGCAGTTTATCAACGATACTCCGAATCAAACAGTTAATTCGATTAGTGGCCGTGAAGGTATCTTTTTCATTTTCACCCAAATGTCTTTATATTTACATATAGCGTCGGTGTATATAAACAAAAATCCATCACTGTTATACCAAACGAGCAAGGTGGCATCAGAACACCGACTGTGGTTTCATTCGATGATGATGGAGTTGCATATATAGGTGATAGCGCATTTTTTAGAAAGGTCACACATCCAGAAAACACTATCTATAGCGTGTATAATCTCCTCGGAAAACATTGGGATGATAAAACTGTCCAGCACTGTCATAGTTCCAATATGTTACCATATAAGCTGGTCAACTTAAACGGAAAACCGGCAGTTCTCGTTAAAGTTGACGGCGACAAGAAGTTGTACCTACCGGAAGAAATATGTGCCATGTTTTTGGGATACCTAAAGGGTTTAGCGGAGAACTATCTTGGAGAGAGTGTAACACAGATCGTTTTAACTGTACCTGCCTATTTGTCAAACTCCCAACGCAGAGCTGTAAGAAACGCAGGTAAAATTGCCGGACTTGAAGTTACCCGGATGTTGAATGCACCGTAAGTTTTTATTTATACTAACATTTTGATCCAAACTATGTAATGAAAACGCTATCAATTTCCTTTACAAAACTATTTTTCCAACTATCAGTATCAGGTTTAAGTTTGTTAATGTGTTATATTTGTAGTAAGTAACCAGAAAACCCAATTGCATTGGATATGAACATACAGAGTATCTGTCAGCTATTCTCTCATATCCTGTATTCGAACCGAGGTTGCGAGAAGCGAGTTCATGTACGACTAGGTTAACAGTCAAACTAAGTTAATTTCTTGCAAACGTGACATGGTATTTTGTTACGGGGTAAAACAACTTCAAACCTACACCTTTTCCACGTGCATTTCATATACTATTCACGCTATGCCGTATGCATAATTCACTTCACATCGGCGTGAATTCTGTTTGAAAGTACTTTAAGCCTACTTGTTACAATAAGAACTACTTAAATGAATAAATTAAGCAAATGTTTTAAAACTATTCGTTCCTTGTTGGCATTGACTGATTTTGCAAATTCACACGTTTTACTTTTCTCATATTCGGTTCCGTCTCTCTGCAAAACTGTTTTGGTTAATCCTCGCTCATGGTTTCGAAGACAATTCAGAACATATGGGATTTGCTCTCGAGTCCGTTTCCTTGACAGAACCAGTACTGCGCGTTGTTGTTGAAATGTCATTGTGTCGAGCATTGAATCGAACCCGCGACCTGTGGCATTCTATCCACTGCACCACTGCTCCATATACCCTTCGTATACAGCAGTATTTTTATGACTGATGTTTGAAGAGATCTTTGAAATCATAAATTGAACCTAAGCTGCCACAAAGGTTTTTTTAATCGAGTCACTCACGAATATTTTGTGTATTTAAAGTAACTGTAATGTAGGTTTACGTTCAGAGGCGGCTATATATTATATTTATTGTTTATATCGACAGTCGACAACAGCGGCATAAATCATCCAATAGTACAGACGATAGATCGTCTGGTGATACTACCACACCGTTTAGCCGCTATTTACTTCTATTATTAAGACTAGCGTGACAATTATCTCTATTCAATATGCTGGATTTATTTTAATTTACCTGAATACATGCATACATAAAACCCATAAAATGAACTATAACATGATATTCAGTGATTTGGTATCGATTTAAATAGAATAGCAATACAATAGCGTGTTTTGAGGTATTTTTGTCATGTTTTTTTTATAGTTAGATTAAACATATGTCAGCATTATAAATGTTATTGTTTCACTGGCGTAGCATGTCGCTAACAATGACATAGCTATTACTTATTTAGGTAAATAGAAATATATTCCAGTGCTAATGACTCCGATACTCTAGTCACATTTTATTGATAGGTCGTCTTTCACAGGGTAACTATAGTTGAGCTCATCTTTCATCGCTAAGATCCTTTGTTCGAGACTACTTTGGTCAAATAGAACTTTATATAGATTGATTGATTGAATATTAAGCGTCATTTTATGCCACCGAGGGCTAACATATGATCAGTTAACCTAACCACTGTTTCCTAGGATCTTTAAAGGTAGACCAGTACTCAAGCACATCCCATCTCCGCAAGTAAACGATAACTTGCCCACTTGAATCAGTGATGAGAGGCGAATGGTAATGAAACACAATGTCGTATATCAATCATCACAGAGACTGTTGTCGGGCGGGGATTCGAACTCACGACCACTAGATTGATAGTCAGACGCGTAAGAAATTGAGCTAATCTGGCTCGGCTAAACTTTATATAGAAAAGTATCAACAGTTGCTATGAAATGACGGATATTGAAGAATATGTTGTTAATTTCGTAAAAATATTTACTTAGCATTGAGGTCGAATTTCACGTTGAAAGTGTGTGCTTTGTACTACATGTATATAAAATAGGGTCTAGAATTTCAACGGTGGAAAATCGTACCACATATAATTTCATAGCAGGAATGTATACCCAAATAAAAATGCATAACTTCTGGCAGGTTGACCAGCTTGTATTTTTTAAAAAAAGAAGTCTTCAGACGCTGATAAATGCATGCATATGTTGAAATCCTATAAACGTCACTTTTTTTCAACACCAGTGATGTCTTATTGCAGTAAATAATATACCAGCTTTTGCTTTACTCATCTGCAGCAAGAAATCACAACACCATTGAACCATTTTGAAAATATTTCAAAACCAAAATACATAGGCCTTTTTTAAGCGTAAGAATAAATATCGTTGGAATAAAGGGACGTAACTGTGTAGTAAGACGTTTACCGGTTACCTAAGTTTGTCATGCGAACTCTTTTATCTAGATTTTAAGACACTGAACTTAAGTATAGTATTCCGACCATGTCTAAATTATCCTTAACTCCAAGTGTCAAGTTAATAGTCGGTACGACATAACTCGAATCCTTATGGCCATCTAGCAAAGTAATATACACTGGAGGTTTCCGCGAAACAATATGTGCTGCTTAATATTTTGTAACAAAGTGTGTTTTCTTATAGCGAGTCATGAACCAAGCCCTTATTTTGTAAATGGTCTAAAATATTAAGGAACAACGTTACATCGGTTAAGATTTTTTCTCTCAAAATTATCTAATGGGATTATCAAGTTAATAAGCAGATACAATTTTGCTCCCTTTTGTTTAGTAATACTGACCTTCACCTAGGTCCGAGGTAGTTCAAAAGCAACTTCAATTTCAGATAAGAAACCAGTATACAATGGCATCAACACATCTTATAATTATGAAAACTTAGACAGTTACTTTTTAATTAAGGTATCAGTGACCTTGACCCAATTTTAATCAAGAGCAATCTCATGCTAAATAATTTCATCATATTTTTGAAAGGGAAATTGAAGTTTGTAAAGCATATTTTGATTTTAGGAAATGTTGACATTAGTGATTTGGCTTCAACGCACGACACACTGCCATTTCTCATGAGTTCTGAAAATGAGACTTACGTCAACTATTTTTCTAGTACTACTTTTTATCAAATGAAAGAACTTAAAAGTACTGATAGTCGGTCTTTAATAAATATTAATACGCCGTTCCAATTTGATTTATATAATTAAAGCGTTTAGTCTATTTTATACAACATTTTTACCACCATATATTTTTGTCCTCCGATTTGTTTCTGCTGGTTTATATTTCAACTACTATGACAATAACTTACGACAAACACATGGTTTTACAAACAGTACTTTAATTTTTAGCAACAGACAGCAACGTGCCAAGCGACAGACCAGAGTACCATTCCGTAAGAGAATGCCTCTTCGAGTCTCTGTCCGAATCTCTCTCTCTCTCTCTCTCTCTCTCTCTCTCTCTCTCTCTGCCTAGTTTAACTAAAGTGTCCCGTTTATAAAGCCCCCACATCACGAACAGTAATGAACAATCATATTTCATCGTGACAATATGGAGCTGCTAACTTGTAAACAAATCAGTCAAGCTTTCAGGTTGGGGTCATCTCTAAAGTGATGACGTACAGCCTGACCCACATGGAACAGTTTGACCTGGACCAAATTCAATATACATTAGTTACATGTCCGATATTAACACAATATCAAAAACATGTAAAATTAAATTCGCGGAATAAAAAGTAGTCCCTGTCGCGTATGAACATTTTGGCGGTGATCAACACTGCAAGCTTGACCACGACGACATAGGCAGGGCTGTGTCTTTGGCATAAAGTCAATCTAAAAAATAAATACAAGTTTTATTTTGCAAACTTGTTTATACGTTATATATCATAAAAGCAATGATGACGTTAATTGTTATGTGGTATCAACTTTTAATTATATTTAAAACCAATTATAGGACGGCAAGTGTAGTTGCCCTCAGTTCAGACATTGTCGAACAAGTAGAGAGAGAACGAGATACATACCAAAGTGCGGGTTACACCTATGACCAGGACGACGTCAACATCATCGTCATCGACTTCGGTGAGTACTTCACAGAAGGATATGTTCTATACCTAATCCGAGTTTTGGAATAAAAGTTGAACGTTTGATTTAGCTGTAGGTCAGAGTTTGTTACTTTATGGTGCAACCCCCACTGAGTTTTGTTCTTTATTTTATAGTTAATAATAAAAGTTTGAAGGCTTGTCATTAATAAAGAGACCCAAATGAAAGAAGTGAAATTTACACTTTATGTTTGTCAACCTCTGCACTACCAAAATATGATAAGAAAAGTAGGGGTCATGTGTCATATAAGATATTTTTACTCTGTTCAGTGTGTGCTCATTATTTATTTGTAAATAGTTTTACTAAATTCTAACCGTATTCATGTAATTTATTATTGTCATTGCAATCATTGATCTTCACAAAATAACTTGTGAATTATATGTCGACTTGCCGTAAAACACCATTCATTCAGTGTGTACGCTTTTGACAAAGTGAAAGTACACTTCCGAAACCATGTATTCAAACCCCAATTTTCAAGCATCATTTTTTTTCTTAATTTGCAATTGAAACATGACAATGCTTTCCAAATGTACAAAATACATCCATTATTCCATTCAAATAAAAAAAAAGAGCATTAAAATAAGAAAAATGCATTTCCTGTTTCCAATGGTGGTACTATATCTTTATCCAACTTTATGTTGCAGTGCTCCAGATAAGCATTCTTCAAATGAAGATACTATACTCTTTAAATGTGTGTGCAATACTAATTTCAAAATGTTTATGGTTGAAATTGCTATTTTACTAAAGTAATCAACAGGGACGTTGCCAGTATCCAACGTTTTTTTCACCAATTACTTTAAATGTCAATGCTTTATTTAGAAATTCCAATGCTGAACCCCTAAATAGTGCTTATAATCTGGAGCACTATAGTATTATTAATTATTGACTATTGCTCTTTCTCCTGCGTTTTTGAAAATAGAATAATAAAACAATGGAAAGTTTAGGCCTGGGTTAGCAATAGAGTTTCTATAAATAAATTAATATATAAATAGTATTTCCTTAAGATGATTTATGACGACGATTAGTGTATTTTTCGATTTTTTCTGTTGGAAAGATTTTAATGAAACTTCCAATTTTGAAAACTTATGCATATTCAGACAATAACAATGATATAAAAGACACGTTATCATACCGTTTTTGTTATAAGCTAATATGTCTAGTAAAACTTACTTACAATTACATAAATCTATCAAAAACGTTTTATATCTACAATTAAATTAAACTCATACACTATCACATGCATATACAAACTTTGTTTAGAAAATGTTTTTAGAGCTTATATTTTTCAATTCAATTATATGTAGATAATAATAAGTTTAGTTATTAATGTTCTGTTTAATTTCGTAGTATCAAAGGTTTCCCCTTTTTGCATATATAGTTATGCGAGTATTACTAAAGCTACCGTCTTTAAGATTCACAACAACTATCTGCTACTTATGCTACACTCCAACACCAGTATATTTTAGAATAAATATTGTATTCACAGCTAATTAAAATTGAAAGAAAGGGGTGTTTGTTCACCATCATAAATTATTCGTTCGTTCTAAGTGCCTTGTCAATTTACGATATGGCAAATACAGAACGATTATTATTTATATAATACTAATTTGGTGATGGTACATTATTGTATAGCATCAACCATAGTGTGTTTCTTTAAATAGAATTATAGTGGTGCATAATATGTAAAGGAAAATGTTTCACTTTCAATTTGAAAATAGGGTTTAAGTTTATTTAACTTATTTTACAGCGACAATTAAATTTCTTGATCATTATAACCATACTATATGAATGCTTAAATAGTGCAAATAGTTCAGGTTCAAATTGTTCATGTTTTTACACAAAAAAATTATAGGAGCAAGTCATCTGGACGTATCTGTTGTGATGGTCGCTGAAGGACTGGTCCAAACTGTTGCAACCCTAGGTGACAACAAAATAAGCGGAGACGCGATAAGTCTTAACCTTATCAACTACTTCCTAAAGGTTTATAAACGTAGGTCTGGCAACGATGCATCGACAAATATTATTGCGATGGCAAAACTGAACCTGGAAGTGGAAAGGGTGAAGAGAACTTTGTCCATAAAGGAAACTGTCCAGCTGGAGATAGAGTCGTTCTACAAAGGGTCAGAGTTTGTTGCTACTCTCGACAGAGCTCACTTTGAAGATATGAATATAGTAATATTTTGTTAACTAGTGATTTTTTCGTTAGAGTTTGAAACATTGATAAAAGAATCCTGAGTGATTACTGTAGAACGTATGGTCCAGTCATCTGTTGGAAAACATGTATTTTGCTGTTTTCATAATGTAAAATTCGAGAAGTGACTTTTTAAAAACTAATCAACTTAAATCAGCAAATATATTTAGTGATGCATTTAATGTTATTAAATGTTATTATGTACATTAAATAAACAGTTCATTTTTCCCGTAGAAATGACTTAGAAATTGAAATCGGCTGGAAAACATATGGGTTGAAATTTTATCAGACCTACAAATTCCAACACTATTTAAATGAGATTTCTTTAAATCTCGCTGTTGAGACTGCTGGTATCAAATATGTAACTGTTACTGGCGACTTGAATTATAATATGCTGAATGATGCTTGGGCTAGAATAAATATCATGAGAAAACAATTTCAGTTAGATAGAAAATCACACGAAACCATTTAGATGTCATAAGACCTGCGGATGTTGTTTTGGATACTTGTACAAATTATGAAAAATATCACAATTGGACAAAATACAGACCGAAGCTGCACGTATAACAACTGGAGCAACAATGTTCAATCATTGATTCTTCCTCTTACAAATTTCCACGTACAACCTCAGAAATAATAAAAATATTAAATTATTGCACGTCCGCCTTCGGACGAGCTGTAGTGCACTTTAGCAACGTCGATTTCCTAAACTCATTGAAGAATCTCCTCTGTGTATATATGGATAAATAGAATGCACAGCTCACTTCTTTCTTAACTGTCGCTTTTACCAGCCTTAACGCATACAACTCCTGACATGTCAGTGAGCTATGGACAGATTCTTTAAATAATTTTTTTTAGGGGAACCACAACTCTCTTGTGACAATAATGTTGAAATAATTGAAGATGTTCACAAATACTTGTCGCTTCTCCTAAAATATGTAAGTCGGAAGATCTAAGCTATTTCAATTTACGTGGTGAGATGTCCATAAATGTTAATTACTATCATTATTTTGTAAATTCGTTTAATAATTACTCGTTTCATTTTTCTAAGTTCCTTAAACATATTAGAACCAATATTCCTAACAATATGCTAAGATATTTTATGAAGTATATTTTGAATCGGAGGGCCGAATGTTCGATTCTCTCCCATGGCTAAGTATGCTGTCCTTGAGCATGACTTTTTCCGCATATGCTTTGTACTGGTTATATACAGGAAGACTCCGAGCGTGATTTGTATAAGTTGTAAGAATTTGTTTTGCAATCGAAGAATAATAAATTAAGAATTGTTAATAATCTGCCATATCTGGTTCACAATTGATATATGGTTTGGAAAAGAACTTAATAAGATATTATCTTCCGTTCTAATCCATGTTTATACTTAATCTGATTAGTTTGTATGTAAATTTGAATGAATTAATGTTTAAACCAACTGTTCTCGTATGTTTCACTGAAGCTTAAAGCATATTTATAATTTTAGTGAGAAGCAATGCTATTGGATACAGTTCTTGCTGTGATTATCGGTTCTATTATTGGACAATTCTTTTCATGCTTTGTATCAATGACTATAAAAAGACGTTTGCTCTGTTTAACTTTCTCAACTTTTGTTTCAGAAAATATTACGAGGTGTTTTACCTCATTTGGAGAAGGTGATGTCACTTTGCAAAATGTTACCGTCCATGATTGATCAAGTGATTCTGACAGGTGGATCATCCTGCATTCCCATGTTTGTACATACAGTGAAGAGCTACTTCAAACAAACGGTAAATATAACGACACATATGTGTTTTTACAACGAAGGAATGGAAGCGAAATAACACCACTCACTATATATCTCTAATGGAGAAATGTTATATTTTATTACGACATATAAAAAAACAATTCTATATATATTTATAGAAAAATATATTTTTTTTTTAACATGAAACTTTGTATTTGCAATTTCTCTCAATTCATATGTCATCTTTGGTGATATTTATATATTTCGTTTCAAGAAGTGATTACAGACAAACAACGCATCGTATAAAAAAACACTTGTATTCGTGAACAGGGTATTCATACATATATCGTACAATATTCCCCGATTTTTCATTTTCATTCTTAAACATAAGAAAAGTAGCGAAACATTAAATACGACTCAGCTTTGTTGTCAATAATTTTGTAACAGAACCATCACCGGAAATGCTACCGAACATTTTATTGCATCACATTCACGTGATGGTTTGGGAGATTACCAGGTACAAAAAAGTGTACACATTCAATCCTCAAAATGACTGAAAATGTTGGCTCAAAATAATATGCCACTAAACAATAGTGCAATAGTAGATATAACTAGTGTGCACACAATACTAGTTTTTGCAGAATGAGGTTTACCGTTATTTTCGACATATTTATAAGGTTTTGTATTGCATATTAAGTTTTATCTAATGATCACAAACCTCACATCTAATGCGCTATACGAATGTTGACGTTATGCTTTAATGCTTTTTTGACACAGGGTAGGGTTAAATAATTGAATATTATAAAAAATGTAGTTTGTCAATTTTTCTTAAACTCTCACAATAATTGTACAATGTATTGTATAAAATCATATAAAAGGTATGCAGAAATCGCTTGTTTTTTGTTTTTTAGCAATTTTTATTTGAAGCCGTTTTTTCGAAAAATTCGAGAAAAAAAATAGTTTTTGCATTTGTAAATCCATACATCCGTCAAATGTGTACGTTGTGATATTTGTCTCTATTCTGTACATTAGTTATAACTCAACTGAGGTAGAAAAATATGCAATTTTACTGCTATAAATTGGTACGTCTAAAAGGTCGAACATAGCCATGTTTTCCACGTCACATCTAAGTGTATGTTATATTTATCGCTGAAATAAATACACATTCATATTGAAAATTACTTCTAGTTTCATTATATACCGAATATACTACTGATTTCGAAAATGATTTAAAAGGTATATTCCTCCTTAAAAAATTTGATTTAGTAGCCAAAATTGAAATAAGAAATTCATATATTTCTGTACATATTCAAAATTGACTATATTTTTGTATGTTTGCCAAACTAATTGAATTATGTTTCAATTTATCTTTCTTTCTTTACAAATAAAATGCAAACCATTTGATAAAAGATAATATTATTCGTATATATAATAAAGAATGTTCAGAATTAATGTTAAATAACAACAATGAAAAGAACAAATGATGATTTTAGGGAAGAATCAATTATATATTTCACTTAAGAACACATAAATCATCAACATTATTACAACTACATTTATATTATAATACACATAATATATTACCAATACTAGAACATAAACATGTAAATACATTTTAATATCATCTCATATCACTTAATACTCAATTAATAACACATGCATTGATAGTAAATATTTAATTAACATCAGTAAAATTACTAGATTACTTTCAGTACCGTTAAATACATTTTTGTCGCCAGGTTCTCTAAATGTATCATGTAATGTGTGCTTATAATATTATGAGGTCGAGACGGTAACAAGGAATATAAACAAATAGGCAAACGTTTTACGGTACCGGAAGCAGCAATGCAGTATTTACTCAAAAGTGCAGATTATTTCATGTATCATAAAATCAAATTTCAATTAAGTAATTTAATAACTACGCTATACATTTAAAAAAATAAGCAAATACATATCATTGCCAAAACACATTATGCAAGGTTAGACGAGAAAAGTATCAATTTTACTAACGAGTTGTAAATGTAATTGTAAATTAGCTTGAATGTGATAGTATCACATAAAAGGTGTAAAAATAGTTCACCATGAGGTTTTTCCTGGATACTCTGGGTGTAATCCAACCATTGATTTTGGTTCTTTATTCTATAGTAAATAATAAAAGTGTGAAGGCTTGTCATTCATAGATAGACTCAAATGAATGAAGTGAAACCTACATTTTACTGTTTGTCAATCTATGCATTATCAAAATATGATGAGAAAAGTAGGGGACATGTGTCATATAAGACATTTTTTTATGCTCAGTTTGTACACTGTTGACAAAGTGAAAGTAGACTTTCGAAATCATGTATTCTTACCCCAATTTTCAAGCATCAATTTTTTTCTAAATTCACAATTCAATCATATCAAAATGTTCAAAATACATCATTAATGCTATTTAAATAAAAAACAGCATTAAAATAAGGAAAATGCATTTTTAAAGAAGAAGAAACGAGGATTATTTATAACCGCCATTACGCGACTACCACGCAGAAGCACTTCATTTTTTCCTATGGTGGTACTATGCCTTTAAAACATAACAGTCAGTCTCGTCTTACAATCACATATGCAAATACTGTCATTTTCAATGATGCTATGACGTTATTCAGCAAGTAGCCCAACATTGTACGTGCGGCATTCAACTAATATACGGACAACACCGAGTGATGGATCGAAGTAATATTACCCCAGGTTAACATAGAAATAAAGCGTGTGTCACACCTGCCCAGTAAGTTACATGTATGTGGTAAAGACATATTAAGAATTGGCCCATTGACGACGATTGAAATCGTTGAACAAAAAGTAATCAGTCAGAAATGAAAAAAAGTAGGACAGTTACATTTTGACATCTTTAATTAAACGCTATAAAAATATTCATATGTGTTTAAAACAAAATGTAAATATGTAGTGATTTAGAGCGATTCTTAATTTCTTAGGGGTTGTGTTCATAAACATTTTCTGTTGTGCGCTTTAATAACATTTTTTTTTAAAAATGATGACATATATAACTGTTATGACAAACATGCACAGTTTCAACAGGATACAAATTAAATATTGTCTATGTTGAATTGTGGCTTCCTAATGAAGCAATGATGGACTGGAACTCAATCAAAATAAATGGCTATCAGCAAGTACATTGTATGCACGTTTTTAAAAAGATCGAACTAAGCTTTATCTTGACCTAGGAAACATGACTTTGCTATTGCGATAATCACATCACCGTTATGTGGGGAACGTCATTTATCTAAGGATGATTTAATGAGAGATTTTATATACAGAGATATGTAAACTTATAATACCCAGGTATGACCTCTACCCATCGTTAAAACAGCTTAATGAAAAATGCAGTTCTCGCCCAAAGTTTATATCATGTTTGATACCAGAATATTGATAATAGTCTCAATGTAGTGTTAGAATATCGTGTTAATGGTGACTGGACCCTTTTGCCTTCAATTGTATTTGACTTATATGTATGATATATATTGTGATATGTGTTTATATAGAAATAAAATAATGTTATGTTTAAACTATATAGACCTCATTCACAGTTTTTTAATAGCAAAATCAGCTATAAACTTTATCATAAAACGTCCTTTCAAATTATACCTAAACTAGTGAGCTTGACTGAATGTTAATTTTTACGAACATTATTATATCCTTTATATTGAAGGTTCCCATAGTGACTGCAGACAGAGACACAACTGCTACAAAAGGTGCGGCAATTCAAGGCGGTGTACTTATGGCAGCTGATGGGTTAGACAATCGCGTGACTGTCGAAATAAGCACTCATTCGCTTGGGTTTGAAACCATACATGGCAACATCAGTAAAGTAATTCCAAGGTTCACGTCCATTCCGAAGTCTTACGTGACCAACTTTACAACCAGCTCGGATTATCAGAATGCAATGTCCATCAAAATATACGAAGGTTTGCGTTGTTGACTTATCATTTATTTAATTTACAAAACCTGCTAGTTAAAATAAAAGATTAAACATGCATTATTTATTTTATCAACTTTATAATATGTTTTGTTTTTCAGAGGTCATAAATGGAGGACTTTTAACTATTTATTCTTGCCCACTATGTATGATCAATGCTATTCGTTTTATTGGTGTTACTTAGATCGATTGCAATACTTCCATTGCTGTATCTTTTTTATCATTGTCGTGCTATTTTATCACTTTTATGATTATTGTTTCGATAGTTGTATATTTGACCATTGGCACGTTTAAATCATAGTAATGTAGTTTGGCGACGGAGGTATAGAGACTGTACACCCGGTAACCAGATTTAAGATGCCAGATGGGGAATTTGCTACTGAAGGCAGTATGCATTGTACCGATGATTTCAATTTAATCAGTATGTTTTTGTTGTTTTATCAGTCTGTGTCTTTTGAATGCTACGTATCCTGTTGGTCATGTTAGTATTTTAATGCATTATGATATATTTAATGTCTTTCATCGTTTAAGTGCATTTTGACTGTGCTGTAATGACGTATATAATTATTGTTGTTTTTCATTTCATTTATATAAGCTACATTTGTAAAATTATTATGTTAATAGCTGTTATCTATTTTCAGGGGAAAGCAATGACACCAGTGCAAATACACTCTGGGGCACTTGTGATGTTAAAGGTTTAGGCTCGTACCTGAAAGAATTTCCACAAATTGAAGTTAAATTTACAATTGATGAACGTGGACTGTTTCAATTTCAAGCCGAAGCTAAATCTGTACTGATGGAGAAGTTTGTCGTTACGCCAGCGGTTAAAGGAATGTCCACTGTCGATATAAAAAAATCGTCAGTTAAAGTAAAAAGCATTTTGATAGGTATTGTGGATAAAGAAAAGAAAGCAAAGTACAAGGAATTGATTGAAATGAACTTGGTTTGTTTTAATATAATTTTGGATATGACTCAGTCATTGGAGAAAGAAGAAAAGAAACGTCTCCTTCTAAAACTTCAAGAGATCGACAAGTGGTTCACAAGTGATGAAGAAAAGCTGACGTACGAGTTAGTTGATAAACTTGAGGAATTTAGAATGTTTAAGGATCATAAGAAATTGATTTGGAATTGCATGGTTAATTAATTGATTTTTAATATGTAAAGGAATCAAATGTGACAACATTTGTGAGTGTACTATTTAGAATGGTAAACACGCGTCATATCCATTGTCACCATAGTTGATCCGACTCGCAATCACAGTATTTTGGGCCATGCATATTTAGCATAGTTACCGTTGTCAAATTAAGTTAGTATACTTGTCAACATATTTAGTTTCCCATGGTTCTACAAGACATATTGTGAATGGGTGGGGTTTCATACCGTGTGTCTGCGTCATGAAACTACAGTGTGGCAGCGATAAGATACACTCAATAGACACCATAGCGATATAATTGAAACAATGTTGAAAGAGATGCAATACACCAACAACATATACTTATATGATAAACAATATATTCTAATCTTGATTAATAACATAATGCTTGATAAACTTTATGCTTATTGTGCTAATCATGATATAATGCAATGCTTGATTACAAACATTTCTGTCATTCGTGCTTTATATACTTCTGTCACATTTCAGATCATTTCCAACTTAAATACCTCATGACAAGTATATGTCATCTGTTAAAAGTTAGAGCGTCATAACTAATGTTTTTATTTATTATAAAGTGTGCAGTGTGATGTTTTGAAATAAAGAGGTTAAATCTGTACGGTTATTTTTCTTGCATACCAAACACATTGAATACTTATTTTAATTGATGTTATTACAATTATTTTCATCACGATGGCTTTTGAGATGTCAAATATGATATATTATTTCATATGTTATGATATGTCACGTCATAAATTGTTCTAATGTCACAGCAGGGTAGGATGAGCGCGTGGAGGGGTTGTAGAATGAAAATTCCATACCCGGTAAAAATACGGTCACATCGTTGTTCGGTGCGCAAGAATATAGATTGTGTATTGTTCTGCAAGTACGGTACAAGATATTTGTCAAATGCAATAGAAAAGAACTTTTACTTATAGCCTTTTACATTTTTTTACAAGTGTTGCTCTTTACTTTAAGTAAATTGACTAGTTGACCGAAAAAGTTTTGATACAGATTCAGATATTTTTTAACAAGTTGATAATATTCCAGCCAATGAGATGTTTCGTTTACTTTTTATTATTGTTGCTGAGGTTATTGCCATGAATATAAGAAACAATATTAATTTAGAAGGAATAAAAGTAAAAACATTCCATGGCATTACAACAATTAAATTAACACAAATTGCTGATGACACTTCTTTGTTTTTAAAATCAAAATATGAAATAAACATAGTTCTTAATACTGTGGAAGACTTTGGAAATGTTTCTGGGCTAAAATTAAATAAAAATAAGACGGAAGGAATATGGATAGGTAATCTTTAATATTGTAAAGAAAACATAGGGAGCATTAACTGGCCACACAAACCAATCAAAACGTTGAGGATATGTTTTGTAATTGGCCAGCAAGAATGCTTACGTTTGAATTAGGCTGCTTAACTTGAGTTTTGTGAAAAATTGGTAAAAAATTGGTCAGTGTAATTTAACTGTTTTTGGAAAATTAAATATTAGTAAATCTCTTATCATGCCAAAATTTGTATATTTAGCACAATCATTAAATTGCCTTATGATATTTTAAATATATTAAAACTGTGGATAAATGTTAAAAAAAACACAAGATTTCCTGAAATAAATAGTTCAAAAGCAAATTATTTAGCGAAATAAACACATTATTTTCAATAAAAAATGTTTATTTTTAAAAACTGGATAAAATCTTATCTAATTTTTGTTAATGACATTATAGACGAAATCGGAAACATCAATGAAAACATTATTCTCCAAAAATTAATAGATAAAAACAATTGGATAGCAGAATTAAATACGTTAAAACTTTCTATACCGACAACATGGAAAATCAAACTGAGAAGCGAAAGTTCATTAAAGTCATATGTTAAAACAAAGCTCAAAATACATATAAAAACAACAGATTGTAAATGGGTTAATAACAATTCAACTACGCATAAACAATTATATTCAAAAATAGTAAAGACAAAATATTTTAAACCATACATGCACACATACTGGAACATTACATTTAAAAACAATTTTAATTGGAAAACAATATACCAGTTCATCCATGCAATCAAAGAAAACAGGATAAAACAATTTAAATATGAACTCATTCACCATATAATTCCCTTCAAACAAGTACGTCATAAGTGGAAAATTAGCTCAAATCCTTATCGTCATGTCTGCAACCAAACTGAGACATAAAGTCACTTACTTATTGATTGCGATGAAATACAAACGTTTTGGTCAAATAACACTTCAATATTCAAAACTTTATGTATTTCGAATAACGTTCAAATACTAAAAACATTGTCCCAGGATATAAAATAGATCAGACGGACTATATCCACATGAACATTATTTTCTCTCTTATAGGTTTCAGTATCAATAAGGCTTATTATAAAGTGATTGTAGACAGAAACATGGAGACACTTTTAACATTTTCAAACACGAATTTCCAATGCTACTATCTTCATACAAAAACAAAACATTAAACAAAATCGGAAACTTATTAAACGATATGTAAGTATTGAATAATAAGTTTATTATGTTTGTACTTCTTACATGTGAACTAAACACCCTCGTATTTGTAATATATTGTTGTATTTTTTTTGGTACTGCTGTCGCATTTAAAAAAAAAACAAGATGAAAAGGAACATATTTATTTTTTCTCGAATATCATAATGTGCATGCATTACATAACTTAATGTTCAAGGACTGTTCTTTTATATGTAAATAATGAATTCGGTTTTATAAACTTTTGCCAACAAAAAAAATAGATGTTTCGTATCCTTTTAAAGTTAATAGTGATTATTTCCCGATATATATTGTCTTAAAAATTTCTCTAGATTAATCATTGATTACACATATTCTTAATTGAGTTACCGTTAGTTGAGATAACAAGGGAATAATAGATGTCTCAAGTGTAAGGCAGAAATAATTAGAAAAATGGAAAAATGAAAGAGGGATAGAAAAGACAAGATGCGGGGAAAGAAGGAATCTTGAAAAGACAAGATGAACGACAAAGACGGGAGAGGTTTATGAGAAAGAAATATGCAGAATGAAAGTTTTGGAATAGACTAAAGAAGAAAATAAAATTAAAATCGTTACGATAATTCAAATATGAAAAGACAAAACAGTCAATAAAAGAAGACAAAGACAATCAAAGGATTTAGAAAATAATAAAGTAAAGAAATAAAAGATATTGCTGAACGTTGAACGTGCATTCATTATGCATTGTCTACATGACTGGCGTTATTTTGCTAAAATCATGGTGGAAAACATCTTCACTGTTTAGAAAATAAAGCTATTTACAAACAAAGGCAGACTTTCAAGACACAAACTGAAGCATACACACTTAAGGTAGTTCGCGGGTTTACACATGGATTTCCGAAAGTCGTCGGATTTTAATGATACTTTCGGTGATTGTTGGAACACAGTTATCTTGTCTTTATATGATGTTAATTTTTTGGCCGAAAATATGGCGATTTTGACGTTAGTGGCGCCCCCTGGCGATAACCCATATATTCGCCGTTTTCTACGTTTCGTCGGTCTAGTTCGATCATTAATTGGCCGATCTTTAAAATATAAGCACTCACTTGAATAGGACTCTATCCTATAGGAGTTTAGGTACAGTTGTATGCATAAATAAACATTATTAAGCGCAGTGAACGCTTGTTCATGAAAGAAGGTAAACATTTGCGTACTTATTATGACATATCACGCGAAATACACCAGGTAGAAGGTTTTTTTATTTTCTGTATGTTCTTCTATGACGAGCGAGAAACTTGATGAGGGCATAAAAAAAAGGGGGGGGGGGGGGGGTAACCATGACATTTTTTGCTAAACGACTTTGAAAGTATTTGAATTACTTTAATAAACGCCGTTTTTACAGCGTCACGTCGACAACGTGATTCATTGTTGATATTTTGTTTACTTACTACTACACTCATTAGAATGTTTATAACTGTATGTGACAATGATCGTTGCCACATTTAATACATTCACAGCACACCATTTAGCTACCTAATTTTTTACCAGAACTATATATGTGTAAAAGAAACTTAAATGAAACTCTCACTACTATCGCTCATGGCCGTATATGTTTCTGTAGCTGATTCACACTACTTTGAATTGCCATACACCTTCATGCATATAGGAATACCGGTCTTATACACGGAAATGACGTCATAACGGTCAAGCGGCATTTCTTTTGCGGATTTACTCTAAATATAGTAAAAAAGTCATGCGGTTTAGAATGAACGGACGTTTTGTGTCTCTAAATATCTTGAAACGGAAAGATAAGGCCAAAAACACTCATTTTTCTGGAAGTTCATTTAAAGACAATGAAGCTGTTGCAGATGATCGTGGTGGCACTGACGAATCTTGCCGCGAAGGAAGGCGTATTATAGAATTTTGATTTTTATTAGGCATAAAGAGTGCACATATTGCAAAGAACAGCTCAGCCTTTATGAGATTGTTGCCGAGAAACAGTTTGGTCTTGGATCAATATTATATATTTCCTGCCGACACTGTTTAAAGGTGAATCCTGTAGCAATAGGGAAAAGACACAAAACGAGCGACAATTGACCAGTAAATTGTTTCGATGTTAACATTAAATTGGCTGCAGGTATAGTGGAGACTTTTTTATTGTTTACATATCCAAATAATATATATATTAAAATGTAACATGTATCTATTATTATCCAGTCAGATAAAGGTTGTTTTTGAGCTATCGGAACTTCTAGCAATATGTATAAATAAATAAATATATATAGTAAAAATATTGTTTTATTGATTATGGATAGAAGTCACGAAATCTGTAATTGTTTAAGAAAGTTATGTAGATTACACATGCAATAAGACACAGATTTACTCAAGATGCAAAATAATAACTGTATTTCATTATAAAAGAGTTTGTTTTCTCCATTGTGTCTTATTGATATTGTTATATTATTTCTGAAGCTATACTAGATACCGGCATAGGTAAGACGTAGATGAATAATGTTTTAGCTGTTTTGAACATTCCACCTCTACGTCACAAGGTTTGACAAAGATCTTGTAGATGCTGATTTACGATCAGACCCTGAAGAAGTCTTCAAAGATTACACATCGGGCAATATGAGTGAGAAACTGTCAGATCTTCAGTCTTCAAATGGGAATGAAAACTTAAATCAAATTATCGCAAGAGTCTGAGAGTCTTGATTTCCGAATGTCTGCAACCGTGGCCCAAAAGAACGAAGGCCATGCATATATGTTACAGGTTTGTATATTGTCTGACATGTTCTTTTTGCGTTTTGTTTTATGGTTTACGGTACGCTTCTTCTTACCTGGAAATTGACCTTTTTATGTGTCTGTGTGCCATAAAATACCATCCATTCATTCATTCTTTTAACCAGGGCTACTTGGTAGTATTTCGTCTTTTCTGTTAAATAGAAAATACCATGTTAGTGTCTCACACTATTAACTTCATCAGGTGAGGCTTAGAAAAAAGCCGAGTCCTTGTTTTTTATTTCATGCCGAAACTCATAATTATGATAATGTTAGGCTCTAAAATGGTAGTCTATTTGATATTATGTAAATATTTTGTTTAATTCGTTTTTATTCATTTTCAGAAGGGTTTAAAGTAGTTCCGTCCAGATCAAAATGTATAATTTTACATGATGACGCCATGCGCCTGATAAACTTGCATTGCCGTGATAAACCTGTGTTTATCAGGCAGGCACTTTATCAACAGAAATGAAAACAGGTGATTTATTTTGCTCTCTCCCCCCCCTCCCCCCCACACACACACACGCCGACAAAACATCCAGACTGTTTATTTCATACATTGATGTTATTAGTAACCATATGATTTTTAAACGTGTGTCATAAGTGAACGAAATACACAAACTATCGCCGGGAAAATTCATGTCAAAGAGCAAGGAATACCATGATAAAAAGCGGGAATCAACGGTCACTGTACAAAATACAGTCGACCCAAAGAAACGACGGCTCCAGCTTAAACAGGAGAGAGGCTATGAACAGACGACACATGAACATTGGAGGGAATATCGTATGAAGCCGGTGTCGACCATATGGGTGAAATAGATGAAGAGGATGTGAAGGAAATTGCACAACCGCTTGTATCATTTACTTCAGCTGGTATGACACCAGTTGAAATAAATTTGTATATAGTTTTTAATTTGGAAACGACTGGGTTTAGTATGAATTACCAAAGATGTTAATAAAGGAACTATCATTTCGTAAATTGATTAATATGATAACTAATAATTGAGCGCAACTTTTATTGTATCATTTGATAGCATGATTGATACGTTATAATGTAAATATCTCTATATATATATACTTTATATCGCACTTCATTTAGTTGCATTCCTTAGTGTATAGCCAGCCCGCTAAAGCTAAGTCGGTAGCGAGTCTGACTATCAATCCAGGGGCCGTGAGTTTGAATCCCCGCCCGGCAACAGTCCGTGATGATTGATATGACATTGTGTCTCATTATCATTTGTCTCTCACCGCTGATTCAAGTTTAGTTTAAACATTTTTATTATTTATATTACAGACAATTAACATAACATGATAATACATATTTATATATAACATAAGAAATTGGATTGAGCTACAAGTTAAAACAATATTAGTTGAAGTTCTCTCCATATCATCAATATCAATATATTATGTATAACGGAATGATTTTTTAATTGGGTTTAACGCCATTTTCAACACATTTCAGGTTATATATGGCATATCCAGTTTTACTGGTGTAGGAAGACTTCAACCTGAGTAGAACTACCGTCCTACCGCAAATAACTGGTAAACTTTCACACATGAAGTTTTTTGAGCGGGCGGGACTCGAACCAACCACCTTTGCAGTGAGAGGTAAGTGATCTTGAGACGGCGCCTTAGACCTCTTGGCCACGGAGGACTCCCTATAACGGAATGAAATTCAATAACAATCATATAATATAGGTTAATTTAATATGATTATTAGGAACTTGAAAAGAGGAAACACACAGAAATGCAAACAAAAATTGAGGGGGGAATCCCTGCTTGATAAACTCAATAGCTCAATAGAAACCAGTGGGAAATTTTAAGTTACTTGCGGAGATGGGGTGTGTTCGGGTACTGGTTAACCTTTCAGGTTAACCGATCGTCTGATAGCCCTCGACGGCATAAAAATAACGGTTAATATGTTATCATCAATCAATTATTCAATCAAACCTAAGCGTTTCGTCACTCTATTATGATAATTTTTCATGCATAGAACCTGATATTATACAGATCGCAGCCATGGACTTGAAGGCAGGGGAACGGTTTGATACATACGTGCTTCTTACAAATGGCTACATTCCGCGTCCTGTGTCAAAGGTTACGAACTTAGAAATACATGGCATGACTGTGTATTACAGAATGATCCCTATTAAATCGGTAACGAATTAACGGTAATGAATTTTGTAACACATTTCGAGGTTATAATAAGTACGCAAATGATCACCTTCATTCATGAACAAGCGTTCACTGCGCTTATTAATGTTTATTTATGCATACAACTGTACCTAAACTCCTATAGGATAGTGTCCTATTCAAGTGAGTGCTTATATTTTAAAAATCGGCCAATTAATGGTCGAACTAGACCGCCGAAACGTAGAAAACGGCGAATATATTGGTTGTCGCCAGAGGGCGCCACTGACGTCAAAATCGCCATATTTTCGGCAAAAAAATTAACATCATATAAAAGACAAGATGTGTTTCCAACAGTCACCGAAAGTATCATTAAAATCCGACGATTTCGAAAATCAGTGTGTAAACCCGCGAACTACCTTAAACATATATTTATTTGGAGATTACAATCAAAGGAAAGACTACTCCGAGAAACATATGAACTGAAACAACCGAATATCTATCATACACGTGGAGACGAGGCTGAGGCAAATCCATACATTCATTGGAAGTAAAGTAACTGATTCCTCGGATAACTTTATTGGAAGTCTGAAATAAATTCCGCCAAAAATGGATCCTGTCAATGAATGGGAAAACCTTCTTGTTGAACCAACAGTGGCAGCCTGGAGTGCAACCATCCCCACCCTTCCTACATTTGAGACAAAGCGTAAAATATACAAAGCTGGTGCAATACTCCAATGTGTGTGCATTACGTTGTACCACCTCAAAATATCGTGTAAAAAATAATTTGATTTTTTGTTGTTATTATAGAAAAAGAAGTGTTAGAAATGGCTAAAGCAGCTCAGATGAGAATATTACTAAGCTGAAAATGAGAGACATGTATCACCGAATCCATCTAAATGCTTAAACATGGGATGATTGAACGTCCTTAGAGCAGCACGGTAGTACTCGTTGCCTAGACAAATAACTTAATTATCTTCTGTGTTGATTATCACGTCTTGAATAAATTACTATCAAAGTCGCTTGACCGAACCAAGAAAAAAGCATTTTTTTGGTCTAAATGGTACATCAAAATGGCTTTGAAATCTTGATTTTGACAAGTAGAGTAGCTTCAAAGCATCGTGAGAAATTTGCATTGTTTTTTTTTCTAGTAGACATTAATACCTTTCAAGTTGGTAAACAGTCAATCTACTCTCAAGAAGACGATCTTCCATAGAGAACCAAAATACGTCAATTCCAGAGTGACGAATCCGTGGAGAGGTTTGTTTCCTCTAGTTACCCGGGTCGATTGCCTCTGTCAAACAAAAGTAGCAAATATGTTCTCATACTTGTAGATATTTTTACCAAAAATGGACTGAAGAATAATTATATGTTTCGATCTACCATCAATATCTTTAACAATGAGTGCATCGGTTTAGTACACCACTGCAGCTTTTTGGTGACCAAGGCTCTTTTCTAATCCGAAGTGTTCAAATAAGTATCTGATGTTGTTGCTGATATTTTTTTCTTACGATTGCCTAGCCTAAATATGTATTTTCTAAGGCACTAACTATATACGGTTTACACGGTCAAATTGAGTGTATCACCAGGGTACATTTATACTGTTGCTTTTGTTTGTTGGTGTTTGTTTAACTCAAATATGTATATCTAATGATTTATATATAACATCATATAAACTTATACCTTGAAAGTTTTTCCTTGATACTTGATCACTAACTATATACGGCTTCAACGGTCAAATTGATTGTGTCACCAGGGTGCATTAATGTTGTTGTTGATTTCTTTTGCGTTTGCCACACCTAAATATGCATTTTTTAAGAGTTTATATATAACATACATAATTGTGTACCTTGAAAGCTTTGCGTTGAAATTTTGATTACCAACTATATACGGTTTACACGGTCAATTGATTATATGACCAGAGTGCACTTATGTTGTTGTTGATTTTGTTTCGTTTGCCTAGCCTTAATATGTATTTTTTAAGGATTTATATATATCATCACATAAACTTGTACCTTGAAAGTTTGCCTGGAAAAGTTGATTACTAACAACTATATACGGTCTATACGGTCAGTTGATTGTGTGACCAGCGTGCATTTTTTTATTGCGTTTGCACAACCTGAACATTTAGTGTTTAAGGATTTATATATAACATGGCGATGTTTTTTTTGTTTGTTTTGTTTTTGTTTCATTGTTGTTATGTTCGTAGTGGCACCGTGGAGGATCAGCCTATATTGATCACAGCAGACACTGGTGCTTCTTGGACTATCATATCGACACGGGCGTATGACAGAATGGAAGAAAGTAGCAGACAGGCTTTAAAGAGATCTTCTTGTTTGAAGGGAGCGGGATGTTCCCCGATAAAAGAGAGAGGGAAAGCGATATTTTCACTGAAGTTGGGACCACTAGAGATTGTCAGGGAAGCTATAGTAGCTAAGATAGAGGACGATGCTCTTTTGGGATACGATATACTGAAGGGAGGTGAAAAGGTGCAGGCGGACATTCTTCTGAGTAAAAATACAATAATTTTAGATGGTGCTGAGATATCGTGCATACAAGTAGGTAGAAACAGAAAAGTACGAAAGGTTACGGTGGCAAACAATACCAGTATACCGGGTAAGACGGAAGCATTAGTATATGTCTTTGTTGAGAGAGTAGAGGAAGACGATAATGATAAGAAATTAGATTACCCGGTGGAGCCCACAGATAATTTCAGAGCTAGTTATAGGCTACAAATGGCATCAACATTAGTAGATGTTAGCAACACGACAACGTGTAAAGTACGAATTCTGAATCCGTTTCCTTCAGAAATAATTTTATGGCAAGATGCCGAAATAGGTAAGGCAGAGATAATATAAATAATAAGTGTAGTGATTGAACAAGAGGACACTGAAGAGAATGAAAATTGTAATCGAGTTAGAAGAATAAAAACAAGTGATAAAGAGAACGTAAGCAATAGTCCTTCACTTGCAAAAGCCAATCCACTAGAGTTACCCGAGCCTCTCAGAACATTGTTCCAAAGGTCGACAGCTGGCAAATATGAACACGAAAAAGAAGTAGTAGCTGGTTTGCTAACAAAATACCAGAATTTTTTTTTTCGAGCAATGAATGGGATATTGGACTGACAGATCTAACCGAACACTCCATCAGAAATGGTGATGCTGCACCGATCAAGCAGAGACCTAGACGAGTACCTCTTGCGTATGTAGAAGAAGAAAAGAAAGCCATTGAAGATCTTTTGAGTAAAGGGGTTATACAGAAAAGTACCTCACCATGGGCTTCACCCATTGTTCTAGTTCAGAAGAAAAATCGATCTATACGACCATGTGTGGATTACCGAAGAGTTAATGCATTTGTCAAACAGGATGTTTATTCCGTTGTCACGCGTACAAAATGCGGTGGCTGAATCATCATTGTTTAGTAATTACGACTAAACAAGTGGATATTTCCAGATTCCATTAAAAAGGAAGACATACCAAAAAGTACATTCTGTTGCAAATTTGGGCACTATAAGATGACCCGAAAGTCATTTGGTTTAAACAATGCCGCGAGCACATTCCAAAAAACAATGGAATTGGCTCTCCGAGGATTACAATGGGAGACATGTCTTGTGTACATTGTTGATATTATTGTGTTTGGAGTTGATTTCAACCAACACATACAAAGAGTGACACAAGTGTTTGACAGAATTAACGTAGCAGGTCTCAAGTTGAAGCCTGAAAAATGCAATATGCTTCAAACGGAAGTTGTGATCCAAATAACATCACTAAAATATTGCAGTGGCCTAGTCCACAGAACGCAAAACAAGTGAAGCAGTTTGTAGCAACCGGATCATACTACAGACGGTTTGTAAAAGACTTTGCAAAAAAATAGTAAGGCCACTGATAGAACTTACAAAAAAGGATAAAGAGTTTCTTTGGAGCGATTCTTGTTAAGAAACGTTCAAAACGCCGAAAGTACTGGTTAGTCCAGTCATAATGATGGAGTCCTGTGTAAAATATTCAAGAAGGCTAACGGACAAATCAATATTGTCAACTAGTAGTGCTGCGTGAGCTAAAACATGAAATTTTGTATCAAATGCATGATTCACTAACGACAGGACATATGGTATGTAAGAAAACCAAGGAAAAGATTTCCCAAAGGCATTATTGGTACAACATGAAACATGACATAAGCCTTTACGTAAAGAAATGTGATATATATGCTGCTGACAAATTACCAGCGAATACTCCTAAATCACCGATGGGCAGTCTAAGGAAAAGCGCACAATGGGATGTCCTAGCGATAGACTTCATGGGACCATTTCCAAAAACTAAACGAGGGAACCGATATATATTAGTGCTGATAACTTTTCGCTTACCTAGTTGGAAAGCAAGATAATTGGGACTTATACCTAGGCTGTCTTGCTGGAGCTTATAGAGCAACACCTCATGAGTCAACTCGACTATCACCAAATATCATGACTTTGGGTAGAGAGGTTATACTACCAGCTGAAGTGGTTTATGGACATAAAAACAAAGAACAAGTTGAATTTCCTTCTTTTTGTGAATATGTTGAAGCTATAAGGAATAACTTAACACATAGGACAATACGCTAAACGAAGCAAGGAAATTTATTATGCAAAACTAGCTTTCCACCGTTACCAGGCTGGAGACATCGTCTGGTGTCTCCATGAAACGCGGAGAGTTGGAGTGAATCCAAAGTAAGAGAAAAAAATTGACGGTCCTTATCCTATAAAGTAAAAACGGTCAAATTTGAATTTTGAAATCCAACTCAATTGTGATGGGCATGAAAGGGTAGTTCATCATAACAAACTTAAGCCTTTTGAAGGTAAAAACCCACCAAAATGGGTAAAAAAAAATCAGAAAAAGCTTGTCCATAAGGATTGTTAAATGGTTGAGATGAATAAAACACAGACAATAAATAAGCAGTTAACTGTTGTATATTATTATTTCGTGATCAACACATATGTATATGTTCCAAAATGTTTAAGTGTAAGGAAGATATAAACAGTATTAAAAGCAATAAATCTATATTATAATATCACAGACTATATATACATGTTAAAGCAGACATTTCTAGATGTGAAATTGTTCTTTTGGCATGGGGTGGGGGCATTGATGACATTTGATCCCTCTGTTTATTTAAAAAAAAAAACATTTATGCTTATCTTTGTTTTAAGTGTTCAAGGATGTTCAACCGGAAACATTTTTAAACAAACTAACGGAAATGTGATGTATTCGCGATAGAGTGTTTCCAGTTGGTGTCAACTAGAAACAAATATATAAACATATTCGTGTATGTACGCGTCGCTGCAGAAGAAGAAATAATCACGACGGGATCGCTGTATCAAAGTAATAAGCACTGGCGTATTCAAAACGCAACAATTGTATTGGTTGTTTTAAAATGGGTTCCTAGGTATTTTCATTGATGAAAACCACGTATCGAGGCAGAGCTTACCAGTGCCAGAATTGTAGAAAGGTTGACAGGAAAAACAGGACCATGGCCCATATCCTTAAACACCTTGTATCGCTATACCAGATACCGTTTTATTGTTCCTTATGCAACTTCCGTTGTCTAAAAAAGGAAGAAATGGTCAGCCATGTGACAATAATCGCCGGCACCAGGATGAAATGTCCAAGTTTGGTGACAGTGACCAGTCAAGGGTATTGAATAGGTCAACCAATCCTGTGAATTTACACTCATTCATGACAATGATGTCGAAGGAAGAGTCAGCAAAGAGTTTAAACAGAGTAACTGCCCTTTTGAGGAGGAGGGGGTTGTATCCGACCACGATTTAGGCTTGAACGCAGCAGTAGGCGAACCAATCGCCCAACCTCAGTCATGTCCGAGCTGGTTGTACATTCCACACAATTTAATGCAGCATGCGTCAAGTAGGTGTGTGCCCTCTACTAGTCAGAGTCCGTTATCCCTGATCTCTCCATCACCTAACGGAACACACAACATGGATGCTGAAAATCCTTCCGCACCAGCAGCTACTGTGAGAACCGTGGCGTACCAGCAGCCCAATTTACAGAAGTATGTAGCCACAGCCTCGCAACCATGGACAGCCACGCAAACGTACTTGTCATCGGTATCAACGGTTTCGACCTTTGGTTGCGATTTTATGCAACAGCCACTGGAGGTGCTGAGGCTGCAAGGATACCAATGCCGTCCATCAAGCCCATCCCACAATTTGTGGCTTGCCCAACAGTGACCAATCTCTCCATCCATATGAGTCAATTTGGCCATCAGCAGACGTCATTTGACAATTCTACAATTAATCCAGGAATTTTGTCAAACTTGTCAGAGTCTGCACAACTCGCAACAATCAATCTTCAGGACATGTGTTATGTGGGAAAGGACACAAATTCCAACATTGACCGATTTCGGGGGACACAGAGTGTATAAAATACACCAAAGACAACGCAGGCAACTCCGTTGCTGGACGAATGTTCCTCACCCGTCGAAGATTTGACGGCCCAGTTGCTTTCCATTGATGACGCGTGCGACCCCCTCATGTTCGAGGCTGACAAAGCTGAGAAGCGTAGGTCAGATGATGGGACAAATGAGGCATCATCTGCAAAGAGGAAATGTGGCGAGGATCTTACCCAATCGTTTCGGCCATACAAAAGGCAGCAAGCTCTATTGTTGAAACCATTGAAAGAAACAGCAGAGCCATTCGCTGTCAGGCCAAGCCCTTTCGAATGTGGCTGAAGAAATAGCGAGATTGGGCCGGTTAATCAGTTAACCAAAGGAGACCCACGCGGATTCTCAGACGACCAAGGGAAAAGACGGCAAAGAGAACCGCCCTGTCCTAAAGAGCGTCGTATCAAGACCAAAGGCAAAGAAATTTAAATCGGCGAGAATATACCAAATCTTGTTATCTAGTGACATTAACTATTTTCCATAACTTAAAACAGACAAAATGCATTTTTCATATTTTCAATGTTTTAACTTTAGTATTGACTTTTGAATTTTAATAATAAGTGAACTTTAACTTAACATATTCAACGCAGATAAATGCTATTTATCCGTATTAACTACTTTCTAATCTGATTGTGAACTGTTTCATATGAACGTGTGTTCTTTTTTTTTATGAAAAAAATAGAACAACCATAGCAAATTAAGGCAATTGGAGTTTTGCCTAAGAGACAAGGGGGTAATGATATGCCCCATGGACATCCTTGTTGATGAACTTTAAATACATACATAATGAACGTTTGTTTTCGTGTTTATATGAACTTTAACTATGCACAGTTACGCTTATTCTTATAACAGTGTTGTCTTTTACATTAATTTATATGTTTAATCCATGGTTTTAGCCATAACAATTGATACCTATATGTTTATGTAACACATCAATCCCGCTGTTTAAACTCGACTTTGTTTTCAAAATTACAGCTGTGTTATGGGATTGTTTACCATAGTTACAAGTGAAGCTGAATTATAAGTTACAATTTATATAGAAATGAATCGCATATTAAATATGCACAGTTATGCTTATTCTTATAGCAGTATTGTCTGTTACTACAGTTTATATGTTTAATCCAATGGTTTTAGCCACAACAATTGATACCTACATCAAATCAATCCCGCTGTTCAAACTCGACTTTGTTTACAAAATTACAGCGGCGGCCATCATGAATGTCGCATTATTGGATTATTTACCATAGTTACTAGTGAAATATATATAAACATGAATCGCATATTAAATATGCCCACTGGCCGCCCTGTGGTACTAATTTATGTGTTTAAAACTTGTTAACTTGTTAAGATTGTCATTTTTAAATACCCTTTTAATATTCACTGTTTAATAGCTAACATTTAAAGATTATGAAACGCGGTGCAACTAAGCGGGTCACACAATCTTGGTCAACTGTGACCCATTTATGTTGGTTGCACTAGGTTAATTTTACCCGTTTACCCTAAAGTTACTGGATTTACCTTAGGAAGCTGGTTGCATCCTCCCATTTAGTATATAAAGGCCGTTTTCTTTCAGTTCATGGTCAGTCTTTTGGGAGTAAATCAACCTACGCTATTTTCAAGACTTACGATTTTCGGCCTTCTTTTTTTAATGGTACTTTAATGGTAAAGTTATTTAAACCATACATTACGGGATAAAACGGTAAATTCTATCAATACACAATTTAGTATAATATAAAATAGTATTTCTTTGGAAGACTCATTTTACATTAGATTTTACCTGTTGTCAATAATAATAACAGTATATATCAGTGCTATTTTAAGTAACAGCTATTGTTGCGGCTACCGTTCATTATTTATTGTTACATTTAAATCAAGTGCATCTCGTATATAACACCACTGTATTTATGGTATATAGGTAATATTGTTGCGAGCTGGCTACTTCTCAGGTGGTTGAAGATCGAAGTAGTTATTTAAACTATTAAATCACCGGTTCAAGTATAAACTAAGGCAGACTCCGCTTTAGATATCTCAATTAAATAAAATTAGGAAAACAAAAGAGTGAACAAGACTATGCTCAATTTTCTATACTTTAATTGTCAATCAGGATATCATTGATAATCTACAAGTGTCAGTAACATGAATAATAATACAACAAAATGCCAACTTAATTCACTTGAAATAGACCTAAATAAATCACTTTCCCAAAAAATGCCTTTAAGTCTGTTTTATTGCTCTATACTTATTTCACTATGCTTAGATCTAATTCATAAAATGTGTTTAATTATAAGCTTTAGCAATTAAAAGTATTTAATACTAACCAAGATTTCCAAAGAAAAGGACACGGAACTACAGGGGTAATTATAAAGGAAATGTGCGGAGTCCAGAATTCAGTTTGCATTGACTATTTATACATAAACTGATCCCGCAAATAAAAGTGCTGGAATCCCACAATAAAATAGTCAGGACTTCCGAAAAATGACAGGTCCTCGTAAATTATCTATTTTTCATGCACGTTTAAGAAATGGTTGTAGTAACCTTAATTATGATTTATTTGTTAACAAATTAAAACTATTTTCAACTTGTGAAAAATGTGGGCATGAAAAAGAGGACGCCGAACACTATTTCATGCAGTGTCCTTCTTTTTTAAATGATCGACTTCGTCTCTTTCATGCTACACGTCATCTTCATCCTTTAAGTGTTAAAACATTATTACACAGGAGTGATGCTATCTCAGACAATGAAAATAGTAATATATTTAACAATGTCCAAACTTACATTAAAGACACTTAACGTTTTGATAAACAATAGATCCTATTAAATCTTAGTATTTACCACATGGTGGAGCCCCTCATTTAAGATCAGCATAGGAAACGTATATTCAAGCAATACACCCTATTTCATGTTTTACCCCTCTTCCTGTATGAATATGTTTTATTGCCGTGTTGATTGTTGGGAAGGGCCGATTTTAATGTTAGATAACTTGTGGCCCAACCCTTTTGCTACCACATGTATATGAAAAAGCAATAAAATATGTTTAAAGTAAAGTAAAAATGACGTCGTGAACGTCTTCCCGAATAAAATATGTGGGAAATCCCGCATAAAAAAATGTGGGAACGTCGTCCGGCAAATAAAGGGAACTCGCAATAAATTCTACTATTCTAAAAACGCACGGTACCATCACCTTTAAACCATTGATTAAACACTATGTTTAAATGTATTAAAGTATTACAATAGACTTTATGAATAAAAAGAACAAATATTAAACTATAATTTATACCTTTGTTTTAATTTTGCATACATTTTAAAAGTATTTAGTTTAACAAAGAAAAATTTAGTCAATAATAAATTCTGGAACTGTTATGTATATATCCGAGCATAACATTACCCCCTCTTAACATGTCAAAGATCCAACTGACATGTAAATACAACGCTGGATTATGATTTGACATAATAAATATAAAATCTCATCTTAATTAAAACATTACTTAGTATAACGACTGCACAGCTTTAAGCTTGAAAAGATTGATATCTTACATAAAGAATTTACAGTTTTAATTTCTAAAAAAAAATATATTTATTTTTAACTGTTGTAAATGTTTAAAATGATACAATATTCAATCATATTTAACTTAACTCTGTCAATATGAATATGAATACAACAATGAATTCAACATGGCAATAATAACTAATTATGTCTGAACGTCCTCTTGTTGCCTCTGTCTTCTGGTCTTCTGTGTTCGCTTTTTACTTCCTAACACTGTCCTTATTCGCCTCAGATCTTCTTGCGGCCTTCTGTTATTCATTCGTTCTTCTCTCCTGCGTTTGCTGTCACTTCTTGCGTTTCTTCTGTTCCTGTCTTTTACCTGCATGGTCGTTTCCTTCCTGTCCCTCATCGGTGCGTTTACCTGTCCTACTTTTCTCGCCTCTAATAACAGCCAAACTGCATCTCCCACAGCATATAAATTGAACGATTGCTTAGCGTCATAAAGGTCTTTGCTACGTTTGGCAGCCTTTCCTAAATGCTCAGTTCATCTACATAGCCACCATACGATGTAACATCCATGTTTTCATGAGTTGTCTCACTACCGAATACCAGCTCTGATGGCAGCCGGACTTCCCTGTCCATCGTCAAGAGGTTTGGAGTGATTTTTGTTGACTTATTTGGTGTTGCCCGGCAAGCACCTGCGAGGCATCTTAAATTTAGGTCCCAGTTAGTTTGTTCTCCACATAGATACGCTTTTACCATTCTAAGCAAAGTTCGGTTAAAACGTTCGGTTTGACCATTACACCTCGGATTTCTGGGGCTGGTTCGAGTTTTTCTTACCTCGAGTAAACGGCAGAGTTTCCGAAACACTCTGCTTTCAAATGTTCCGCCTTGGTCACTGTGAAAAGATAATGGGCAACCCCATCTTGCTATGAATTCGTTGAGTATCTTGCATGCTCAGACTTCCGCTGTTTGGTCTGGAACTGGGATTATTTCAACGTACTTTGTAAAATGATCTGTGAGCAGCAAAATATAACGGTTGCCTCTTGGGAGTCAATGGAAGTGGACCGAGTTAGTCCATGGCAATTGTATCCAAAGGTCCCCCTACTCTTAAAGATTCCGTGGGTGCTCTTGGTACCTTCATACGAGCTTTGTCAGCTGAACATATGTCACATCTTTTTATGTATACAGCAATATCCTCTTTCATATTATACCAGTAGAACCTTTGCATAGTTTTTCTCTTTGGTCTTTTTACATCCTAAACGCCCGGATATAATGGAGTTGTGCATTTGGTAAAGTATGTCTGTCTTTGTACATCTTGGCACTATGAGCTGTAGGTGCGAACCAGTGTCGTCTTTTTTAGTAAAATGCTTAAAGAGCAACCCGTCTTTGACTTGTAGCGTATTCCACAAAATCCAGTAATGTCTTTCACCTGGGCTCAAGATAGCTATATCTCTACAGCTTGGTTTTATACCTATAATTTTCGTTTTTAGAATAAGACTGATGTCTGTATTATGTACTTGTTTATTTCTTAACTCTTCAATCGTTTGATTACCAGTCAAAGTGGATACGTTGGTTGAACGTTCTATGTACTCTCTCTGGATCCTACAACTTTGCCAATGTCATTTGGATCTTTTGATGTACCTAGTTTGATTCCTTGTGATGTACTTCGAGCAACCTTATTTGCAACCACTACCCGGATTTGTTGCGCAATAAGCTGTTCTGTGTGTTGGAAAACAATACCGCTATATGCACTTTGAAATACCATGTCCTCCGATCTCTTGCTACATTTCTTGCATGGGCCACATTTCAACGATTCTAGCATGTCTACGTCAGGGCAGTCAAAATCTTTCGGGTTAATACACCTGGATAGTGCATCACAGTGTCCTTGCTTCTTACCGGGACGGTACTCTATGGTAAAGTTATATTGTGACAGTATTTATATCCATCAGGCTTATTTACTCCGTGGTTCTTTCAGTCTAAACAACCAGACCAGGGCTTGGTGATCTGTCCTCATTAAAAATTTTCGGCCAAGGAGATATTGCCTGAAATATTCTACAAAATATTTCACTGCCAGGAGTTCTTTTTCTGTAATGCAGTAGTTGCATTCTGCTTTGTTTAGAGCTCTACTCGCATATGCTATCACCTTCTCTCTGTCATCTTGAATCTGGGATATCATTGCCCCTATAGCATGATCACTTGAGTCACAATCTAAAGTACACTCTCCTCCATCATTTGATGGGCTGCCCATGATTTCAGGGCTAACTAAAGCACCCTTCAAGTCTTGAAAGGACATTTTACATGCATTGCTCCATTCAAATTTCCTTCCATTTTTAGTCAGTTCAGTCATTGGTTTGTCCCGTTTCCCAAAATCTCTTATGAATCGCCTGTAGTACGATCCCAATGCAACAAATTGCTTAACTTGATTTGCATTCACCGGTTTTGGCCATTCAATGATCATTGCTATATTTGCGGGGTTTGGTCTGACCCCTGCTCCAGAGACGACATGACCTAAAAATGTAACTTCCTCTTGTAAAATCTCACACTTTTCTGGTTTTAGCTTCAGACATGCTGCGCGTAATCTAGCGAATACTTGTTCAACTCGCTCCATATGATCCTCAAATTTTTTACTGAATACTATCATCAATATATATCAGGTAGGCCTGCTACTGTAACTCCTGTTATGCTAACTCCATTGTGCGTTGGAAAGTACTAGCAATATTATTCAAACCAAATGGCATTCTGGTCATTTCAAATTGTCCAAATTTACAAAAAAGGAGCTCTTTAGGATGTCGGATTCTTTTAAAGGAATTTGAAAATATCCACTAGCCAGATCAAAAGTACTAAACAGGCACAACCCCGTTACTGCATCCAAGCAATCCTGTATGCTAGGCATTGGGAATCCAGCAGGTTTGACTAATTCATTGACACGCCTGTAATCGACGCACGGCCGCACAGCCCCTGACTTCTTGCGTACAAGACGTACTCTCCGTATCACTTTCTTAGCTAAGAGGTCCTCAATTGCTTTCTTTTCTTCATCTGCATATGCTAGTGGTACGCGTCGCGGGTGTTGCTGAATTGATGGCGCTTCACCAGTGTCAATGGAATGCTCTGTTAGATGCGACATGCCAAGGTCCCACATGTCTTTTGAAAATGTATCTTCGTAATTACTCAGCAATTCAGCTAAAGCTTGTTTGTGTTTGGTAGGCATGTTCCGGGTTGACGTTTCAAATAATTGCTGTAAATGCTTCGGCACAGACGACATGGTATTGTTACAGTTAAGTGGTGGAGATGAATGTTTGTCCATACCTTTAATGTATGATTCTTGTATCCTTCGGATCGATATATTGTTGTCACCTTCCTTTTCAAATTCTTCCTCAACCAATATCTTCGGGTTTCCCTCTATTTGTTCTGCCTGTCCTACAACGGTATCCTGTCTAATTGTAACCGCCCTTGAAAATGAATTTAAGACCCTAACTTTGTTTGTCACGTTATGGCCTATATCTGTCAATGAGTGCCGCCACTTGCAAAGGATAGTTCTCTTTGAAGTGTTCAGTGGGCTCTATTATATATTCCATGTTATGCGATAGGTCGTCCACTTCTTCCCGCTCTACATATACCTCTATTATGGTCTCACTATCTCCTGGGATTATATAATGATCTGCAGCTGTCACTTTACCCACCTCGTTCTGCAACCCAACTTAATGCATGGTATTTCATGTCCGTTCATTCTTTTAACCCCTTAACTAACCAACATATCGGCGGGCCCGCCCTCGTTGGTCTGCAAGATGTCTATACCAACAGAACGTCATCCTCTATTTCTGCTACTATTTATTCCCGTTTCAGTAACAAATCGTCTAAAGTCATATTAACCAATTCGTTTATTGGGGTTCCGCATGCTCCTGTGAGACTAGATGTTTTTGTCAACTTTTGTCTCGCGTCAGGTTTAATCCTCTTATAAACTCTGTCTAAAATCACTGTTTTACTTGCTCCCGTATCTGCTGTAAACAGTGTTGGTAGACCCTCAATGGAACCTTTGATGTACACGCCATGACCACTAAATGCAGGAATCTTTGCATCTTTGATCGTGGTGTTTATCCTATAGTTATGATGGGGAACGCCATCGTGTTTGCTATTTATAAAATCACTATTTTCCTTTACATTGTTCCTATGTTTTTTTTGTTAGTTTCGAAATTTGGAGTATGAGCCCCATTGTTACCATTTAGGTTTCTTCAAGGATGACAGTTTGTGGTTGCACGTCTTTCTTGGAGTAATTCTACATCTAGAATTTGATTGGCGCTGTTGCTGTATTGACCTTATGGTAGTTTCTCATAAGTCTGTGCAGTTTCAGCAGTTCTCTAGTGTAATCTTGGGTCATTCACCTCTCGCTCACAATCTCGGTATGTCGAGTTTGGGTTTTGATTAGTTCTGCTAACTGACCTAATGTCTTGAATAATATTGACCATGCTATCAAGCGCTCCAACCATTTATTGATTGCAAATGACATGTTTTCGAGTATCTTTTGGGAGTCTTCATTTGGCTGCTCCGATCTGGTAGCAGTATTGAGCTCCTTGTTGACTTGGCCGTAATCACCAGTAGCGCTATAACATGCTACCGTTGGCATGAAACTGTCCTCTGCTTCATCGGGGATTCGAACAATGGTCTCCCCATAAGTGCCTTCACAGCACACTAGTCCTGGTGCTGGTTCCGCAGTTTCAACATTGTCAGGTTCCGTTTCGGTAATTGATAGCTGGGGCCGGTTGTTCAAAGAAGCGTTAACTTTAACGCTATGTTAAGCTAACGCCGCGTCAAATTCCTTAACGTAGCGTTATTTAACGCTACGTTAAAAAAGTGTTGTTCAAAATAATTTAATGCTGGAATTAAATTACGCTGTCGTTAAAATTTAATTCCAACGTTAAGTCTTAATTTCACAATTTAACGCTAGCGTTAAATTTTAACGTTAACGTTAAATTAAGTAACTATGCATTACCCAAAATGCATTGGAATTATATCTCACTTCCTTCAACAACAATGGCTGAGTTATTATCTACAACATCTGCTGCATCATCTCAAAAAAGGAAAAGGTCTCCAAATTTCACCAGAGATGAAGTTCTCCGGTTGGAAGAACTAGTTACAAGAAAGGAAAACCTCGATGTGCTGTCTGCAAAATTCTCCTCTATTGTGACCAACAGGCAGAAGAACGAACTATGGGAAGCTATAGCTGTTGAGGTGTCTGCTGTTGGTGTTTTCCCTAGAACTTCTGCAGAATGTTCCAACAAATGGCAGAATTTGAAGAGGGAGGCAAAGGAAGCCCACACAGAGGATAAGATGGAGATGAGAAGGACTGGTGGTGGCCCAAAGAAGAGGATCATTTCTGAACAACATGCTAGAATTATCAATGTCTTTGGAAAGACACCCTCCTTTTCTGGCATAACTGGTGGCACAGACAGTGATGAACTGGGTAGGTGTTAAACTAGAGATGTAACAACTTAAACATGATATCTTCTGTTAAGAATATTTAAAAGAGTCATTCATGAAACAGTGCTGTAATCCGTCATTCAAACTCGGCAAAAATAGGGTGGGTTGGGTGGAATGGTATCGTATAGCTCTATTATTATTATTAAAACGATGTTTATCTTTCTAAAATCTTGTAAATATACATTTTGAATATTTCAGCGTTTCATTAGTGTTTTTATATGTGTTTTACTAACGCTTTTAATGTTTTATATATCTGTCGTCTGTTGTCGGAATGAGTTTTCCAAAAATATGGATTGTTGCTATAAATAGAAACAAGGAATTCCGTATGAAAAACATGTGCGTCGGTTGACCTGTCTTTATCTAGAACTTTGAATGCATACATTTAACAATTGAAACTGACTTGGTCGAAAAATAACTCACTGTGGATTTATCATACACCAACACATGATAATTTCAAAATATTTGCTCCTGCACACAGAGTAAACAACTCTTCCGTTTCTCTGCCATGTCGCTTATATCAATTAATTGTCTTTGGGTGTAATCGATTTTTCTACTGTTTTAACTCGAGTATCAAATTTTTACTTTAGTCAATACAGGATTAAGTTAACATTAAATTATTTACATCATCTATAAGCACTCACTTTTTTGATATGCATTTGTCTTTGTTTTGTGCAGAATGTATAATTAATCGGAAAAAGAAGATAGACGTTTTCTTTTGATTGGGTCGATTTTAAAGTTGAAATATACTAACAAAAAGAAGTAATGAATAGTTTCTGATCAGTTGTTATTGTATTGAGAATAAAGAGCATTATATTGTGGCAATGTAAATTATTTCTTTCTGTCATTGTAGGGAAGTGGGTCATTGTATTATTGAATTAAGATAATCTACTTGTTCTACTATTCATATTAGTATTTATTTTCTTAAGATGGTAAAAGTTTCATCCCGAATTTGCCAACAGAGGAAGCAGAAGAAGAACTAGATTTAACACAACCTGGACCGTATGTCAAGACAACTACTGCTTTCAAAACGAAGTTAAATGAGCACAAGTATGTAACTTTTTTTTAACTACTGCGCTATAAAATTAAACTTATTTGCATAAGGAAAAACACCACTTGCATATTAAAATGGGTCAGCTAGGGTGTCCCGGCTCCGCCCCTGGATTTCAAAGTGTTGTTTGACCCCCACTCCCATCCCATCTGTTGAACAATCCCTTCCTCAAGCAAAATCCTCGATCCGCATTTAAAACCTCTTTTAAAAAAGCATTTAATTTAATAGCTATAATCTAGCAAATAAGAATATAAAAGGGATAAAGCAGATTAAAAAATTAGTCGCGTTCTAAATCAAACCAAAATTACCATTCATGTTATCGTTGTTCGTTATTAAAATACATGAATTAAATACTTTTACCCCGACAGAAGACAACAAGGCTCGCCGATGGGATAAAACTCACCACCCAAGCAAAGATTGAGATTGGAGGCAAACACCAAAACGCAACTAAACGCAAAAGTTTAACCTGGGTGTCTACAGACGACGCTGACAACGCCGACTATAAAAACAATTGCAAATTATATACATTTTTGAGCCTTATATCATACCATGAACATCACTACCATGGATAACACAAAAAGATAACTTCAAGTCATTTCTAATTTCCATTACATGGTCCTTGAAAGTGTAAAATTGTATTATTTAAACACTTATATTACACTTCGGCCATTCTTAAAACATATTTATTTGCTGTTCTCCGACATAGGTAGGCAGCTATAAAGAAGTTTGGGTAGTGGCAGTTCTTAGTATTATCGATAAGAGCAAGACAAACAATTTATTTTTTCAGGACGGCCTTATGTACTGGGTGGCTTAAAGAAGCATATTTTAGCACGGCTTCTTTCATCTTCCTAATCGATTGTATTCCGATTCAGAAAAACGAAGGAAAGAAAAATATCGCAGGAAGATTTGGCGGCTGTCCAAATGAGGTATTTTGAAGGGGAGATAGCGAACCAGGCACTTGTAGCCGAAAAGCTCCAGCTACAGATAAAGCTGTTAAGGCGCATGGATGCCAAGGACGAGACATTATCCGCACAGGAGCTGTTTGCTTCATTGCCATTTCTATCCCAGTAAACTGTTGTTTTTTGTTCACTACATTTTTTGCTAATAAAAAAAATATTTTTTTAAAATTCCTATCGAATAAATGTACTGATATACTTAATCTTGTTTGTGTTTTATTGACATTTTTTGGCAGATTTAAGTGTACTTGAATTATCAAACATTGCTCACTTTAGCGTTAATATTTGATAAACATGCTTGCCAGATACAGCCATATTAAAAACGAAGTCGCGATTTATGCATTTTTTTATATAATATGGCCTCAATTGGCCACCATAGAAAATAATTATAAAGATGAGTCAAAGGGTGATAAGTTTGGACTAGTTCTTGCATAACCTATATGTTCACCAAAGAATCCTGGATCTAACAGTTCATGACATGTAGTATTGTATTGGATAGTCGAGCTGTCCTTCTGATGTATCTTTTTTTAACTAAACAGGGTTGCCTACTGGGGACAAGGAGGGTAAACAGAGAAACATAGGTGTGGCTACTTGGGACAACAGGAAAAAAACAGAGACATTTTTTTCACTAGATAAAAATTTAATGAATGTTATCATTCTGTTAAAATATAACAGTTCAATGACTACATCGTCATCACGTAAAAAAGTTATCTACAATGTGATTTCGGACAGCCTGACCATCATTCATATTTTCGTTGTACTGTACATCATCAACTTCATCATCCTCATCATCATCGTCAGTATCAACATCAGGCTCTCCTAATACCATCGCCAAATTGTGCAGTATGGCACACGCAAAAGCTATTCTGCATACTTTACCAGGTTCCATTCTAACCTACAAGGATGAATAATCAAGTGATATATGCTCGATGTTGTTTTGTACATGGTATTTAGCTGAAAATAGTTTTAGAATTAAATTTAGTGACGCTGCAGGTATCTGATGAATACAGAGGTTCATTCTCAAATTAAATTAACTATACGTGCGTGAATGCAATAACATTATTCATTAGCTACCCCCTCCCTGAAATCCAGTGGACCCACCCCTTGGGAAAACTCTTGGATCCACCTATTATTCAGTAAAGGACTGATATATGCCTACCTCTGAATGCATCACATGGAACCTTCTTTTCCATCTCCCGAATGTCCTTTCAATTGTTACCCTTGTCCTGGTATGAGCTTCCTGGTATCTTTGTCTCGCAGGAGTGTTGGCATTTATAAACGGTGTAAGAAGAAAAGGCCTACAGGGATATCTGTAAATGAAATAAGATTGAAATAGTTAAAATTTAACATATTCTAGGAAAGTATAGTGTATTTTTATATACACTTATTACTTTGAAAAAAATGCATTAAATATATATTTTTCTCTATTAATATTCTTTGATTGTTACGAATTATGTAAATAAATTAGAATATATATAACTACTTACCCGCTGTCACCAAAAAGGATTCCATCAGGCAATGATCTATGGGTCTCTTCCAGTTTCCTTCTTAGTCCTGACGTCCTGAAAACATGACTACCATGGGACGAGCCCAGCCAACTAGCACAGAAACTTGTGAACTTTCCTGTAAAAAAAATAATTTCTATCTATAATATGCCTATATTCTCTATTTTGTCCAAGCTAGATACTGTAAGATACAAAAATCTTGATATAAAGGCAGTTTTTACAGTTACAAGAAAACATTAGCTGTTTAACATCAGACTGCACCTATCGACATGTATGCAGATGAGTTTAAATTACAGAAGGCTGAGAAAATGCGTTATTGAAGTTACAAACATATATATATATATAGACAACATTGAAAGAAGCGTGTGGTCCAGCACCGGTCTGATAAGAAAACGTATCATTTAAGATCATCTATAAAGAGAGACACTGTGGAGCGTATGCTCAAATTGTAGAGCAACGGACCAAGGATTGGAGAGTCATGGGTTCAATCCTCCCCCACGGCTATGTATGGTGTCTTTAGGCTAGACACTTTATCTGCATACGCTTAGTACTGGTTCTCGAGTTGTAAGAACTTGTTTCACAATTGAGGTAAAATAAGTAAGTTTAAAACAAAAAGAAACTACTATCTTCAACCAAACACAGAGTATATTAAACAATCATTCATTTACTGTAACATGCCGATCATATCACGCAATTCAGTTTCTATAAATTATATTTGGTTTCAAGTCTGTTATCATGCATTTAAACATAGTATAATGGCATAGTTACTGGGAAATGTTTTATTAACTGCTTTACATAACATATGCTATTTCTACTTTTATGTTAGTACATTTAAAGTAATTAATTTTTACTGATCAATGTTAATTTGTTTGATGTGCAAGTTGTATATCAAAGAGGGCCTTGTGGTAGGTAGACAAGTATGGGATGGGGTGCGGTTATCAAATTCCTATCATTATTATCATAATGCCATTGTTTAGTTTAAAATTTTCGGACCAAGAGGAGACTTCTTGTTGCGTGTATATACATATATATAAATTAAGAAACTATTCACTACTTTCATTACTGTCAGGTTTATCTTTATCATAAGCGGCATCGCTAAATATGAATGCAAGGAAAGTGTGGTTTACGAAGGAAATGTTGGATACAGAAAAACAATCATGACATCATTGAAGGAGTTATTAGAAATATATATGTATGCACATATTCTGCAAAACCATGTTGCTTCCTTGCTGCTCAAGTGCCCATTCAAGTGAAAAGAACGGTAAATACATAGTCAATTAAGTGGGTGGGGTAATGTCAACAGAACGAGTGATTGACATTTCGAAGCATATGTTGTTAACATTGGTTCTTATAATGCAGTTTTCTTTTCTTTCAATCAAACATTTGTCATATTGGGTCAATGGATCACTGAATGTAAAACCCCAAATCAATAGTGCATTCTGATGATTCAAAATTGAAATAGATGGAGTATTTTAAGATTTGCATCAGTGAATAAGGCAAGTAAAATTTACTGTATAGAAACTAACCTTCAAGGTCGCACACTGCCTGAATGTTGATATTATGGTAACCTTTTCGGTTCACAAATGACACCTCGTCTTCTGATGGTGCTTGTATCCGCACATGTGTTCCGTCTATACAACCAACAATGTTGGGTAAACCTCTCTTCATAAAAAAAGATCTCTTGATTACCCTCTTCTATTCCTCTGACGGCCATGATATTATGTCCTTAAAATGTTTCAATAAGGCGTTAGTGACAGCGTCCACTGTCCTACTAACTGTTCCTTTGTTGTATCCCATTGTATCACCGATAACTTCCAAAAAATTTCCAGAAGAATAAAATCTTAGGGCCATGAGAATTTGCTGCCTCACAGACAGGGCGTGACCACGTAATGTTGGCCTTATCAGGTCCTCACCAAGCAAATCTTCTAAAAAATCTACACTGGCATTTCCAAATCTGTATCTGGACCGCATTTCTTCCTCAGACAGTCTTTGTAGATGTTCACTTTTTCTATAAACTCTCTCTTTGCGCACATTGGCAAGAAATAAAGCAGCCATCTTGAATTTTGATAACGCTAGCGTTAAAATTTAATTGTGGTTTAGCATCACAATGAAATTTCACCATAAACGCCAGCTACTTAACGCTCTGTTAAAGTTAATGCTGCTTTGAACAACAGAGTTAACGTTAACTCTTTTTTAACGCTGACGTTAAACCATAGTTAACGGAGCGTTAACTTAACACTTCTTTGAACAACCGGCCCCTGATCTTTATATCTATCAGAATAAACAGATCCACTTCTGACACCACATTATGTTGCGAGCCGGCTACTTCTCAGGTGGTTGAAGATCGAAGTAGTTATTTAAACTATTAAACCACTGGTTCAAGTATAAACTAAGGCAGACTCCGCTTTAGATATCTCATTTAAATAAGATTAAGAAACCAAAAGAGTAAACAAGATTATGCTCAATTTTCTATACTTTAATTGTCAATCAGGATATCATTGATAATCTACAAGTGTGAGTAACATGAATAATATTACTACAAAATGCCAACTTAATTCACTTAAAATAGACCTAAATAAATCACTTTCCCAAAAATGCCTTTAGGTCTGTTTTATTGCTCTTTATTTATTACACTATGCTTAGATCTAATTCATAAAATGTGTTAAATTATAAGCTTTAGAAATTAAAAGTATTTAATACTAACTAAGACTTCCAAAGAGAGAGACAGGGAACTTCAGGTGTATTTATAAAGGAAATGTGCTGAGTCCAGAATTCAGTTTGCACTGATTATTTATACATAAACTGATCCGGCAAATAAAAGTGCTGGAATCCCACAACATAATAGTAAGGACTGCTGAAAAATGACGGCGTGAACGTCTTCCCGAATAAAATATGTGGGAAATCCCGCATAAAAAAATGTGGGAGCGTCGTACAGCAAATAACGGGAACTTGCAATAAATTATACTATTCAAAAAATGCACGGTACCACCACTTTTACACCAGTGATTAAACACTATGTTTAAATGTATTAAAGTATTACAATAGACTTTATGAATAAAAAGAACAAATATCAAACTACAATTTCATACCTTTGTATTAATTTTGTATACATTTTAAAGTATTTATTTTAACAAAGAAAAACTTAGTCAATACTTAGTTCTGAAACTGTTATGTATCTGGTAATCTAGTGACAGGTTCCCATAATGCTTTACTACAACAACAACAAACATGGCTTCCTCATCAATGACAGGTGCTCTTTTGAAAGTGATAAATCGATTTTAACAAAATACATGTAGTTATGACTATGACATAAGATGATAACTGACAAGAATAGGTAAAAAACTATGAGTGAAATAATGATTGTAAAGATTTAACTTATTTAAGTAGACTTTACTTATAGAAATGGTTATAACCTGCACCACTTGCGTATACAAAAATGTAAACAATAGCACATTTTACCGGAACATCTGAGCATAACAATATAACTATATCGCTTACCGTAGAGACCGTAACATAAATGACATTTTAATACATGGCAAAACAAACAAAGCCTTTAAAAATAAAATAAAAGCTTGTGACTGCAGAACTTGGCAATCAATATATAAAGGGACTATATCCGACACTACAGGTAGAACACAATATAAGTCGGTGAGTGATGCTAGTTTTATTGCACGTAATGTAGTATATTATCTCTTGTGTAGAAGATGTAAAGAGACCATATATGTTGGAGAAACGGAACGAACCATAAAAGAACGACTTGACGAGCACCGAAGAGATTATAGGATGCAAACAGATAAGCCTATCAACAATCATTTCGTAGGGCACGTTGATGATGACATCCAAGTAGCCATTGAACAGAAAGTATACAATGGGGGGAAACATAAAGGCTTCTTGTGGAAGACATTTGGATGCAACGGCTAAACACAAAAACACCAAATGGATGTAACGTTAAATCAAATTAAACATACTAACCCTTGTGAATAACTTACTTATAACTGGAATTATGCATGTTTCTTAAAAGTTCGGGAATTTCTAACGCGACGTCAATTGACGTTGCTAGCGTCACGTCATTTCCTTTTTAATGTTTTGACGATACGTCATTTCCTGTCAGTAATTTAGTTAAACTTTAAAAAATGGATGTGACATAGTCCTTAAAAGACTGCGATTTTCCTGAAGAAGGCGAAAGCCGAAAATTTGTGAAAAAAAAGAGTTTATTATAGACATTGATATATCTATACAGAAATAAATAAAAGTTTGATAACCATGAAAAAGTCTTGGGATTTCAGTTATAAACCTTAACTTAGTTATACCATGATAAAGGCGATATGCCGAAACGTCGGTATTAAATTGTAACTAACGGTTTTTATGTGTTGGTGTTTTTTTGAAATTGTATTATTATATATTCGCTTCAAAACACCATGGCATCATATGATCCACGTATAAAAATACGGAAGTTAGCGGAAAAACAGATGAAATTCTCACTACATGCAAGGTTTATCCAGGACTGTCATGATGCAAATGTGCTACCAAAAGGACTTACTTTATCGCTAAAAGTAAGTGTTGGCGATAATTCTTCTGACTTGCAGAAAAATGTGGATTCTCTACTACAAAAAGTAAGTGCAGACATTTGCGAAAGAATCAGAGAAGACCATCTCAAGCGAGTGATCGATATTGGTCGCTCTATCGAAGAGACGAGAAATGAGCTATTAGGCAAGTTTTCAACCGATGAGATATTTCAATTAGATTGCGATATCTCTAACAAAACAGAAGAGAAAAAAGATATCATTATAGTCAAGCACAAGAAAAAGCTTGATTTTCTCCGAGGTATACAGGATGTTGTTATCATTGACGCTGATATTAGTGAACAAAAGTAGCCTCGGAATCCAGAGAAGGCCGATTCCACCAAGGTTGTACAGAAAAACTGTCGCAGACGGAAACGACCTAGGTCGAAACCCGAAAGCGGTAAGCAGAATGTTCAGAACAATCATCGCAAAGCAAAACCAAACACAGCCAAAGGTACAGATAATGGCATTAATGAAACCGTCTCGGAGGCATCTAAAACCAAACACCCTCAAAGTGGCCATGTTCCTACCATATTTTTAAATAAGCAAAAAAACTTGATAACCCCGGGCACCAGCAAATCGTATGCGGAGGCCATACGTAATTGGGGAACAGCTGAACCAGACACCATTGACTCTCCACAAAACTCTTGAAACACTAGTCGTAGCAGTCACAAATTTAGTGTCAGAAACGAAGAAAAGAAACGACCCCGGCGATTCGTTCGCGTACAAAACCGGAAAACATGGCGGAGAACGAAACGGAGGATTAAACAAATACAGAGGGGTAAAAAGGCGATATTAAATATCTCCTCTAAAACATTGACAGACGATGAGTATATATTACTCGGTAAAGGATTGGGCTTCTGTCTTAGAACAAAATCCAACGACAAAGTCAAGCTGGCAGAAGATGTATTTAAATTCACACGCCGTTTACGCCTAAAGGAGTATTTTAGTGATATTAATGACGGTAAGGACAATAAAATTTTCCAAATATGCCTTTCTTTAACAAGAAACCTTCGTCGTTCACACCTCCAAATGGCCTTGATACTTATTTAGATTTCTACATACAAGCAATCACACAAGAAATTTTACGAAGTGAAAAGAAGGCACACTAATACAGTAATATATCTCCGTCAGAAATGTCTGCCTTGCAAAATTTAGCGCACGACGAAAACATTGTGATTAAAAAGGCAGACAAATCAAGTACAATTATTATAATGAACAGATCTGACTACCAAGACGAAGTAGAAAGATAACTCAATAATGAAATTTATTATGAAAAACTAGATTTTAATCCGGAAGAAAATATCAAAGATGACATTTTTAAATGTATAAAAACAACTGAAGAACACAATGATAAAATAACGGACGAATTTTACATTTTCCCGTCAGAGTTGCGTGTCCCTCAATTTTACATTTTACCAAAAACACATAAAAAGTACAATGAGTTACTGCCACTCGGATATCCCGAAAGGCCCATAGTATCTGCGTACAACTCCAACACAGAACATATTTCCAAATATATTGACTTTCTTCTTAAACCTAGAATGCAAAAACTTTCTTCGTATATTAAAGATACGACCGATTTTATAAACAAATTGAAGCATGTTCGCCTCGATCGTGATTCATATCTTGTCACTCTTGATGTATCGTCGCTATATACAAACATACCACATGAAGATGGTATCAATGCTTGCAAGTATTTTTTATCAAAAGACATTAATACTCATACTTTATCTGTAGACGACATTTCAAACTGATTAAGTTAGTATTAGAAAATAACCATTTTCAATTTAATGATATTAATTTTATGCAGAAAATGGGGACAGCCATGGGAAGTCCTATGGCACCGGCCTATGCCAGTTTGTTTATGGGTAAATTGGAACAGGACTTTCTTCTGTCTGTGCCTTTGAAACCAGAATTGTGGTTCAGATTTTTAGATGATATATTTATATTGTGGAATGGATCATTAGAGAACTTAAAAATATTTATTGATAAAATCAACGATTTCCACCCTTCCATTAAATTTACATATAACATTTCGCAAACGTCAGTATCATTTCTGGATGTTAACTTAACTAAAGGCAACTCGTTAGATATTGTTACTGATGTATTTGTTAAAGAAACAAATGTACACCAATACTTATATTATACGTCATCGCATCCTAAGTCATGTAAAAATGGTATACCTTTCAGCCAGGCCAAACGCTATAGACGCATTATATCTAATGATAGCAACTTTGAAGCTAGTTTGCCTGTTTTACGCCAGTATTTTATTGACCGTATTTCCCACCTTCTGTTGTTGACTCGGCATTAAATAAAGTGACATTTCTTTCGCAAACCGACGCTCTTAAGCATAGTATAAAACAAAACAGTGATTTGGTACCTTTCACTGTATGTTTTAACACTTCATTACCCAATATAGGTGTTTTTTTTAATAAATACTGGGACTTGTTAAAATTGTCTAACAATGAGAGTGTTAAACAGTTACATGCATACAAACCTATCGTAGCGTACAGACGTCCAAAAAATATAAAAGACATTTTGATACAATCTAAATTTACAAGCCATAACGCACGTCCATTTAGTTCTGTTAAATGTAATAGGCGTAGATGCTCTCATTGTTGCAATATAGAACAAGATTCAAGTATCTCTAGTTACTGTACTGGTGATAAGTTTGGTATACGTTGTAATACCGATTGCATATCTAAAAATGTTGGACAAACGAAACAAAATGTATCAAAACGTATGAATAGTCACCGTTTTGATATAAGAAGTTTCTCATATCCAACGTTTTCATCTAATGTCGCAACGCATTTTCACACCGATGCTCATTCAATAGAAGATTTTTCATTTATGCCATTCGACACTGTTAGTAATAACTTTGATCGTTTGTGTAAGGAAACTTATTGGATTCACAAATTACAAACATTGTATCCATTTGGACTAAATGCAAAACAGCTATATGATATGTAGAGATGTTTTCATTGTTCAAACAGTTATATGTACTATCGTTTGTTCTCTTTTTTACTACTATTTATAGGAATTTAAATATCGTTTCGATCCGATATTTCATGTACTTGTGTTTGCGACAATATTCTATATGAGCCGCGTCTTGTCGCGTGTTTGGCTCCTGGATGAATAATTCTTTGAGTCGAATTTCGCGCGACGCGGCTCATTTGTTTTTCCCGCTATTTTAACGTCACGTTATGTGACGTTACTTCCTGTGTTTATATATATTTTATACCATGATTAAGGCGATATGCCGAAACGTCGGTATTAAATTTTAACTAACGGTTTTTACGTGTTGGTGTTTTTTTGAAACTGTATAAGTTATAAACCTTAAAATAAGTTTTTAACCAAGTAATTTTAAACAGTTGTAACACTCCATTGGAAACTAGAGCGCAACAATACGTTATGTGTTTAAGGGGATTTGACACATGCCCCATTAACAAATTAAGAAATCTGTAGGTAAACTAAGTATTTACAATAAAGCCAAACAGTATTCATTCAAATGGTGTGCATATCATATGGGGATGAATGATCAGTTTTTCTCCGTTTATAGAATCAACACACTGGTGTCATAATTGGCTGGTGAATGGTGCAAAGACAATAGGTTATATTTTAATAACATCATACAAAAAATGAAATAAATATTTATTATCGCATATTTATCTAATATGATAATAATAATTATATGAAAAATCACAAAAGTACAAAAATGCATTGAAGAAAAATAAATTTTTAAATAATCATATCTACCATTCTCAAACTGTTGGCACAGGTCGCTTTCCCTGAACATTCGGCTGTCGTGGAGACTGCCAGGCTAGTTCGCTACCGCATTTGTCACTCGAAACTTTGTGTCACACACCATCTGATTGATGATAGTTTTGTATTTGAATACAACTTTCCAATTACATCATTTTTAAATGCACAAGTTAACCTTTTCTCTTATCTATTGCATTATAAGGAACAGCCTCCCAAATTACATCACGAAGACAGAAAACTTTAAAAAGTTTGGGAGACTGATCCGGACCTGGACCGGTCCAACCTGTATGCGCTAAATGTGTACATAGATGTGCCTCCTACCCGTGCAATGTACTTTAATTAATGCTTAACTGTGAATATTGCATGTGCTTTATTCTCTTTGCTTTAGTATGCTCTAGTTTTTGTATATCGTCACTAAATATCATCTGTATTTGTACCACACTTCTTTATCTGCACTTTATGAACCTTTAATTTTACCATGTTTAAGTTATATGTTTACTTATCCTTTGGCTTTTATTATTGCTCTGTATTGTTTTATTATTAACATTTTTTTCTCATATGCTTATAAAAATTTTAAGATATAATCTCAGATCATACACAGAATCGAATATGACTGCTGTTTATATGGATGTATATAGTGTAGTCACTGTAATGGTATATATATATATATATATATATATATATATATATATATATATATATATATGTATGTGTGTGTGTGTGTGTGTGTGTGTGTGTGTGTGTGCGCGCATTTGGGCTTTGGTCTGATATACACACGAGATGTTCTATTGCGATGAGCTGATTTCTGGGTGAGCAGGTGTTCGTCTATACCAATGTCATCAAATGTCGTTCACGGCGTGTCAGTCACTTTAATTCATATATATGACACCAGTAAACAATTTTTTAGTTTTGTTCTAAGTTGTCGACTTTTGCTTCAAGTTTTTTTCTCATACAAGTATTTTAACAAACCATAATTGGCCATTTTCAACTTAATATTCATATAATGTAAAGATTGGCACCTCTTGAAGGAGTTTCTTGTGTATCATAAAAAATATCTTGTACATAGAATGGTATTATTAATTTCAAAGACTTCAAACATATGTTTGTCTGTCTGTCTGCCTGCCTGCCTGCCTGTCTGTCTGTATGTCTGTGATTTGTGTGTGTGTGTGTGTGTGTGTGTGTGTGTGTTAAAGTATTCGCGTGCATATGTATGGATATGCCTGTTTGTGCTTAAGCTTATGCAATATGCATGTACATATATACATATAATTTGTAAGCCAATAAAAAAGCAGCATTTTGCTGTTTAACCTACCCGCGATGTATTTGTCTGGCTTGTTCTCCTCTTGGGAATACAACGAACTGTTGCAGTATTTCACGTTATGCAGCCGTCACCCGGCGAATAGCTCTTCAAACCGACGACACTACTTGATGCATATCTACGATCAAGAGCTGATGTGTACCCGATGCGAAAAACTGCAATGCTACCAACAGTGACAAGGTGGGAGGGGCGACGAACGTTTCGTTGGTGCATTTAATCTTGGGTAAATGAGAACTACTATCTGCTCAACGGAATGAGGGCGAAAACGATAGCGCTCATATATTCCGACGCCGACAGTACATATAACGGGTTTGATCGATCTGGAATAACCCGGGGAATCCGTTCAATCCGACGGATTCTACGCAGGCGTCTTAAGAAGTCCGCCATATTTGAGTAGTAAACGTTAATTTGAGACAGCTCTTGAGCAGTCTCAAACTATCCTACTCAAACTCAAAGTTGAGCATCATTTTGAGTACAATATTTTCTCGTGAACACCGCTCAAAATCGTACTCAACTTAAGTCGGATTATCAGTAAGATATCTAAGATTGAGTTTGAGATTTTATTTCAGTAGTTTCGTGAAACCGGGGCCCGTATTTTAACATGTGAAATTTAAGTGGATCTGAATGTTGTGGTAAAAAGATGCTACCTGTTACATTTGAAAGAACAGCATTCGGGAGTATCATTCAAGTGCATCAAGTGCAGAAAGATTTTTCGAAGGAATGATTATTCGCATAACTGCATCGGGAAAGAATGGTCGAGTTGTTAAGTAAACAGGTGCAAATTGAGAACAAGCAAAGAAAGAGTTAAACGTATTTATGTAGAGGTCAGAAAACGAGTAATGCATAAAGGTAATTAACGGGGAAGAAGAAGAAGAAAGATTAGTGAAAAAAGGAGGACAGTCAGCACCGGTGTGTTTAGGGACAAAAAGAAAAAAAGATATTTCCATCAAGATCACGTCGTCTAGTTTATAATCAAGCTCATCATATTCTTCAAATTCGTCGTCTAGCTCATTCAAATAATTACCACCAAGCACCAACCTTATATACGTTAGAGGGTTTGGTTATTCAAAAATAATTGACAGAGCAGAAAAGGAGAAGTTGCAAGAAATAGGTGTTGGAAGAGAGGAGTAACAATATATTCGAGGATTTGAAATTAGTAAAGAAAATAGAACAAAAAGAGGCAAGAGAAAAGAGAGACGTGAATGAGAAAAAAGCAGGCATAGCCTAAAAAAGCTAAACAAGAAGAAAAAGAAACAAAAAGAAAAAAAAAGCTTAAAGAAAGAAACACGTGAAAAGAAAAAGATTTGTTAGTTAAAGAAACAAAAGAAAAAGTAAAATCAAGACTATATAAAATATATATAAAAAATAAAATGACAAGTTAATAACGAAATTAGAAACGGACATGAGAGAAAGGATCAAGAAAGAAAAGTGGGAAAAGAAGAAGTGAAGTGGGAAAAGAAGAAATGCAGAGTGTGATAAAATTGTGTAATAAAGCTTGGTGTGATATGATCCCACAGGATACAATGATTTAATTTCACACAATAAAACAACAACAAAAAAACGTATCCCGAAGTCTTGGGTATCGCTGGTACGAATGTTTTGCCAATGGTGAGACGAGAGAAACTGACCGACAGCGATCTAGACAAAATCTGGTGTCAAAGCTGGCGTCACATGATCTTATTTAAAAAGATCGTCGACAATCAGTGCGGGCTTTAGGAGATTAACTTGAAGTATCAAAGTCATCAGCTCATCGGTCACTGACAAACGAATTGAAAATAAGCAAGGTAGCTGAAAGATGGATGCCACGCCTATTGAGGGACCACGAGAGAGAGCAGCGTGTCCCTGCATCAATATACAACTATCTAACTTTTTAGAGGTCAATGGTTACAATTATTTATCAAAAGAACAGGACTATTAACCCAAAGCAGGAAACTATTGACCAAGACGCAGCCATATACAAGTACCATTTTACAGAAAGTTAGGGACATAAATTGTATCATACCTACTAGCAAATGAGGGAGAGATAAATAGGCAAAGACATTTCATTTTAAAATAAGCTACTTAGAAACTAGAAAAAACAAACTATTTTGTTAATAGACGTATCTTATTATGTTTTAATGTATGTCAATGTTTTATACACTGTATGTACTTTTTGTTTTGTAAAGCACTTTTGAACGTATTTTATATATGAAAAGATACAGTTAAATAATAGTGATAATAACAACAACCAGACGATGTTTCAGTTACGTTTGTATAGGTACGGAAGACTTTCTTCCTGCACATTTTAAGTTCAATATCAAGTATATTATATAACGATCATAAAAGCAAATATCAGTACCTGTCAAGAGAAAGACATGCTAGAAGAGTTAGTAAGACTTCCAGTGAGCAGGACTGTCGGGTAAGAATACAGATAAAAGCATTTTAGACTGTATAAAGCCAGTATTATAGAAAATATGCCAACTGGTTTATATGTCGTCCAAATTATATATATATATATATATATATATGTGTCAAGATACATTTCAAAATTTATTAACTTCTAAAAATAAAGGAATACCAATTATGTGTGTAGCTAGTGTTAAAGATTTCTAGTTTCGATTTAGAAGAGGTTTTTCAAACACCCCGCGTTTTTTTGAGTCGTGTCTTTATTAATAATCGGAAGGAAACCACCGACTTGGCGTATATTGAAAAACTTAGATTAAAACTTTGAACTGCGGGGTGAATGAAGTCCTTTTCATTGAATGCAAACGCAGTAGCCACAGTTGAGTTCATTACATCGCGTTAAAGTTACTTACGTTCAGAAACAAATTATGAAACACTGCTTTGTAACAAATCAAAACAGTCCGTACTTACAAGTTTGTTGTTAAAATATTTTATGTAATCTTTTACTTTCTCAAAGCTGAAATTCGACGTGTAATACTGTCATATAACAATCGTATGTTGTTTTGATCAAGTGAAAGAAATTGGTTTATACAGTTAAAGAGATTTCCCTTTTAATTTTATTGATTTTGAATTTATGTAAAATATTATCAGAAATTTTGAAATTCACACAAGAAAAAAAAGGTTTATTGAAATAAAATCCAATTCTATCCATTTGTCCCCATCATAGCCTAAACAGTTCGATTACCACACACACTTAAATGGGTCTGTTCTAAAGGTTGTTTTTCCAAAGTTGAAACATTTTACAAATCAAAAATGTCTTGTTTATTTTGAAATATTTTGATTTGATTAATATGTGTAAAAATAAGATTTTACTTTATGTAAAACATATCTTTAACCTGCCTTTCTTTGCCTTATGCCTTTTGAGTAGGTGCAAAAAAATACTGTAAAGTGGTGTTGATTTATTAAACAAATTTGTTGTTTATTAAAAAGATATAGATTTGATGCAGCGTATGGCTATTTATTCACTGTTAGGTATTGATATCAAGCACTCATTTATTGTTATCATGAAGTTAAATTCACGATAGAAAGAAATGAATTCTTGAATTATCGACCCTTTGATTTGATTTTGTGAACATATACAATTAGATGGATTTGTTGATATTATGAATTAATATATTTATATCACAAAATTAAAATGTCTTATATTATAAACAGAGCTCATGTTAACAATAATTTCGAAGACATAACAGCTTTCCAAGTAACAAAATCTTATCAACTATACACTGCTCTATTATAGATTAAATCATTGTTATAATTATTTCAAGTCGGCTAACATAAACATTATAATGAGATTACTATTCTAACTAAAGATGCGCTGCAGTATTTTTCTTAATCTTTTTTTAAATTGCAATAAGGTAAACAATCATTATTTACAATCTATCTTAATAACCTTTTTATACTGTGTCATTCTCACATCACACATCATATATATGTATGAAGAAGTTAAAATCTTCTGTAAATTCTGAAATATAAGTTAGAGCAGCGGGTCGTTGAACCTTCGATATTGTATGATATTAATTATTGATGTATTACGATATATTTATGTTCAGCTTCTCTTCAGTAAAACACTGATGATTAATACAATACTTAATAAAATGTTACTCTGGACAGTAGAATATTTGAAACCAATTTTATGTCTACACTAAAGAGCATATTGCTCAGAATTACACATTGCAATATTTTTTAGTCAGTTTTTATAATAAATTGAGTAGGTTTTCCTCTTATATGTAATGTATTAAAAAGTATTTTGACTTCTACAACGATTTTCGTCTGTTAAAATAAATCAAATTGAACATGTTTACATTCTACTGTTAAATTTATTGAATTATACTTAAGTCTTGATAATGTTCTTCGTTTCTGTATTGTTTGGCGTTGTTGCTTTTATGTCTTTCATGTCGGTTCTCTCCTCTTTTATTCCTTTCCAGATGTCGTAATTTGTAACGTCGCTGTGAATATGTATACCGGGGTCCTTGCCCTCTTGTTTGATCATGTTCTCCAATGTTTCTATGTTGGACTTGGAGAGACGAAGATAACTGCATTGCAGCGTCTGAAATACACGATTGCATGTTAGTACTGAATCATTGCTCCAGATAAGCAATATATGGGGTATTTAAGAATCGAAATGTATTGGTTAACATTGAAATTTAAATTGATTGATAAAATAAGCATCTGTTACTGACAGTTTCAGTTTTGATGGGTTTATTGAAATTTTTTATAAAATTCAAAGGCGTAAAATACTCATTTTAAGATAAGGTTATCTTGGGCACTACTGTTTACCCATGTAAAAATTTAAAACAAGGATACTGGAATGGAAGACAAAGTAATTGTTTGTTGGGCTTGTTTAGCCAAAAGTTTAATGTTTGTTAAAATGTTTACAGGGCACAACCAGAGCCGTATGACTGTGGTATTAGATCTTTATTTGAACTCAATTCAGTTAATCTAGAAATTAAATGTATAGAAAAATAAATATATTCTGGTAAAATATTTCATATTCGAATGCTTGGCGGTAACTAGTGTTAATGAACTTTAAAACACTTTATGACTTTTCAAATTGATGAGTCGCGATAAGTGAACATCTACCTTCATGGGGTCAATTTCGGGAGATGGTTTAATGGTAGGGTTCAACAGATTCAGCACTTCTTCCAAATGTTCGATCCGCTTCTTCTGCGCTCGATTGGTGCCTAGGTCCAGTCTACAGTGGTCTTCCTTAGAACTCTTTCTATTCAAGAGAAATGCAAAATTGTACATACAGATTAAATATGTTTATCTTTTTTCAAACCAAAAAAATGTGTAATTGCATTCTTATCTGTTAGATATGTCGTTGTAAATAGAAACATTAACAAGTCAAAAACACTGCTTTATATATTATATTTTGAAATACATAGCATAATTAATAAGGTATAGTTACGTAAAAAGGGTTTGAAAGTTACTATTGTGCAGCTTCTGATGAAGATTGTAAATCACCATGAAATTCGGGAAATGACAAACCATATCGCAAAAATGTCTTAATCGGTATTGTGTTTGCAAATAATCGCCAAATCGAATAAGTAGTTACAGGCAAATTTAATATAGTATCTTGAAAATAAGCGATGTAAGCGTCTCTTTCCTTGAAATGTGTTGTAAAAAAATGTTTAACGTTGAAAAGTATTTTTGCAGCGTGCTTCATACTGTTTATTAGATAGTGATGTCCAAAACTTCTCAACCGCGCTCACTCACATAATTGTGCTATGCAATACATTTTACCTCGAGGAATACAATCTGGCTTCTTTCAGAATGGTTTCCAGCTCCCTCAGAACATCTAAGCCTAAACCAGAATGATGAAGAATATCTGAAGTTCTGCGTTCCTGTATAATAGAAATTTAAAACGGTACTAAACATAGTAGTTGCCTTGTGATTTCTGTTGTATTTTTTGCACACGGCGTTTATGTTCAAATAGACTAATTCTAGTTGAGTCTTCGCGCATGAAACACTAAAAGTGCTATTCGAGTAATTAGAAGTGTGCACGATATTGAAAGTGAGCCCGTTTCGATATGATCCAAAGCTTCGTTGATCGGAGGAATAAATGTGGCATGCCACGGATGTTTGTTTCCGCTTCCCAAAGGGATGCGATTATACTCACAAGGCTTGTATCCTATGATGAACATAGAAAACAATACAGTGGTGTTTGAGTGTGTGCGTGTGCGTGTGATTTCGCTTATATAATTTTAATGCACGTTAGAATTAACATGCATTAACATTTATGTAAGTAAGAAAAATAGTAAAAACAGCATTTTTCCCGTATTATGTTTACTATGCGTGCTGTATATAGAACTATTAACAATTAAGAAAAGAATCAGAACGAAATATGAAAAAGTTAAGAGTTTTTATCCAAGGATGATATTGTCATGATAAAACAGTGGTTACTTCAGTTTGAATATGCTTGGTAGCTGATACATTTCTAACATTATAAATGATAAAGTAGAGAAGGGAAAACACCTCTTTAAAAGATATTCAAGTAAATGATTTAAAAGATATAAAGAAAACCGGGCGAAATATTTGACGCAGATGTTATCATACAGTGGACATTTCAGAAACAAATGATATGTACTTTTAATACTCCCACAAGTCCAAAGGAGATATTCAACTATTGTTTTTGAAATACATGTTTTTGTGAGCTGCTATTAATTAGTACGTTATCGTTCCAATTGAACATGTGCTTCCAATTTCCCCGAGAAGAAGTTTGGAAAATTAGTTTTGTTGTGGTCAAGGTGTTCCTTCAATAACAATGCAAATAAAACAATATCGATTAAGACCTATATCAGTTCGGTTCAAATTTTTATTCCTCTTTGGATCCCTGCTGACTTTATGTAATCATATCTCCCTTAAAAGACACACTCTCGACTGTAATTACTAAACAATGCAAAAACATCAAGATGTTTCAAGTAATACCTAGAGTTAATGAGAACAATGTAATGTCCCATTGTCCCATATAATTCCTATACATGTAAAAATAAAAGTCCCCTTACTAGGCCCCAATAGCACCTAGCCCCTTTACTTCAACAAACTTAAAAATCCTGACCATTGAGATAATTTACACCAAATATAACACATTTCGTTCGTCAGAATACTTTCAAAAATGCACAATTAGATCTCTGGACCACTGCTAATCTCTTTTGGATATTAAATCCGCCTTTAAAAACACTGTCTTTACTGTTTGAACATAATATTCCAGATTACATGAGTAAAATATCTACAGTATACAATACGCAGGAAAAAAGTATACTCACTCCCGAGAATATAACTGATATTGTACAATCAATGTTTATATTGTATCAGAAAATGTAGTGAATACTTTTTTATATAATAGCTTGCGATCGGTAAAGACACGGACTATTACATTTCAAAATGTGTTAACGATTGTTCAGAACCATATAAAACAAGATGGCCCTATATCGCTCACCTGAGTGACATTGAGTCACCCAACTTAAATAGATTATAAAATACATGTACATTCAAAAGTCCAGAAAAGCGAGATGGGCGAATAGTTAGATTTAAGATGTAACAGATGCGTAGAAGAGTTGTGCGATAACACAAGTATTCTTGAGCAGATATCTGGATATCAGATATCAAAAGAAAGCTAAGCATGTGTAGAAAATGATAATATATGCAATCTTGTTCTGATGAATATCATTTAAACATTTTCAGTTTAAATTATTCAGGTTCTGAGGTCTAAATAATTCAATTCTCTTAGACTCTAGTAGATTATATGTACGACCAATAACTAGATTGTGTAGTGATAAGCAAAAAGTAACAAATACATTGATGAAAGTAAACATTTATTTAACAGAAGGATAGATTTAAAAAAATGTATGATACATGTTACTTTTTTTTCAAGTACTTTCTTATTATGTTACATAAATAATGTAAACCTTATAATACTTTGCTCCATAAGCATTTTTCGCACTACTTTAAATTGAAAGCAGTTAATTCAATCCACGTCAGGAAATTAAAAGTATGTGAATGTCAACTGTGTAAAACAGTGCAGAAAAATTTCGATTGCTCATTAGGAGTAATGAGAATTATTCCTACATTATTTTACAAATATACTCTGTAATGGATGCAGAAAAAAATTATCTACGGATTTTTTATGGCATCATTCATGCAACATTAGGGAAAACAAATCATAATCCTTTGCTCCATAATAATGCATTTTGTGCATCCAATCTGAACTCTTCCTGCACTGTTTGCCACTATGTCAATAAATGTAAACATGATTCACTTGTTATTGATAAGTGGTGAATTAGTTGTTTTCAGTTTGGAACGCTCAAGAAAATGAGTATGGAGCAACGGGTTAAGACGGCACAAATGTATAAGAAATAGTATTTGGGATTATTTTATCATTCAGGCTTAAAGTATTATAGTGTTGTTTGTCGCGTTCGACAGACCTACGACAAATCTGCTGGTCAGAAATATTTTTGAGGGTTAAAATCTTGTTTGCTTATTGTGTTCATGCAAGATATTCTCAGTGTTTACATCTCTTTAAAGAATGACTTGATCGATTGCGAAAAAAAAATACGTATGTATGTACCCACCTCTCAGTGGTATGGGTCAAAAGTGGCTAACAAACCAAAGGGTGGCCTAACATGTTTTCACATATATGTATATTCTTTTGCAAAATCGCAATGGTTGGAACAAACTTGGTAGAGGTTCACCCATGTTAAATATCAGTGAAATTACATCGAAATCAGGTCAGTACATTCTGACAAGGCCTGTGAAGTTTTTACTATAGCTGCTTATATAGTAAACTAGCACCTCACTGTGGCAGTCATGTTTTTTAACAAATCACAACGGCTTGAAGGGTCACCCAAGGAACATTTCTGCGAAATTGTTTTAAAAATCGATCCAGCGGTATTTGACAAGAAGATTTTTTAAGTTTTAACTATAGATTATAATAGTAAACTAACCCTACCTCCTGGCCGCCATGTTTTTTGACGAATCACTACGGTTTGAACAAACTTAGTGGAGGGTCCACAAAGGAACATTTCTGTGACATTATTTTAAAATCGAGCCAGTAGTTTCTAGCAAGAAGATTTTTTAAGTTTTTACTAATTAAACTTGCCCTGCACCCTGGCGGCCATGTTATTTTACGAATCAAGATTGCTTGAACAAACTTGGTAGAGGGTCACCCAAGGAACATTTCTGAGAAGTTATATAAAAATTGGCCCAGTGGTTTCAGAGAAGAAGTTGTTAGAAGCTAAAAGTTAACAACAGACGACAGACGAAGGACGACGGACACCAGGCGATCACAAAAGCTCACATGTGAGCCTTCGGCTCAGGTGAGCAAACAAAAAAAAGGGTAAATGGTAGGTAAACATGTACATTTGTTTCTTTTAGAAATAATTTACGCAGGTTCGAACAATAAAAGTATTTCGCTACTTTTCATGAAGTTATGTTTCAATCGGTTAATACCTTTTTGTGGTTATCAGGATGGTGTTTCTCCTCCAGTAGCAGACTTTCGTCAACGTGTTTTACCGACTCTATAGCCTTGTTGTAAAGTGCTTTGAGTTTTTCTGCGTTTTCATCGTGGTCGTTCCTATCTATCTCGATTGAGGGTCGCGGCGATCTAACATACTTGTGCGAACGTGAGTATAGATGGTTATCCAGGTGTTTATGTTCGGCTTCAAACGTCACTACATTAAAATATAATGTTGATTTCAACAAATATCAGCATAAAATTTGTTGAAGGGATTATATTGGCATATTACCGTCAATTCCCTGTCCTAAATACACACACTCAGCATGAAGATACACGTACAACTTAGAGATAAACGCATTTAAAGTGTCTCATTGCATAACCTCTTTGGTTTCTGAAGCCACGTTTTTTATTTTGTTTACATTTGCCAATTTTTTACGAACCGCTTTCGGGTTTCCGATCAATCATCGGATAACATCTTGAAGACTCGTTCCCATCTCGTTTTCGAGGCTTTTTTCGGGAAGTTTACGGAGTTCAATGTAAACATTGCGCAATACTTTATTGCGGGACGTAATAAAAGTTTTGGCCAATGTTCAATTACTGTTAATTTGATACTTTTCAAGTAAATAAAGGTTAAACGTCAATACATAAGCATTATTTTGTGCACACTACATACAGGAAAAGTCTGGATTAACAGCGTGTTTATGTTACTTGCCAATATAATCCCTTTAATAAAAAGTGTGGGCTTCATTTAAAATAACCATTGGAAAGTTCATGAAACTTCTGGTAAATATTTTCAAGTTTTTAAATTATTGTGTAACCGTAGTTATTAAAATAATACACCTTGCATATAACAATTAAAAAGCTATTAAATTCAAATTTATGTTTTGGAATCGAAATGTCAGTCAATTACGTGATTGGCGTATGCTGGGTCACGAGTCTAGGGGACCTTTTCATCGGGAGTAAATATTTGCCCGATACCGTTTTATGTGTACTACGTCATCGATTCCAGCACAGTTGTTGCGGAAAAGAAAAATATGAAGTTTGTTGTCTATCAAGCGCTCAGCCAAGTCATGGGCACCACAGACAAATTGAATCATTATTTTATTATCCAAACACAATACTTGTGTATCATTTGAAGTTACGACAGTAGTGTAGATGGATAAGAGAGATGATTTCAAGGACATGCGAGAGTATTGTCCTTTCTTTCATGTATATTTCCGAGTCTTAGGTTAGCAATTACAGGTTGAAAGAACTTGTTTGTACGAACATTTTATCTGAGTAGTAATTGTCGTTCATGCTTTATTTATATATGTTGTTTTTGATGATGACTCGTTTGAAACTTTTTTTATAAGGACTTAACTGTATTTGTTAGCCACGTACATTCAAAGTGTGTGCAGAACATCTGAGAGAGAGAGCATTGTGATTTTTTATTAGGAAATTATGGTTTGACAGTGTATGCGTGATGGATTAAATATGTCAAGTAAAATTGACAAACAACAAGTGAAAAAAACAAAAACAAAGCTGTCTTTGAGTAAATCATAAATCCAAATTATACTTTGGTTACATGCTGTTAACAAAAAATCAATTTATTTAGTCAATTCTGTGAACTATTTTATGAGAAATAAATTTGTAAGTTGGCAATTATATTGACATTATGTTTTTATTATTTTGTCAAGAATAATGTCCGTCAAAAAAAATTATGTCAATATAGCATCAGTATCGTCTTCCAGTTGTTATTTTTTTTATTTAAATAGTATTTGTTAATAGGAATTTTACAATTCAAAACTTAATGATTAGCCTAGCATAGATAATAATAATGTTTTTACTGTTTTCTTGATGAAAATATGTTTGACATGGTTTAAAAATAGTTCATAATGTCCAACACATCCAATACTGTTACGGAATAATTCAAATATAAACAAAGAATTTTGTCAAAAATATTTAATTCTTTATTCCATAGACACACATCTCCTCACCCAAGTGCCCAGTTCGCACCAGCGTTTGACTTCGAACTTGTTTTGGTTGCTGCCATCCCAACCCCTGTGCAAAAGGCTTTTGAAAACAGTGTAGGGCCAGTTTTAATCATAGTAACAAGAAATCATCACCGGTCCTACACAGTTTTCTCCTTTATGAGAATAAGTAAGAAAAAAGTGCTCTTTAATGAAAATTTCATATATATCTTTGGCTTTGAAGTTCGAAGATACCATTTTAAATGCCAGTTATTCTGGAAAAGGTACAACTAAAGAAACAAAAGCTGAATGGTACATTTATTTTCAGAATGTCCATTGTTTCAGTGCACATAGAACAAAGGAACCAAAAACTATAAGAAGTAATAGTAATCACTTGACAGCAACTCCTGCTGCAAGAGCAAAAAGATAAAATAATTACGCCAATTAGTGGACTACCTGTATATAAGAGCAAAAAAGGACGGTCAGACATACGATTTGCGTACACCCAGATTAGCCTTTTCATTCGTACAGTGTGGTCAACTTTGTTTGCTATTTCATCAATGAATGTTTTTATTAAAGTTTTAAAACGATATGTGTAAACAGCATAGAGATTGATCTGTCTGTGCAGAAACATAGACTGGTCTGGGTAAACACTGGTCACAAACAAATGGATTGTATTCAAGATAAATATCTATACTATTAATGATAAAGTTCTTTATATTATAAAAACATAGACTTTGCTTGAAATGTTACATTTTAATATTAAAAAAAAATTAAGCAACCTAGATATCTAAAATAATTCAAATAATACACAGTGTTACAAGTACAATTAAATTCGTTTTAGTTTTTTATGAAAATTAAAAACAACACCTTACATATAAAGTTTCTGATATATTACGATAGGGGTATTACTTATATTTAATACATGCATTTGATGTAATCAGGTATCGCGAACAAAGGATGAATGATCCTGTCTTCAAAGAAAAAGAAAGGCTGAGAAAGAAGATTGCTTGACGCCAAAGACAGAAGAACGAAAAAAAGAGATAAAGAACAAAATAGGAAGAATCATGAAAGGTAAAATAACAATAACAGTGGTGTACTTGAATATATATAAGCCATAATATAAATCGAGCAGAAAGGGATATTGTAATATAAATATGTCACCAGAGTAGACCCAGATAAGCCTGCGCATACATGCAGTCTGATTAGTGTCTACACTTTTCCCATTCAGCCATTAAAGGTTTCAAAATGTTTCAGGCAAACAGCAAAGATCCTGATTAAACTGCAAAAAGATGCACAGATTGATCACGATCTTTGCTGATTACAAACATGATATGGTGCTTTTGACCTTTTTTTTCAGATACTGTGAGCGACAGAAAATTAGGGACCATGAAGCTTAAAAGAAAACCATCTAAAAATCTGACTAGGAGAGAAAGGGAAAAGAAAAGGGAATATTGGCGGAGAAAGCAGCAAGAGTCAAGAGCAAACAAACACCCACAAAAATTAAGAAGAAAAAAACGGAAAAGACCGGGAGAGACAGAGGAAGCAGAGAGATTGACGGTTAAACTTGAAGTAGTGGAAAAGCAGGGGGGTGGGGGAAGTGTACAAATGATAAAATAAAGCTGAGACAAGCCATTTTTAAAAGCATTAAAGTATACTGTATCAAGGACAAAATTTGCAAGAAACTGGCCTTTTTAAAAAAGTTTCTTTCAAACAAAACTGCAAGTACGTACCTAAGTGTAAGTTAATCTTATTTTTGCAAGCTGTCAAAACAAGATTAAAACCAACCAAGGAAAACGAGAAAAGATACAGGGACTTTTTACCTTATATAATAGAGGCCGACTTTCGGTGACTTCCCAATCAATAAAAAAATCTGGCGAAAGAATTTCCCAAAATACAGCATTGAAATTCCCAATTTGAATAACATATTATTTAACTAAAGATTGACTACATACAACCAATTGTATGTCAATTATAAAAAAACGGTTAAAAATACCTTTGACAGTGATTCAAGTTGTATACACTGTCGATGGTCGGGTTATTTCGTTTTCTTCCTACTCTGGCGAATCAATCTGAGTAGGCGAGTTTAAAACAGAACATTCTCGAAGTGAATCTTCGTATGTAACGAAAATACATTGTATGCAAGGGACTAGTTACCGCGTGTTTATCGATCAAATCGTGGTTATAAATAAATAAACCTTCACAACATTCAATATACAGACTGGATACAATGAGTTTATCGATAAAATTGCGCTTGCTAATTTATGAATAAACCTGTACAACAGTCAATATGCAAGTGTTTTGGTCACTGAATATTGTGATCTCATTCTGCGATTCTTCGTCACCGACTCGAGATATACCATATGAGAAGGTTGTTGTAATGTTTCCTAAAACAAACATGTTATCTTAATAAACATCAACATCCGGAGATAAAATTTGCCGTTAAAAAACGGTAAATATTACATTATAACAGTCAAACGAGCTGCAAATGACAAGGATCATGGCAGTCTATTTAACTTTGGTATTGAAAGACCAAACCAACAAGCAATGCTAAAGAATCGTCATCTATTGTTGAGTAAGTGTCTGAGCAAGTTACTTTGACGCCATCTGTTACGTTTTCTGTGAGTGCTGATCATGATGATAAAGTGTCATGTCATGCTACACACCAGAGTGTCCTTGATCAGTCTCAGCCTTCAACTCTATCAGACATTACAACTCAATCAGTCATTCCAACTCTGTCATCCTCTACATGTGTCAATTCATCTTAATCTGCCATTAGTACCGTCTGCTGATATTAAGAATAATTTTGAAACTTATGATGACCGCAAAGCAGTTCTCGTGAAATATGAGCTACGACACCTATGGGTTTACCACAGCAGCAGTAGACAATGCTTTATTTGCAAACATTGTGAAATATTTGGGCATGGTATATCATCGGAATCCGCTTTTGTGACAACTGAGGCCATCTTGGGCAAGCATTCATCTCGACGTCTTTTAACACATGAAGACAGTGCACGTCATATTGAGTCCCAAATCAGGTTCATGGCAGGTTCTGCTAATGAGGGACTGTTAAAAGCTATGGTCAAACAAAAAATATGAAGAAATTAAAGGGTGAGGAAACCATTAAGAAAAACAGAAATTATTTGAAAAACTACTTCAAACTAGACCTATCACTGTAGTGATGAATACCCCCGAACGCCGCCATGACAGAAAATGGTTAACCATTGTATGAAGTTTTATTAAATTATATCCAATAGTTTTAAAGTTATGCTCCAGACAAAAAAAAATCTTAATAAAAGAGAATGTTATGGATTGAGTTGTATGTATTGTTACTTTTTTTATGGTTTTGTTAAAATTAAAAACGGTCTTTTTAATTATTGTGCAGTGTACAAGCTTTCATGGCAATCAATAAATGTTATACTTTTTCGAGTTATGCTGAGGGACAACAATTTTATGGATAAGAAACAAACAAGAGCACTAGGAATACAATATCGAACCTGCTTTTCTCGAACTCCATGTATTCATCAACTTGGTTCTTTCATGATCTTTATTAAACTGTTATCACTGATGGCTTTAAAAGTACTTTAAAAGTACTGCACCAGACAAGGGAAATATATCAAAGGGCAATTACTCTGTAATTAGCAAGAATAGAGTTATGTTTCTTGTACTCTGCACTTCCTCTCATTATATTCTACCATTGTATGAAGTTTGATGAAATTCCATCCAGTACTTTAAAAGTAATGCTCCGGACAAGAAAAAATATATCAAAGGGCAATAACTCTGTAATTAGCAAGAATAGAGTTATGTTTCCTGTACACTGCACTTCCTGTCATTATATTCTACCATTGTATGAAGTTTGATGAAATTCCATCCAGTACTTTAAAAGTAATGCTCCGGACAAGGGAAATATATCAAAGGGCAATAACTCTGTAATTAGCAAGAATAGAGTTATGTTTCTTGTACACTGCACTTCCTCTCATTATATTCTACCATTGTATGAAGGTTAATGAAATTCCATCCGGTACTTTTCAAGTTATGCTCCGGACAAGAAAAAATATCAAAGGGCAATAACTCTGTAATTAGCAAGAATAGAGTTATGTTTCTTGTACACTGCACTTCCTCTCATTATATTCTACCATTGTATGACGTTTGATGAAATTCCATACAGTCATTTTCAAGTGATGCTCCGGACAAGGAAAATTGCAAAGGACAGACCGACAGACCGACGGACCGACAGACCGACCTCAGGGTGACTCCAGTATACCCCCTCAAAACTTCGTTTGTCGGGGGTATAATAACAATGTTTCTTGTGAGGAAAAATTGGAAACATACTGAAAATTTACGTGACATAGTAGGTCTTGTAGCAGATATTCGGGATGAATAGGTAAAACAAATGATTGAAGAACGGTTGAATGATACATCCCTAACAGTTTCCTCTGAAATTGTAAACCGGCATTTGTCAAGAACTCGGTAACTAGGTAATATTTTATTCTGGACATTTGTAATACTAGTCATAGGTCTTAATTTAATTCCGTTGCCTTAAAAATGGTATGACCCAACACATGTTGTTATAAAATTGTAAGCTATTAAATAGTTATTGAAAGTCACTCTTTTGACAATAATTAACAAGGCAAGTAATCTTTGATAACATATAATGCACATGCACACCTATAATTTAAACATAAAAAGTTGAACCATTCACCAATAAAGTTGATATATGGGAAACAATTTACGTTATATATATTTCTTTCAAATGGCCCTCTCATCTGCGTGCCAGTGTGTATTTTATTGCTAGGTACGAGTGTTTTTTTGACACCCTGGATTCGCTTATAGATTCAACAAAAGATGCAGAAATAGAGAATATACGTGCCAGAGCAGCCAGTCAGAAGATAATTTTAACCATTTTGCTGTTGACCGATGTCTTGAAGCCAGTGAACTACCTATTATTGTACCTTCAAGAAGATATTGGCTACTTCAAAAGTCTACTGGAGCGTTTGAAGGCTTGTACAACTGATCTGCATTCCATTATCACGAAATACCAGGAAGGTGATTTTCAACAACTTGAGTTCAAGTATGACTGTTTATGTTTGTTGTATTAATATATTAAAAGGCTATTAACTCTTAACACTTTCCCGAACCATCACAGAAGGCCTTTGAAAACAGTGCAGGAAGAGTTCAGATTGCTCGTGACGAGCAATTTGAACACTTCATGCACTGTTTTCCACTCTGTCAATAGAAATAAACACAATTCACCCATTGTTGATAAATGATGAATTAATGCTTTCAATTTGGAAGCGTCCAAGAAAATGCTTATGGAGTAAATGGTTAAATACATTTACCATATTGTTACAAGTGAGTCACCAAATTTAGTGCTCTAAAAATTAAAATGCAACGGTTCAGATTTTTTTTAAATATTACTACATGTATATCTAATCTTATTAAAAATTTCACATGAAATACAATTAATCTGCATTTTTTATACTATTTTACAACTTTCCAGCAAGAGTGAGATGCTTACAGACACAATTCGAGACAGAGCAAACCTGGCAAGGCGTATGAGAGGTGATAATGAACTTGTAACACCTAATGGTACGTAAAGGTTTCTAACACTGCTGCATTTATTATTGTAAGAGCAATACAAGTATTCTACCCCATGTTAAAATATTCTATCTGGTTTATTGAAGATTTATATTTAAAGCAACACATCCACGTTTAAACTTTTTTAAAAAGTTTTTCAATTGAGTTGTGAGTACATTTCCCATACATAAATATATGGTCAGTGAGCTGTATATGTGCTAACAAACACTATCCAGAACGCTTTAGAATTATAAAAAAAGATGTCCAAATTATAAAGCGTGACAAACGCTTTATAAATTATTTTTAAATTGCCGAGGATTCCAACTTGGCTTCAAATTGAATTATGCGAGTCGTATTAAAAAACTTCACGTTTTAGTGCGTAATGTACTTTACCTGCCTTGAAAGTCATTTTGACAATTTTTTTGACTCGGGTGAGTTACACGCTTGTTTTATAAAGTGTTAGTCACGCATTATAATTTGGGCATCGTTTTGTTCGGGTTTGTGTTTATATGCTCATATACAGCTAATTGATCATATGTTTGTATGGGAAATGTGCTCATAACTCAATTAATTTTTTTTTTTTAAAAGTTCAAACGTGGATGTTAAAAATCCATTACGATTGTTTATTTCAGAATATCTCCAGTCCGTCGGAATACTAATAGTATATGATTACAGAAGTGGAAAATGCCTTTAGTGTTCAGTCTAATGTGCTGTCCGCATTCAGTGTGTTGGATCCAAGTGGCCTTCCAAATGAAGCGGCCGATATCATTGATTATGGAAAGGTACAGTTCTTGAATGACTATAAATGTCATCCTTAGATTATAATACGCAAGTCATGATGTTGGTGCTGTTAAATCATAAAATTATCGAATGTGTCGTGCTTACCTTACATAAATATTGGTTCATTGCAGAAGTTTTTAACTTTATGCAAATTATGACCTCTAAAACAAGAAAAGTCATGACATTGACCTTTGTGTAACCTTGACCTTGACATCTAATGTAATGGTCTGGGTTTTTCAACAGTTAATTGCAGGTGAACAGTATCATGACATGCTGATCACTTGTGTCAAGCTATTTTAAAATCCCTAAATGTAAGTTACAGATCAATTGTTGAGCAATTGATAAATTGAGCCAAGTGTTTTTGAAATCCATCCACATATGCTAAAATTAATGGACAGACTTGAAATCTCAAACAGATTTAAAGTGTTGTCATACTTACTCAAATTGTGACCTTAACCTTTGAGGTACCGGTTAAGGTATTATTTATTACACGTCTTCATGTCATCTTGATAAATTGAGCCAAGTTAAAGACAAAGTCACAGACCAGACACGCAATATCAAACAAATTGAAAGTGTGGCCTTGCTTTCTGGGTCTTACATGCGACACTGACAGTGTGACCTTGACTTTTGAGGTATGGGTATGGGTATTACTCGCGACACGTTGTCATGTTATGTTGATCATTTGTAGCAAGTATCATTAAAATTCATCTATGCATGACAAAGTTACAGGCCAGACATGAAATCTCACACAAACTCAAAGTGTTGTCAAACAAACTAAAATTGTGACCTTGACCTTTGAGGAACGGGCGTGGGTCTTACTCGCCGTCATGTTATGTTGATAATTTGCAGCAAGTATCAACACATCCATCTATGTATGACAAAGTAACAGGCCGGACAAGAATTTTTTTTTTATTTATTTATTTATTATTATTTTTTTGGGGGGGAGGGGGGGTATAAAAACACAATAATATGATTAATATTTTATTGAAATTTGACAGGACAGAAAACATAGACTTGACCAGCATAATGGGAACCCTCAGAGTGATACATTCAAAGGCTACACCACCACTGCCCCAGCAGATGTTGACATAATAGTAGAGCAGGAACTTCTAGCATTCAGACACACATGTTCCTTATGAACTAATCGGCAGTTGAACACATGCTTTGTTAACTGTTAACTTATCAGTTTTGTTGCATGTTGTGTTGGTGTTTATTATTTCTTTAATTTATTTTCAACTCAGGAAGATTTGACCCAGAAATTGAAGTTCCGATACATATCTATTATTTTGTTGTTATAACTGATATCATAACTTACTGTTTACAGATACAACATCAATTAATCTGATAACGTTTTTTTCAACAACAGACTATGACCCAAGCCTGTAGAAATTTCAAATGTTTTGTTTTATGTTCAACTGTTGACATTGTTGTATTATATATTTACACGTTGTTGGTTTTTGTTTGTACTTACTTTTGTTACAGTTTTGTTCATGAATTTGGTTTAAAGACTTAAATCTTTTATATAAATCATAAATATCTGAGCCTTTAGTCTTTTTTATAGAAACCTCTCTTATATAATGAAACAAAAAGCAAAATGTTTTAAGTAATAATGAATAAAAAATAAAACAGCAAATTTAAAACATCTGTGTGACAGTGATAATATTATATCCTTTCCTTATTATGTCAAAGGAATATTTTTCAGGCAAAGGGGACATCGGTGGCAGACATTTATAATGAGCTTACAACATACCAATGACTGGGGGCATGTTTCCCTAGGGTTAAAGAAATGTATCAACTGGCTATACTGATACCTCAGAGTACAGTTGTTGTGGAGCGCTTATTCAGTCTCATGAATGACCTGTGTACATTTTTGAGAACTTCACTCAATACACAAAATCTTGATGCGCGCATGAGGATTAACTGTATAAAACCCCAAGAGGAGGATTATGAGGAAATTGTTGACAATTTCAAAGATTTTAAAGCCAGACAGTTGTCTTTGTAATGATCATCATAATGTGTGGACTAATAAAATGATGTGGCATTATGGTTGTCTGAGTTCACAATTTAAGTCCTATTTTTATTTAAATGATACTGTTTACTTGTATATGATAACATGACTTTCTATTTAGTAAAAAATCGGTTTATTTTAATCCAATTTGGCCAAATATCGCACTTAAATTTTCCAAAATGAAAGGCTAAGGAAAAATGGCCCTGAGATAAAACATCAGTTGAAACTCAAACAAAAATCGAAAATTTCATCAGACAAAGATATATTTCAACAAACCTGCCATACTCCAAAATAATTAAAGTGGATATGAAAGAGAGAAAGGTGCTTGATAGAACAATTCAAGAAACCTACAGGGAGTTTAAGGAGAGTAGTCCAGATGAAATCAGCATCTACACATTTGCTAGATTAAATCAAAAGAATGTGGAAACACCAGGTAGTAGGAAATGGAATGCTTGTTTGTGTGCACTAATGTGGAGCTTAAAATCCGTTGTCTTTCACATTTAGCTGCAAAATGGAAGAACAATGTGAAAAAAGAGAACAAACATGAAGCACTAGATAAAACGATGTGTGCAAGAGAACCAAATAAGAAATGGCATAGAAAAAAATGCATCAAAAGACAGTGTGATGCTGGTGGTATTGATGGGCTTGAAGTTTATAATCCATTCATGGCAAAAGCTGATAACAGAAACCTTAAATACAAGTGGGAAATAGTAACAAAGACAAGGAATGGAAAGCAGATTACACCGATCATGCCCAAACCCTATGAAAAGAGTGCCACTTCAGTTATTCTAGACATTTGAATGTGGCGGCTTGGCAGCAAGACCAGTTCTCACGACTTTTGAAGACAGTACCGTCCAACTTGGTTGTACAAAACATGGACATCCCCGGGAATTAGTTCTGTTTGAACCAAAATGAAGTCCATAGTGCCCACCACTGGGACCATAACACTGTTACTATTCACCCAACATTGGCCTTTAACCGATGTAAAAAAGAGAATTGTGGTCATACCATTCAGGAGTCTCTCATATTCGTGTCGGATGATGGGCAGCTTGATGCTGTGACCAAATTTGTGTCTACTGCCAATGAACACTTACAGCATGTGAGAGGCCTGCATATCGAAAAGGAGATACAGATGACTGATGAGTGCTCTGCTCAGTATAAATCAAAGACAAATTTTACTGATGTTTCATTCAGTACTGAGGATTATGGGTTTATAGTTGAAAGACATTATTACGGTTCACGCCGTGGTAAAGGACATTCAGATGGTGCGGTAGCGTCGGTGAAATCTGGAACAAAGGTCGGTAATGGGCATGAATTGCATAAACAATGCTGAAGATTTGTTTACTTTTGGAAAAGACATGCTTGAAACACTAGAAAAAAAAACATTTACATCACAAAAGGACATTCTTCTTGGTTAACGCCATTGATAGAGACCGTCCAGATAGAAGTGAAATGGAAACTCTACCTGGAACTCTAAAATTACATTGTATTAAATCTACTGGACAAAATTTTACACTCTTCACAAGAAACTTGTATTGTTTCTGTGATGCATGTGTGAATCGTAAAGAGGATGAATGTGAGAATTTAGAGCAAGTTGAACAATGGGATCTTCATAAATTACAGCACAATTGTGTGGGAGCTGAAGAAAATCAAGTAAGAGATCATGGACACAGGAATGTTAGAAATGATGTGGGTAGAAGAAGAGGAGCAAGAACTAGGGGATTTGGAAATAACTATAGGAGGAGAAACAGGAGCAAGAACTAGGGGAGGAATAAGAACTTTTTGATATAATAATAATAATAATAATAATAATAATAATAATAATAATAATAACAATAATAATAATAATGATAATAATAATAATAACAATAATAATAACACAAATAATAATCATAATCATAATAATAATGATTGAAAATAATAAATGATTTTAAATATATTATATATCTAGTTAAAAATATACACCCACTTGTGTGCTAGTATGTCCTTTCCAAACACAAAGTTATGATATCTGAGAATGCGTGTCATAAGGGAGACAAGAAAATATAATCATATACTTTTTACTATTTTTCTTTTATCTGCTTACAAAATCTCTCTTTCTCTCTCTTTCTCTCTCTCTCTCACCCCACTATTTCTTCCTCTCACTCAATCACCTACTGTATGTTTATAATTGTTTATATTAGCATAAACATGTAATTTGTTTTGTTATACACTGTAAATTTGTTACTTGTAGGGGGAGGGCCGAATCTAATAGCAAGAACTAAGGATGAGAAAAGGACAAATAATTAGGGGAAGAGTAAGAGGGGCAAGAACTAACTGAGAAAAAAGAAACGATATATCCGAAAAAGGTGAGTTGACATTTTAGACTGTTGCCATCTCTGCTACCAATACATGCAGTATTTTTTTTCACGATGAGACATCAAATTAAAAATATTTTTTTTAAATTATATGTTATAATTACTCGACTAGCTTCTATTTATCAAAGGCCTACTTTTCCAACTGCCCTGTTTATCACACATATTCCTGTTGTAGCTAAGTAATCATATACAAAGTTAAATGATACGCTGGTTAAATTTTGCTATGCAGTGTGTTCTTATTAAACTGTACTGATACTCTTTTAAAAAGAGCTCAACTTCCTTGTAAATAATCTATAAATAAGGTTATGAATTTTTTCAGGCTGTCTCACCACCTCCTGATGCACTGGCAGACACCTTAAGGATATGGGTCCAGTACAGAAAATCAAAGACAGACTTGATGCTCAATCAAAAACTTTTTTTTTTTCGGCTTTTCTGATATAGTGCGCTGTTTTGGTCAACCAACTTTGTTACCGATTGGCTCAAGAATTTATTATCAATTTTAGTGCAAATTATTCAGATTGGATACATGTTTCAATAAAAATCATTAAAAAATATTCGCCTTAATTGTGTGTTAAATAAGACGAGTAAAATTTCATAATAGTCCACTTCAAATGTATATGGAGTCGAAAGTAAAGTTAATTTCTTTACCACTTGATAAGAGTTGTTTTAGTGTTCATTGGTATTCAAATAATATTATTTATTACAAATGATATTGAAGTAATAGGCGTCACTTTTTCGGGTTGTCAAAATGTCAACAGTAATGTCCGTACATAAAAGTATCCATATAAGTATTAAGTATCACTTTTACTCCAAAATATAACATGAAAGATATTTGAAGAAATCTGATTCACTTGACCATGGTAAGTTTTTCTTTGGGAAAAAGGATCTGCCTAAAAGAAAAAAAGAAATGCAGCCAGGAATACAAGTAATATGCATCACTATTTATAACTGTACTTCAAAAAAAAAAAGGAATACTTTTTTTACGAAAGTTGTTTCCAATGTATGACATACAGATAAATGAATTACTTAACTCATCTAAATAGTGATTTTGGCAAGAAAATATTGTTTAATATGAAAACAAGATTTGTCAAAATAATGGGCGTCACTTTGTTGTGTTTTTACTGAAAACATTAAAAAGCTAAAAAATTAGCTTACACTATTTTTCATTATCATATTAAACATTTATGTATCTATAAGTGTTATGAATTGAAATTAAGCGGTTTTACCTATATCTTATATTTGAGAGATAATTTCCCAATAGCTAAGACGCTACTAGATTGATAATAATATGGATTAACTACCATTGAAGAAATACTGAGTTGTTTTCATTCAATCATCCAGAGATATATTTGAGTTTATTCCCCCCAACCCCTTTAGTTTTACGTAAACAATAAGACCGACCGTAGTTCCGCGGATCCTGACAATACTGGGGCTACGGTTGTGTTACATTTTGGCGTTAGATTAGCAGAATATCAAGTTTTTACTGGTACAACGTGCCCACGCTGTTGTATTTCAACGCATTTATTTTTACGAGAGTTCATATCGATGGCTTAGCACAAGACTGGTCCAAGTCACTATTTTTATAAAAAAAAAACTTGTTTTCTTACTTATTTCAATTTTGTTGCTAAGAAACATAAAGGTCTATCTAATAAAACAAGTTTTCATAGGCGCAAAACAGGTCAAAGTAGAATTGGTTTTTGTCTTGCGTTTAAATTCTTTTCCATAAAACAGGTCCAAATAGAGTTGGTTTTGTCTTGCAGTGAAATAATTTACTCTACCAATATTTAAAGCATCAGATAGAGTTGAGTTGTTTTGAAAAGAGTTTATATTTGCAGTGGTTTAATATTTTTTAATTATAAGTAATAGACCGTATGATTACAGGATTAAACATGATATAAGTCTCGATTGATAGATTACGAAAGGATAATTCTATATAATAACATTGTTTCTGTATAAATTAAATTTTAAATTTAATGCATTATTTTTGCAAACATGTGTACAGAAGTAGGGGGGTAGTAGTTGAGTTTTGAACATATTTGAATATGACAAACTTTGGGGGGTTTTAATATTAAAGTTACACCCTTCCCCCTAAATATACTAAGTCCCTCGCAAATATTGTGCAATAATATTTTATTGAATTGACAAAAATAAGTAATATATTTTGGCACACTAAAAACCTGGCTTTGGATAGAATGTGTTATCCTTTATGGCAGTAATGCGAATTTACTATTGGAAATGAATTTATAGGTTCAATTACTCAAACATGAATATTCTTTGTTTGTTAGACATTTAGTCTCTACTGTTGTACTGACTTAACCATGAAAATGTCACCAAATCATATCAGATAAAAAAAACAGAAAAAAAATACATTTTCATGAATTGTAGAATTTGGCATTTCAAGGTTGGAAGTCAATCTGTTTCTATAATGCAAAACATTTTCTTGCATTCACCAGATATAGGTCATGCAATGTTAGACATTGCTTTAAAAAAGTGTGAATTTACTTGAAACAAAATATCTGGTGTTGTCTCACCTGACTAAAGCAGGATGTACACAAATAGGTTCAATAGAATTCCTCCAGGTCAGGTAGCCGCAATATAAGGAACATAAATTCATTTCAAATACAATTCACAATACTGCTTATATTTAAGTTTCAAACAAATGCTATTTAGAGCCAGATTCAAGTGTGTCAATGATCTTCGACCACCAAATTAACATTGCCCATCAGAAGCCTTTAAAGGACAGGTGTGATTTATGCTCCAGAGATAAGAATGCTTTAGCTTCTAAAACATTGTGATGCAAATGGACTGTGGAAAATATATTAAAAACTAGAACTGCAAATCAAAACAAAGAATTTGATAAAGGGCGAGGAATTTAAGACAATGCGCCTGTTTAGATCTTTAACGGCATGAAGGCATATCAAGTTAAGGGGCAAATGACATTGCCTCTTGCATTTATAAATGCATTGACCTTCAGTTCAGAAAACACAAAAAAAAGAAATAATTTTGTGATAATTAACATAGACCTCTTGAACTGTTATATAATGGTCAAAGTGCTCAAAAGCTGCCAGTCTCTAAATATAAGTCACTAGTCCAAATGAATGAATGAATTGAGTTTTACAGTGTACCAACACATTGTAGGTTATTCAACTCCAATAGGAAGAAAGATTTAAGGTTCACTACATGTACAAAAACAACAAATTAACACACAGATGAAAAGTATCACATCAACAAATGAATATGCAGAATGAACCTAGAACCTTCATACCGGCAGAACTGCAAAGTTTCTGCAATTTCTATCGTATAACTCAAATTGTTGCTTCTTATGACATGCATAAGCCACAGGGATCCTATTCTTGCCATCACTCATATGGCTCCCTGGAACCACACATGGGTTAATAATTTAACATGAACATGACAAAAAATGATAAAATGAACATGACACCAATTCAGAGGATTCCTACTCTCTGCAGAGATCAACAGTGATTCTATTCATACCCGCGACCACAGAGGTTGTCTGTAGTCAAATAGTCCTTCTGAGCCACATGTCTAAGTTGGAGGTGGGTTATAGAGGTGTATAAAGGTGCTAATTATCCCCAGTATGATGATCATAAATAAAATACATGTAGGTGTAGTTTAAAGGTATAGGTATAAACATAATACTGTTAAGGAAAAAAATAAAAGCTGTAGATTTATATTTAAAATATTATTTCAGTCGAAAAAAATATAACATGTATATTGTAATACGCAATAAAATTTTCGTATTTGAGATAGGCTAGCATCTAGTTCCAAATATTTAATTTGAAAAAAAAAAACAAAAAAAAAAACCTTCCTGTTTGCATGATAAAATATCTTATTAATTTTTTAATGGCAGAGACCAATGGAATCATCAATAGTTACCAAAACTTATTGTACATAATGTAGCATTTTGATTTGAAATGTTATAATGAAATATAAGACTTTGATTACTTTATGATTTTTTCTTAAAAAATCAAAGTTCTGTACTTAGTTGAAGCTATTAATAATAACAATTCCCTGCAAGAGTTGGTCTATAATAACTCTTAATGTATTGGTGCAAGACAAGCCCAACTCAACTTGGTCTTGTCTTGCACTAAAATATTTCATGCAAAATAGGTATAAGTTGAGTTGGACTTGTCTTGCGCCAAAATATTCAGTGCAAAATGAGTCCACTTCTCAAATACACTATTTCCAATTACAAAAATGTAAATTAAATTACATAGCATAAATTCATGTATGATTAAGTATAAATATGCTTTGTTATATCCTTCTTATCCAAATATTAAAGAATATAATCAGTTTTTTACTTCTCCCGAACAATTTTCAAAAAGTGACTTGGTCGGTCCAGTCTTGCGCCAATCCAGTCTTGCGCCAAGCCATCGATATATTATTCAACGCATTTATTTTGACGGGAGTCCATATATTATTCAACGGATATGTGCTTATATAAAATAGGAGTTCAATATCATCATATACGTCTTGTTTATTCTTCTTCTATTATATAGGTTATTTGAATCATACAGTTATGGTGAAATAAGACGCGGAGATAGAATTAAACATTAGGCCTAATCAAGGAAAGATTTTGAAACAAGAAGTTGCCGATGAAGACCGATCAGAAAATTGTAACACAAATTTTTGTGATAATAATGGGGAACCAGAATGGTGTCACATACGTATTCAGGAAGATCCCCGTTGCCGAGAGCATATGCCAAATGGTCGTCGTTACGAGAGGGTATATCTAAATACTAGTAGTCAAAATAGAGTTTCGACAATTGCTTGACCAGCCTCTCATTTCTTTAAAAGATGTGTTAATTTTGCAGGATCAAAACACAATACTAGAGTGAAACAACAAAATTGGAGCTTGGGAAACGGAAAACTGTTTTAGCAGACAGTTGATCCACCACCAAATCGATTCCAAAGGAAACATTTGATAGAATTGGAGGAGAAACAGTGTTGACGTTATATGAGAAGTCTTGCCATGTACAAGGAGTTGACGGAAAGGATATTATGGTATATGGGCATGCTAATGTTCATATATCGTTTGACAATAAAACAGAAGTACAACACACTATCATAGTATGTGAAATATCACCAGAAGGGAAATTAGGCAAGATTTTGTTCTTAAACACATAAAGACTTGGTATTTTGAAAAGTTCACTTTGAAAATGAAACAAAACGAAGAAATTAAATGTCATGGAAAGGAATCGCATGCTGTTTGCAGGGTACTCGTAAAGGAGCACGTTCTGTTATGTATGTTCCAGTGAGCATACCGGAGGGAAAACAGTTGGCGACCACACGTTATGTGGAAGGATTACAAGCAGAACAGTTCATTGAGAAGCATATTGCTGTAGTACCAGGGATAATAGATCCTCATCAGGAAACTGCTGGAGTTAGCGTGATGAATATGAACTATATAGGTGTGATACCTCCTTTGATTCCCCGCAAGGCCAGTCTAGATCCACGGATCCACATTTAGAATTTGTTCCGCCTAAAAACTAGAGAGACATGTTTGACAAAAGTAGTATCCATTTAAACAGAGACGGAAAACGCGGCTATGTCGCACACCTTGTCAAATATGAAAATTTATTTGCAAAATCGCAAACTGACCTTGGTCAAACGGACAAAGTAAACATAAAATAAATACAGATACTGCTGCTCAGCAACCAAGACGTCAACATTTTGGGAGACGAGATATAGAAAAACAGGAAATAGATAAGAAGTCATAGAACTATCTAAAAGTGCATGGGCATCACCTGTGGTATTGGTGTCTAAAAAAGATGGATCCACAAGATTCTGTGTTGATTATCTGCGCCTTAATGATGTAACAGTAAAGGACACAAATCCTTTACCAAGAGTAGATAAGTGTTTAGACGCACTTGCAATAGCTTAATGGTTAAATTGCATTGACCTTTATTCAGGCTTTTGGCAAACAGAAATGGATCATGATGACAAAGAAAAGACGGCATTTGCAGCAAGCACACGGTATGGTCTGTTTCGGTTTAAAGGCATGCTAATTGGCTTAGTGATAGCTCCCTCAACTATTCAGAGGCTCATGAAAGATGTACTAAGAGGTATTAAATTTTTGCTGTACATGGATGATATAATTACACCTGATACAACGGTCAGTGAATGTTTGAAACGGCTGGAGAACGTTTTTAAAAGACTGCTTGATGCCCGTCTTAAATAAAAGCCGTCAAAGTACATATCCTTTCATAATTCTCTAACACTTTTGGGACATAGAGTTTCTGAAGAGGAGGCTCATACTGACCCACTTAAAATATCAGCTGTGAAAGATTGGCCAACACCTAAAAACGCTAAACAAGTTTCCTTGGACTGGCTTCATACTATCGTAAGTTTGTCATGGGCTTTGCTGACATTTCTCGTCTTCTTCACAAAACATGAAGAAAAAATCAAAGTATGCATTGACAAATTGCAGGATGCATTTAACACTTTAAAGGAAACATTGATTACTGCATCTATCCTGTCATACCGTAAAGTTGGTTGCAAATTTATATAGGTCACCGATGCAAGTAATTATGCTGTGGGTGCAGTTTTATTGGAGGAACATGGCGGAAAGGAAGACGTCATCGCTTACATGAGCAAAGCATTGAATAATTATGAATAGGTTTACTGCGTGATAAGGAAATAGTTACTAGCGGTTGTAACATCTCTTCGAGTTTTCCACTCGTACCTGTACGGTCAGCAGGTGCTACTAAGGACCGACAATGCTACAGCCTGCTAAGGCGTTTTACGTGAACCGACTATACCATTACTAGGGTCGTATTATACCAGCATGATTGAAGAGTCTAAACTCGTTTCGTTGTTACAGTTAAAGTAAATAAACTTTTTGAATACTAAAATTATGATTTTGTTCTTTTATTGTTAATTAAATTTGATGGTAATCATTTTATTTGTATTTAATTAATGACCAAATGTATTGCACAGATCTGTTGACATAACGATAAAGTTTCTTGTTCATTTTGGTTACGTACACGGGAGAAAACGTAGGATGACTGGCGATTTAGACAGATTGTATCCATAACTTAACGTGACTTCGAGAGAAACAGCGTGTCTGTCTATGTTGCGTATTATATCAGCTGATATGCTGTAGAATAAAAAGTATATCCCTTGAGTATCAAAACTGGTTGCTTTTGATGAAATTTCTGGTGATGAATTTAAGAGTTTAAAAATAAAAAAAATAAAAAATTTTTTAGGTGTTGATAGTAAATGTACAAACTTTGACAAACAAGATATCTGTCTATGTTACATGTATTTTTTAAATATATCTAAACATTTAATTTAGATGATTTAGTTACTCTTACAAAAATAAAAAAGAGTTTATGGATACTTTTGAGTAATTTTATTTATAAAATAACAATTATAAACCAAGCTTGTAATTTTTCAAGCTTAAATCTTTGGTCACGTAACTTGGACCGACATCTGTGTCTGTCCAAGTTACGTAATATGTTTTTTTTTCTCTTCAAATTCTGTTTGTTTATTCAAAGTGGGAGTTTACTTTGGTGCGGGATATGTTGTCTACAAAAGTTTCCCAAGGGTATTTATGTATTTAACAGTTATTTTTGGGAAGTTGGAGCCTATGGAAAGTATTTTCTAGAATGTATCTGCAATTAAAAAACACACAGTGTGTTGGGGCTGGAATGGTGGAGGGGAAGTTTATTGTCGGCAAAAATGGTCTATGCAGTGAACGATATTGCATTGATTTTAATTCAGGGGATAAAATCTGGTGTTAATTTAAATTTAAATGATCTGTGCTGCCACAGTGCACACTTTTTCTCTGCGCACAAGCAATGTTGTGGGTACTATTAATCTTTTCACAAAATAATTCTTGCACATGCCACAATGCCTAAATTAAAATAATGTTTGTTTGCCACTTCCGACCGCCCCACATTAACCCGCCGGTCAGAAAACATTTTTGGTGGGGTCCGTTCCTTCAAAATATATTTGATCATTACATGTCCCTTAAAATATTCTCTGTTTGATAACCTAAAAATAAAACAATTTACCTACTTTATCCTAACCACCCCTTAATGGTATTGGTTGGAAGTGACAAACAAATTTTTAATGGCAGCCCAACCCTCCTTATTTTTTTTGGAAGATAGTCATGTCATCCAGTTTTCGTGTTGTGCTGTCACAACGTGACAACAAACCTGAAATGACATTAAAGATGCACATGAAGGGGACTGCTTGGTCAGACGAAGAGATACAGAAAAACAGAGAATTGAGTAAACTGAAAATGAAAAAAACTAAGACAAAAACTGAAAGTAAAAAACAAGGACATTCAAACAAAGCCTGTCTTTAAAACTAGGCAACAAATTGAAAAAGAAGAATTGCGTGAACAAACACAAAGGAAAAAGAAGGCAGCATATAGAGCTAAGCTTCATCCCAAAAAATTAAGACGAATCAAAGAGAAAGATAGCCAGGCGAAAAAAAGGCAAGATTAAAAAAAAGACAAACCTTGAAATTCTAAAAAGGTAAAGAAAGGGGATTAAGAAAAAAAGTATACGAAAACAATACTAAAAGATTCCCTTACAAGTCTAAGAGGAAGGAAAAAAGACCAGAGAAAATTAAAAAAGATGCTCATGATAGCGCTGTCTGATATTATGAGACAAAAATATGGTATCAAGAACAGTATTCGTAGAATACTCGGAGTGAGAAAAGTTATTTTGCTGCATTGGACGACAAGAAAAAGAAAAGATGCCCTTAAGCCTGACACCATAGCTACTATCAATAACAGTTACATGTCAGAAATTAACGCAGTTAATGTGCCTAATGTCAAAACAATTGATAAGGACTTCAACTATAAGTATGTGTTACAAAAAGCTGTTGCATATGTTTATAGAGATTGGAAAAAAGACAACTCCGAACAAAAGTTGTCTTTTTCAAAGTTTGCCAGTTTTAAAAAAAAGAATATTAAAGTACAAAAACACAGATATTTGGTTCAATGCCTTTGTAAGTATTGCGAGAATGTACGTTTGAAATTAAACACTTTAAACACTTTAAACAAATACCTGTGAGAAAAACTCTGCCAAAAGTCAAAGATGCATATGCAATAACTAACGAGTCTCTTTATTAAAAGGTAAATGGTAACCACAAAATGGCTTCTGTTGCACAGATAAGCTAAATTTGAAGTTGAGACCATTTATGATGGATGATATTGGAGAAGTTCAGTGGTCTAAATGGTACTTTGTAAAATCAGGAAACCTAAAACAGGGAAAGACATGACAAAGCGCCAGTTGGTGTCGAAATGGGCCTCTCCAAATTCTTGATTATTTGAGCTTAAAGAAGATGTTGATTTTCTATCACATCATCTTCTTGTTGCCCAGTGGCAACAAAGACAATTCTCAAGACTAACCAAGGGGGTTCCCCATGGGTCTGTAGTTATGACAGCTAATTTTGCTAAGAACTACTCTTGTTTCCAGCAAAATGAAAAACAAGGAGTTCATTGGGCCAAAGATTCTGTTATTATCCACCCCATAGTAATTAATTACAACTGTCAGTTATGCGTAAGCAGAAGAAGTGGTTGATATAATTTCTGATGCATGAGTTCATCAGCAAAGTGTTCAATCCTCTCTCAACAAATCGTCATCTTCAAATAGATAAAGAATAGTTATTAACTGATGGATGTGCTGCACAGTACAAAAGCAAATTGCTTTTATGGACATAAGCATGGCTATTGAAAATTTCGGATTTCCGATTGAACGCGAGTTTTATGGATCACGCCATGGCAAAAATAGATGTGATGGTGAGGAGAGGGGGTTGTAAAATCAAGGGCTGCTAGAGCTGTTAGAAGCAGAGAAGCTGTCATTATCGATGATAAAGTTTGTATGAGTTATGTAAAAACATTCTACAAAAGGGCGATCTAAAGAGTAACCACCAAAGAAGAAACATTCTATGGGTGAAAGTGATGAAATTAATCATTGTAGGCCAAACAGAAACTGCAGAGCTGTTCCTGGTACTAGAGAATTATATTCAGGTATTGGTATTGAGAGGGGCTTCATCAAAACAAGAGAGCTGTCATGCTTCTGTAAGATCTGCATTGCTGGTGAATGTGAATGCGTAAACAAAGAATATGCTGGTGAATGGATAGAAATAGTAATGAAATGTATCCTTTCCATAGTTAAAACTATTAAACATACATTTTATATGGCACATATTTAAAGAAAGTCAATAGCAAAAACTAAATATTTGTGTAGTTGCTTTTGTCAATATTTTCATATAACTGTTAATTTCCTCAACTCCCTATGAGCTGTTCCTGCCCTAGCCCAACCGCATGGCCTAGGTGCTGCACCTAGGTGACACAATAACATTCAAGAAACAGTTTATAATATGAACACATTAAAAGAACAAGTCAGTAACCTGTGTGCTATTGATGGAGAAATAAAAAAAATATATATGTGATCTGTTGGTAGTGCAGATTTACACTTTAACGTTTATATACAGTCATATTTTTTAATTACCATTAGTAACACAGAATTTGTAATATTGTAATTAATAGCTTGTAATGTTCATAATTTGTATTGAAGTTGAAGTCCTTTAATGTCCATAATGTCAAATAGATTTGTTGGCATAAATCATATGCTTATGGACAATTATTTTCTTCTGCAGATCAAAGACATACTAGATGATTAAGTTCAACTTCAGTATATGGAGCGTATTACAGGAGATCTGTTCAAGTGGCCTGTACAGCGTGATATTTCACAGGGGCCATTATCATCCATTATTAAGAAACTGCCAAATCCGGCATTAGTTGAAGAGAAAAGTTCAAGAATTCAACTATTCTCCTTTTAAAATTGCTAATATCAAGTATTGGACTCAAATCAGAAATTTAAAATTTTGTAGTTTCATTCATACGAGTTACTCCTCGTAACGAAATGTGTACACCATGCTAAGTCTTTTACTGGCTGTGACAAACTGTATAAATTATGTTAGAATGAGGACCTTTTTTATATTTATATCCCATGAACCATATAGTATATTTAAGTTATGTTGAGATTATTTTCTGTTTAACTGATCAAAAAGTTCCTAATGTGTCTAAGACGTTTCATAAGTTGTGTTAATAGTGGATTTTTTAAATATGACAGTCCTGTCACGCGTTACGGAAATATTTAGTATGAAGTTTTAAACAAGTTTCTTTAGCTTGCTATTATAAATTTTATGTAGTTTAAGACTTTTTCCATCTAATTTATCATATAGGTGTGTATTCAAAGAATGATTAATATTCATTATTCAGTTTATTAAATGAATTAACTTACTTTTTTACGGAATTTGTTCCTGATATTTTTTTTATTTGTTGCTTAAGCTATTTGTAAGTATTTGAAAAAAAAATACCTATTTATTCAATACAAAAATCCATTTGCTATGAGTAAGTTCACTTGCTAGCATAGTTACAATAACTTTAAAATGTATCTCATTAGAAGATACACATGTATTAACTATATTTAAAAAGTCTGTCCATGTTACGAGACTTTCTCGACAGATTTGCGTTAAATTAAAAAAGATCTTTTTAATATCATTTTTGTTTTCAGCAGACATTGACCGTTAAAAAATAAATGCTATTTACAGGTTTAAATGCATTTTGCTACATTTGTCAGTTTTGTTAATGAACAATTTTGACCCTATATATACATAATTATATATATATTTTAGTATTGTGTATATATCTATTCAACTGAAATGAACAGTATGTGTTATGAAGTTATAATCAGTGGTAAATTAAGTAATGAGTGAACTGTGTTATAGTGAAACACAAACTTACTTTTAGTATTGTGTATAAAACTATTCAACTGTCGTGAGCAGTATTTATTAGAAAGTTATAATTAGTGATAAATTAAACAAAGAGTAAACTGTGTTATAGTCAAATACAAACTAACATTTAATATTTTGTATAGATCTATTCATCTGACATTTACAGTTATCATTAAAAAGTTATAATCAGTAGTAAATTAAGCAAACAGTGAACGGTGTTCTAGTGAAACACAAACTAACATTTAGTATTGTGTATAAAACTATTCAATTGACATGAACAGTGTTTATTAGAAAGTTATAATCAGTGGTAAATCAAGCAAAGTGTGAACTGTGTTAAAGTGAAACACAAACTTACATTTAGTAGTTTGTATAGAACTATTCAACTGACATAAACAGTATTTATCATAAAGTTATAATCTGTGGTAAATTAAGCAAACAGTGAACTGTGCTATAGTGAAACACAATCTTACATTTAGTTTTGTGTATAGATCTATTCAACGGACATGAATAATATTTGTCATAAAGTTATAATCTGTGGTTAATTAAGCAAACAGTAAACTGTGTTATAGTGAAACAAAAACTAACATTTAGTATTGTGTATAGAACTATTCAACTGAAATGAAAAGTATTGATTAGAAAAGCATAATCAGTGGTTAATTAAGCATACAGTGAACTGTGTTATAGTGAAACACAAACTAACGTTTAGTACTGTGTATAGAATTATTCAACTGACATGATCAGTATTTATTAGAAAGTTATAATCAGTGGTAAATTAACCACAGAGAGAACTGTATTATAGTGAATACAAAACTTACATTTAGTATTGTGTATAGAACTAGTCAACGGACATGAGCATTATTTATTGAAGTTATAATTAGTGGTAAATTAAGCAAGGAGTGAACTGTGCTGAAGTGAAACACAAACTAGCTTTTAGCATTGTGTATAGAGGTATTCAACTGACATGAACAGTATTTATTATAAAGTTATAATCAGTGGTAAATTAAGCAAAGAGTGAACTGTGTTATAGTGAAACACAAACTTACATTTGGTATTCTGTATAGATCTATTCAACTGACATGAACAGTATTTATAATAAAGTTATAATCAGTGGTAAATTAAGCAAAGAGTGAACTGTGTTATAGTGAAACACAAACTTACGTTTGGTATTCTGTATAGATCTATTCAACTGACATGAACAGTGCGATTTATAAAGTTATAATCAGTGGTAAATAAACCAAAGAGTTAACTGTGTTAGTACTGGGGATAGAAAGCCCTGAAAACCTAAGTACATTTATATTCTCTTACAGGTCTTACACATATGACAGCATGGTATCATGCAATTGTGAATAGCGTAAAATACTCAAATTGCCATATTGTTATTTTTGTTGTATTTTTTGTGATATTCTTTTTAAAGTGGGGGGACTTTTAGTTTTGGATAGTTAGTAGAATACAACTGCTTCTTGGTCACACACAGCTGTCTGTTGGTAGAAATGTTCTGTTGCTATGAAAACGTTACCTTATACTATGAATTTTTAAAAATGTAGTTTTGGACTCCTTTAATAACCAATGTTTTTTTTACCTTTCTGATCAACACGTGAGGTACTTCGTTCCGCTGCTTTTTTTTCAAGGTCTGAAATCGAAAGGCGTGCCATGCAAACCTTATATATACTCGTTACAACATATAACTACCATTGCCAAACAAGGGGGTTAGAATGTCCTTGTATTGCTCACTTGAGTTTACAGGTAATATGTACCTGAGTGTGCAATTATTTTTTTTATTTTTTTAAGAAAGCGTCAGCTTGAACAATCTTGTTAGAGGGTCATCAAAAGATGATTGGTGCCAAATTATATTCAAATCTGGCAAGCGGTTTTAGAAATTACTCTAAATTTAAAGGAGGTCATGTTTTTTGTAGAATCGGGGATGGTCTTGGTAGAGGATGGAACATTTGTTTTAAATGTTTCTGAAACTGGTTAGCTTTTTGTGACAAGAAGATTGTTAAATTTTCTTTTCATCGCCACGGCATACTAGGAATAGATGACAGCAACTCCGAATGCAACAAAAAAGGGTTTTGTTATATTAACGGTTTCGGTTGCGACCTTTAGTGTAACAATTACTAAGCGTATGTTGTGTACATGAAGTTATATTTGATTGTAAAACTGGATCCCTTATTGTTGCAATTATTTTCGTAACATAAATGTATTTGTCCCTGCTATGAAATGGGGTATACAATGTTATTTATGTTCGTACGTCCGTCCGTCTGTTTTTTTGCATGGTGTTTCAAATAGTCTAGTGACATATCGAATTTACACACATTTAATCTTAATGATATCAAAATATAGAAGACAAAATGTTGGTGATTTTTTTTAATACCACATTTTATAATATCATGTCAAGATGATTGTATAGCTAGTTTTACAAATAGAATATTGCTATCCTAGTAACAGCGGTTTCTTGAGCTCTTATTGTCAGAAAATTAATATTATTTGTGGATGGGGGTCGAGGTTTAGGAGCAACAGGTCAAGATTACTTTCATCAAAATTAATGTAAAATAATGCTAAACTATGTTTTTGTCACTCGCTAGTTGTTCTCTCTTTTTCTTAGATTTTCAACTTTTGAAAATGACATAGCCCCTGAGACAGAATTAATTCCAGTGACTAAAGCCAATCGGACATACGGTCATGTACTACGAGGCTCTTACTGCCCTGTCAATGCTCTAGTTTGAGTTTGGTATAAAACTGTGCTTCATTTATCTCAAAAGCATGATGACGTCGCAATATATCATTACATTTGCTGTGACCTTATCTTTAACATTTTCTAAGTATGGAACATTTCTTATACAATTACCAATTAGTGTTTGAATAAAATGAAAATGTTGGAAGATAAGTGGACAATTATCACCTCATCACATGTATTGCAACACCATGTAACATATTGCCCCTTAGTGTAGCTAACTGTTTGTTATACTAAAGGTTGCGGTTATGACACCTATTGCAACAAATTGATTTAGTTGCACTAATCTTAGCGTTGTCACATAGCACATTTCATGTAAATAACTTAAAAAATGCCGTTTTTATTGAATTAAGACCAATAATATCCAAACAATGTCAACAAATTGAGAGATCTTGGTGGAACGTCACCTTTTAAGTTATAATTTTGAAATCGATTTCTAAAAGGTTTTTCACACCAGAGTATAACAGGAAATAGAAATACCGGTATTTGAGGAAGGGTGAGGAAATTTTCACTACACCATATAGACACAACAAGCCCCACCCCTTTGCGGCCACATTTTTTGACATATATCGCAACAGCTTGAACAATCTTGGTAGAGGGTCACCCAAGGAACATTTCTATGGAACCATTTAAAAATTTGGGCCAGTTACTTCTGCCAAGAAGGTTTTTAAAGTTGTTTCTTTCCGTTGATGACAGCCAGAAAAGAGTTCGGAATTTAATTCTTTAAACACATCTAAAGTGGACTAGCCTAGGGACATTCCTGGAAAGATTGAATGATCTTGGCAGAGCTGCTCAGATGTCATTTGAAGCAATTGTTGACGACGACAGACACTGGGCGATCATAATAGCTCATCATGATCACTCTGTGAGCTAAAAAGACAAATTAGGTTGATGATTGAAACATATAGCTCGTGTTCGATATATCTAAAGTTTATCATTGATGTAATTCAGTTCTCTTTTTGAACTTAAATATTGTTAACCGCAACACTTAAGTCAAAGTTAATTGAAAGTTTACTCACCAGTTTTGTCTAAAGTTGAGTGTCTACCTAATGGTGATTTGGAGGTTTTGGGCGACTTTTGACGCGAAGGGGTTGTATGAGTCGGATCAATTGTCAAGTGGTTGACAATATCGCTATGCCAGTCTGCTTTATCCACCTCCATTGCATGAGTTTCCATGGGAGCAGTAACACGTAATGATGGAGATGCAGATGGTGTGTATTCATTTCCCATTAATTGTCGTCTGCTTCTTGGTGCTGACTTTGTGTAGTCAAACAGCTTTGATTTTACATTTGTTGTTTCAGATTTGGCATGACAACTGAAAAACAAGAGACGTGGAAATTCCCCGAAAACCGTGTTTTTCAAACATTTTAGCTATTCTGTAACTCTATTTCATACCAGAATTTTATGTACATTGAAGCAGAAAATAAAAAAGCATACAATTCAAATTTTGTTTTTTTATTTGTAAAACACTGATGCAATAGTTTGTTAAAAAAGCATGGAATAAAGTTTTTGTCTTTTTTTCTGTGCTATTCACTGGTTGTTTGGCTATAATATTACGTCTGTAATTCACATTATGAAAGATGTAATGTGATTATACTCGGACACAAACATGCATATTCATATAATAATACATCAATATTTTCACATTTTGCAATGAGGCTTAAGTGGTGGTATTGTTTCCAGTGCCCAGCGATAGGAGGTAAGTCACACATGCTCAACTGATAGCAACAGTTTCTTAAACACGATGTTTGATTCTACAAATATATTACAAAATGCATCAAACATTATGAGAAATTCAGCTGTGTTGTAAAAACTTGAAACGGACCTGTACATTTCTCTAATAAATCATTGGTATTTTTTATACTTTATTTTTGCCTCTTGGCTATTAACTGAGTATGGGCACTGCAAACCATTTTCAAAATAAAAATGTGCATGTTAATGGAGTTCCATTTAAATACATATCAAAACATCAATCCAAACTTTCTTAGAATATCCATCACAATAACAAAAGAAAAAGATTATTTCTACTTTACTGCTTGAAAAATTGTATAAGTTTGGTTGCGGAAACAATCAATTTTAGCATTTTTGACTTATTAAAGGGCAATTAATCTGAAGATAATGGTCAGAATTAGCTGGTTACCGAACTTGGGTCAGACTTTATACATATACACACTTTGTATAAATTTGCTTCAGTTCTGATAAAGAATACTCTAGTTACTGAGCGGAAATGAGCAATTTTAGCATTTTTGACTAATTAAAGGGCCATAACTCTAAAAACAATAGTCTGAATTGGCTGGTTATTTAACTTGGCTTAGATTTTATAGAGATTCACACTTTGTATAAATTTGCTTCAGTTCTGATAAAGAATACTCTAGTTATTGAGCGGAAACGGGCAATTTTAGCATTTTTGACTAATTAAAGAGCATAACTCTAAAGATAATGGTCCATATTGATTGGTTATCGAACTTGGCCTATATTTTATAGAGATGCACATTTTGTATAAGTTTGTTTTAGTTCTGATAAAGAGCCGAATCGGTTATTTTAGCATTTTTGACTAATTAAAGGGTCATCACTCTAAAGATAACAGTCTGAATTGGCTGGTTATTTAACTTGACCTAGATATAATAGAGTATCACATTTTGTGTAAGTTTGCTTCAGTTCTGATAAAGAAAACTCTAGTTATTGAGCAGGAACGGGCAGTTTTAGCATTTTTGACTAATAAAAGGGCCATAACTTTAAAGATAATAATTCGTATTAACTGGTTATCGAACTTGGCCTAGATTTTATAGAGGTAGACACTTTGTGTAAGTTTAGTTCAGTTTCGATGAAAAATACTCTAGTTATTGAACGGAAACGAAAATCTTGACCCCGCCCATCAGCCCACCGACATCGTCAATCTGATAATGAGGTTTTTAACTTTGAAAAACCTGGTTAAAAAAGAAACTGTAGTAGCGAAACCAAGCATGTCCAAATTTTTGTTTATCAATATCAACAAGAGCCATGTTGGACATGGCCAATCCCCCTCCGAAGCAAATTCTTGTACTGTTCACCAATGTACTGCCAATGCTCTCTAACATTGTATGCAGTTTCAAAGCATTCACTTCAAAACTTTTCAAGGTGTGCTCCAAACAAAGGAAAATAACGAAGGGGAATATTTCTTCGAAGACAGAAGAAAGAAAGAGTTACGTTTTCTGCACACGGAACTTCCTCTCAATGTCCTCTATCATTGTGTGAAATATAAACTAAATCCCTTGAACCCTTTTTAATTATGTACCGGACTAGCATAATAAAATATAATAACAAAGGGAATAATAATGTAAAGACAGAAGAAATAGTTTGTCCTTGCACAGTGTACTTCCTCTCAATGTGCTCTGTAACTGTGTGAAATATGAACTTAATCCATTGAACACTTTTTGAATTATGTTCCTGACAAGAATAATAAAATATAATAAAAGGAGATAATTAAAAAATGGGCAAGGTAGAGCTTTTTCTTTGTCAATGCACTACCTCTCAATGTCCTCTAAAGTGTTTTATAAAATGTATCCATAGATGACAAAGTTACAGGCCGGACAGGAAATCTCAAAATGACTGAAATTGTTGTCAAACAAAGTTAAACTGTGACCTTCACCTTCGAACAGGGAGTCTGGGTATTAAGTGCAAAACGTCATGTTATGTTGATTATTTGTAGCAAGTATTTATAAAATCCATCTATGCATGACAAGTCACTGGCCGAACATGAAATGTCAGACTCAAAGTGTTGTCAAATAAACTCAGTGTAACCTTGACCTTTGAGGTACACATGTGGGTCTTACGCGTGACACATCATGTCATGCTGATGAATTAAGCCAAGTGTTTTTAACATTTATCCATAGGTGACAAAGTTACAGACCGGACACAAAATCTCAATCAGACTGAAAGTGTCATCAAACAAAGTTAAATTGTGACCTTGACCTTTAAAGCGGGAGTCTGGGTATTAATTGCAACATGTCGCCATGTTATGTAGACCAATTGCAGCAAGTATTTATAAAATCCGTCCATGCACGACAATGTTACTGGCTAAACACGAAATCTCACACAGACTCAAAGTGTTGTCAAACAAACTCAAATTGTGACCTTGATCTTTGAGGAACGGGTGTTGGTCTTATTGGCTACACGTCGTCATGTTATGTTGATCATTTGTAGCAAGTATCATTAAAATTCATCTATGCATGACAATGTTATAGACCGGACACGAAATCTCACACAAGACTCAAGGTGTTGTCAAACAACCTCAAATTGTGACCTAGACCTTTGAGGTACAGGTGACGGTCTTACTTGCGACACGTTGTCATGTTATGCTAATCATTTGTAGCAAGTATCAATAAAGTTCATCTATGCATGACAAAGTTACAGGCCGGACACGAAATCTCACACAGACTCAAAATTTTGTCAAACAAATTCAAATTGTGACCTTGACCTTTGAGGTAGGGTGTTGGTCTTACTCGCGACACATCTGCATGTTATGTTGATCATTGATAGCTAGTATCAACAAAATCCATCAATGCATGACAAAGTTAAAGGCCAAACACTAAAAACCGGGCGGAAGGACTGACGGACAGACGGACGGACGGACACTGCGATTACTATAGCCTATGCCACCTCAAAAATGTTTTTGGGGCATAAAAAAACTAGTTAGAGCTTTGGTTCTTGTACAATGTACTTCATCTCAATGTCCCCTGTCATTGTGTGAAGATTCAACAAAATCGTTCTGATAGTTTTGTAGTTATGCTCCGGACAAACGTTTTAAACGGACGGACGCTTGCACGGACGGATGGACGGACAAACGGACGGAGATAAAAATATATTTTAATATAATATATTATATTTATATATTATATTTTAATTAGAAATATGTTACATTAATTTTCAAAAGATCCAAAAACTGAAAACACATGTTTAATCAAATTTAAGAAGTACGGTGTTCTTTGCGTTTAATATGATATCTTTTCTGTAAAAAAGGGACACACCAAAGTATTAATCTAATATTTAATACGTTTCAACACCAAACAAACCACTGTAGACTCATAAAAGAACAAGAAATGTCACTGTTAAGTGACGCATGCCCCCCAAATGGTCTGTGAAAAATAACAATATATGATATATAAAAGGTAGCGATGTATCCATGAATATCAAGAGTGATAGACTGATGTTTCAGACTAGACATACAATTTCATGTTTTTTACATTAAAGCATGACCTTAACCTTTTTGTAACACTGACCTTGACATCCGTTGTAATGGTCTGTGTATTTCAACAGTTAAATGCAGGTATGTGAAACATTATCATGACATGCTGATGCTTGTTTCAAGGTATTTTAAAATCACTAAATGTAAGTTACAGATCAATTGTTGATCAATTGATAAATTGAGCCAAGAGTTTTTGAAATCCATCCATGTAAAAGTTAAAGGACAGACTTGAAATCTCAAACAGATTAAAAGTATTGTCATACATACTCATAGAGTGACCTTGACCTTTGAGGTACGGGTCAAGGTCTTACTTATGACACGTCGTCATGACATCTTGATAAATTGAGCCAAGTTAAAGACAAGTCACAGACCAGACACGCAATATCAAATAAATTGAAAGTGTGTCTTGACCTTTGAGGAAAGTTTCTGGGTCTTACATGCGACACAATTATGTCATGTTGATCAACTGAACCAAGTGTTTTTAAAATTTATCTATAGATGAGAAAGTTACAGACTGGACAAGAAATCTCACACAGAATGAAAGCGTTGTCAAACAAACTCAAAGTGTGACCTTTGAGGTACGCATGTCGATCTTACACGTGACACGTTGTAATGTCATGCTGATGCATTGAGCCATGTGTTTTTGAAATGTATCCATAGGTTACAAAGTTTCAGACCGGACTCGAAATCTCAATCAGACTGAAAGTGTCATCAAGCAAAGCTAAATTGTGACCTTTATCTTTGAAGTAGGATTCTGAGTGTAACGCGCGGCAAATCGACATATTATGTTGATCGTTTGTAGCTAGTATTAACAAAATCCATTTATACATGACCAAGTTACAGGCCAGACACGAAATCTCAAACAGACTGAAAGTGTTGTCAAACAAACTCAAAGTGTGACCTTGACCTTTGAGGTATGGGTATATATCTTATTTGCGACATGTCGTCATGTAATGTTGATCAGTTGATCATTTGTAGCTAGTATTTATAAAATTCATTTATGCATGAAAAAGTTGCAGATCGGACAGGAAATCTCACACAGACTCAGTGTTGTCAAACAAACTCAAATTGTGACCTTGACCTTTGAGGTACAGATGAGGGTCTTACTCGCGACATGTTGTCATATTATGTTGATCATTTGTAGTGCATATATAAGGTCCAGTTTGAATACAGAATATGTGACATATAGAAATTAATAGTTTTTGCAATTTCAAACGGTGCCAAAGTTTACCTTTTTGATATCGGGTTTTCACCTAATGGCAATGATAAGCGACGATCCTGCAATAAAAGATAGCTGTTTAAAGTTGTTTCTGAGATCGGCAATCGTAGATAAACATCGAAATGTAGACCCAGCTCTGCAATCGAAGGTTAACATTGAACAGATGTTCTGCCGTATATCTAAATATATATACTTCAAATTAGAGACCAACATTGACACATATACTTCAAATGAACCCTACACGACCAAAAAACATTTAATACAAATTAATAATCACTTACTAATGAATATGAAAATATAACATGTTAGGATTACAGACCTAAAATCACATCTAAATTCAGTTTATGTATATTTTAAATACTTATCTACAATTGCAGATATGGGTCGATATTCAATTTTAATTTATTTCAGATAAAAGCAATAACGTACACAAAACTCATCTAAATATGGCAAGTATTTTATTCCATAATACAATCAGCAAACAATAAAAAAGCAATAACGTACACAAAAATCATCTAAATATGGTAAGTACTTTTTTTCCATAATACAATCAGCAAGGAATAAAACAATGTGTTTTTGTTGGGTTTTTTAAAACTTTTTCAGAATAATCATTTGAGAAATGAATTTTTCTTTCAATTACTTAGAATGTGAAATTTTCTCTCGCATTCTATAGACAAAATGCATATACTGACAATCCGATAAATCACATGCATAAAATGCCAACAAACTCACTATATCATACTCTGATACTCTGGAATGTGATTCGATAAATGCACATATGTATAACTATATTATACTCGATTTATCATACATAGGATTTATACAAGACAAATGATGATAGGTTTTTAAACTTAATTCGACAAAGATTCAAATTTAACTTTTATAAAATTTCAGCTTAGTAAACTGTTAAAACAAATACCTTAGTCAAATAAGAGTGCTTCTTATTGAAGTCCTTTTCATTTTTCAGTCGTGCATGTTGCTTTCGTAGTTTTTCTTCTTCTTTTGACCTTAAGAGGAGAGGTAAAATTAACAAGAGGGCCAAGATGGCCCTATATCGTTCACCTGACTGACCTTGAGTCTACCAACTTAAGTAGATTATATATTACATGTACATTCAAAATTCCAGAAAAACGAGATGGGCGAGAAGTTGTTTTCTTGAAGATGTAACAGATGCGTAGAGTTCAAACTTGGTAGAGGTTCACCAAAGGTAAATGTCAGTGAAATTACATCGAAATCAGGTCAGTAGATTCTGAAAAGAAAGCTTGTTAAAGTTTTTACTATAATTGCCTACATAGTAAACTAACACTTCATTGTGGCAATCATGTTTTTTAACAAATCACAACGGCTTGAACAAACTTGGTCAAGGGTCACCCAAGGAATATTTCTGAGAAATTGTTTTAAAATCGATCCGGTAGTTTCTGACAAGAAGATTTTTTTAAGTTTTTACTATAGCTTATATAGTAAACTAACCCCATCCCCTGGCCGCCATGTTTTTAACAAATCACAACGGCTTGAACAAACTTGGTCAAGGGTCACCCAAGTAATATTTCTGGGAAATTGTTTTAAAATCGATCCGGTAGTTTCTGACAAGAAGTTTTTTTAAGTTTTTTACAATAGCTTATATAGTAAAATAACCCCACCCACTGGCCGCCATGTTTTTGACGAATCGCTATGGTTTGAACAAACATGGTGAAGGTTCCTCTAAGGAACATTTCTGTGAAATCATTTTAAAATCGAGCCAGTAGTTTGCTGACAAGAAGATTTTAACAGTTTTTACTTATTAAACTTGCTCCACCCCTGGCGGCCATGTTTTTTGACATATCGAAATGGCTTGAACAAACTTGGTAGAGAATCGACCAAGAAACATTTCCTTGAAATTATTTTTAAATCGAGTCAGTTGTTTCTGACATGAAGAATTTTTAAGTTTTAACAATAGCTTATATAGTAAACTAACCCCACCCACTGGCCGCCATATTTTTTGACGAATCACTACGGTTTGAACAAACTTGGTGAAGGGTCCGCAAAGGAACATTTCTGTGAAATTATTTTAAAATTGAGACAGTAATTTCTGACAATAAGATTTTTACAATTTTTACTTATCAAACTTGCCCCACCCCTGGCGGCCATGTTTTTTTACGAATCAAGATGGCTTGAACAAACTTGGTAGAGGGTCACCCAAGGAACATTTCTGTGAAATAATTTTAAAATCGAGCCAGTAGTTTCTGACAAAAAGATTTTAAAGTTTTTACTAATTTTACTTGCCCCGCTCCCTGGCGGCCATGTTTTTTTACGAATCAATATGGCTTGAACAAACTTGGTAGATGATCGCCCAAGGAACATTTCTGTGAAATTATTTTAAAATCGAGCCAGTAGTTTCTGACAAGAAGATTGTTTAAGCTTTTACTAATTAAACTTGCCCCGGCCCCTTGCGGCCATGTTTTGTGACGAATTAAGATGGCTTGAACAAACTTTGTAGAGGGTCACCCAAGGAATATTTCTGTGAAGTTATATCAAAGTTGGCACAGTGGTTTCAGAGGAGAAGTTGTCAGAAACTAAAAGTTAACGACGGACGACAGACGACGGACGACAGACGACGGACACATGGCAATCACAAAAGCTCACCTGTGAGCCTTCGGCTCAGGTGAGCTAACTAAAAATAAAAGTATTTTGGTTTGCTTTTGTTTACCCGTCCATACAAAAAGGGCTCCATTTTTTTATTTGCTATTATTTTGTAAATGAGTAACGGTGCCACGAGCATGTTGGTGTTGCATGTTCCATTTCCTCTCATGAAGAGTTTGCTATTTTTTTCTCTTTTTTTAGTTGCTTTCTGTGCTTCCAAAAGCTATGTCAGATTTCATCGACATGCATGCATTTTTTCACTATTCAATTTTTAAAAAAGGGTATTTGATATAGAAATTCATGAGCATTATCTAAGTTTAAACACGTTTTTTTATGTTTCGAAGAACGAGATGTGATTTCCGAGAGCAGTTCACATATCCGCTTTGATGCACAAAATTTACCATATATGTGAACTGTCCAAAGGATTTTTATCTTATAATACGAAGCAAATGTTAATTATTCTATATATTACATTTCTATACCAACATATATATATATATCGACTGCTTAAGTATAAACAATGTATTTTTTATGAAAAAAAGTTCCTATAATTTGACTAAAAGGAAACCATTTCCACTGTTAGTTATTTCTTTTATTATTTCCGATAATCTCCAAAAAACACGGCCAAAAACTGTTATTCATAATATGAATGTGTTTAAAATATAAGTAAATCGAATTTTTATTGATTAAACAATTTAATAGTTGTTCCATCTTGTATGCAGTTTTATTGTATTTGATTTCTATTTGTTTATCTTTTATCAAAATCAAAATCTTATTTTCTTTATCGAACTTTCATAAAGTGATGGTTTCCGTTCGATTAGACAATCAGAAGTAGTGTAACAAACTGATGACGTCAATATACTTCCGTATGCCAGCAAATGTACAATTTCGTGTACAAGTAAATGTTAAAAACAAAATACAACATGGTTACCAATATGGAATAACAGTGCAGAACAATGGAGAACTACTTATTAAACAGGTTAAACGTTAGTCTCTTTACTGGTAACGTTTTTTTATTGAAAATATGACTGTCGAAACAATGTTTCCGTGTCTACCATAGGCCAGCAGGGCACAAGTCATGGTAAATTGTCCGTCGTTCGTCTGTTAATATTTTTCTTGTAGACACGATAGTACCTTAATTTTTCATTGAATCTTAACCAAATTTCCACAAATGCCTCCGCCACAGGGCTTATAAGCACATTTTCAGCTAAATTTAAAAAAAAATCTCTGAAAGTTCAAGGCTTAGACCTTAGATACTTTACATGTAGCATTGCATTGAATAAAAGATTTTTTGAAGTCGGATCCCTCGGGTCAAATTTGGGGCCACCACAGGGGACACTGTTTTACAGAGTTATATAGGGAAAATGCTGTAGACGTGATAACATCTCGTTTTTCATTGAATCTTAATTAATCTTCCACAGCAGTTATATAACCACAATATCTCGGACGAGTTTTTTAACCAGTGTGATTCGATCACAAATGTCCCCGCTATTGGGTAAAGTTTAAGTAAAATTTTATAAAACATTTTTTTTCTGAAAGTTAAAGACCTAGACCCAAGATATTTTACATGTAGCGATTCGTGTCCTCATGGGACTCTTATGACAATCAAAATAAAGATACACTTTATCTCGTAAGTAAAGAAAAAAGAACTCTGAGAGTATTCCATCGTTATATAAAATACAGTTGCAAAATTTAACGTTTTTACACTAAATGAACATATTCGTATTAAGATTTAAGAATTCTATATTATAATATTCAAGTTAAATTACAATTATTTTATGCCAGTATGCAGTGGGTGGGGGGGGGGGGGGGGGGGGGGGGGGGGGGGGGGGGTCGGCCATTTTTATAGCCGTTATTGGGTCATATTCCCACTTGCAAATAGTATATTTTTTTGCCAAATGAGTGGTTAAAAATTCCCAATTGAAAGCTTCAATAATTGTAAATTGAAATTTACCATAATTCCTTGATAAAATAAACAAAGTTTTCCCCATTCTGAATCGAGTATGACATTTATTATTTAGCCCAGAGAAACAAGTGGACATATTTTTATGAAGTTAAAAATGTATATATTTGATGCAAAAGTTTTCCAAATGCCGCTTAAATTCCCAATTCCAAGGGTATGGAACAACTTCCCAAAATGGTGAAAAAAAAACACGGGTATGCATATCTTATATGTTGAACACAATACAAGAGACCAATTTCAGGCGTATCTGTAAATGTCAGAGGATGCCATTCGAAAAAGGGTCAGTAGAACTAAAAAAGTGCGTAGTGACACTGACTGGTATGACTGGTGAAAGGGAACTCTGTCATCGACTGATACTGATCATTGGTTAGACCATTTTAATTGTAATAAAGGCCTTTATTGTAAACCGCCCTTTTGCGCCCGTCATTGTATTTTCTTTATCAAGACCGTCTGTCAAAACATTGGAACAATTCGACAAAGTTGCTTCCCTTTGAGCACGGAATTTGTGAGCATAAAAAACTGCAGAAATCGTCTTTAAATCGACACATTTGATGTATTAGCAAAACATCTATTATTGGATTGGCTGTGTTCAGCACCGTTAAACAGCAAACGCGTTTGATGCCTGGTTCGCTAATATGGTTGCTAATGTGCTAATATGAGGTTGAGCCAGTATCCAGGAAAATATGTTAGCTAACATTATCAAACGTTTAACCGGTCTATGTGCAGGAAGTCAGTCTATAAGCGCTTGCGCAGAGCAGTTTAAAAGCAGTTTCGTACTCAAACAAGAATGGCAAAATCAGCGCTAATTTATTCGAGGCGGTTTTAGTAGTTTTTGAAACTTCCAACTGGGTATTTTTATCCCTCAATTGGGAAAAAAAGATACTACTTGCGATTGGGAATATGACCGAATAACGGCTATAAAAATTGGCCGAAAAAAACACTGACTCACAATATAACAATACGCAAAATTATATGTGTGTGTGTGTGTGTGTGTGTGTGTGTGTGTGTGAATTGCAATATGCGTGTTGCAATACCAGTGTATAATTACAGCAAGTCACATGGAATCAACTCAAACACGAGTATTAAAGTGCAGCTTCAATTCAAGCATTTATAAAAGTTATAATTACATTTCGGTTCCATTAAACAATTCATCCTCGTGTTGTTGTCGTTCTTTCAAATACCGTTGTTTTTCATTCTCCAATCTCTCATGTCGCATTTTCAGCCCTTCTTCATGGCTTGTCCTTTGGAGTATAAAACAAATCAATATAAGCTGTAATATGTGATCTCCATTGATATTCTTTCTCATTTATGTAGTGAATAAAACATTTTAAAGACAGCCTCGTCATACATATACAGAAAATCCAAATGAAAGAAAGATAACTTACATTGGACGTGTTTAACTTTGTGAAATTTGCAGTGCCAAAATATCATTAGACAAGCTGTTCTTATGTTTTCTGTTCTCTGTTGACAAAGTGAAAGTAGTGTCATCCTTTAAAATGTTTATTTCCTGTGCTCCGATCGAGCATTTTTATGTGGTTCGGGTAGGCAGCTATTTTTGTAAGATTTTGATTTTGCATTTAGACATTTTGAAAAGCTGGACAGAAATCAGGCTGGAAACATCGCTGTAAAAGTTTAAACACAAAACTCACATTTAAAATGATACGTTTAGAATGAATATAATTTGAAAGCATTTTAATTAGCATTTATTTTAACTAATACAATTTTTTACATGTATTTGGACTTACAAATACACCGAAACGTGACAAAACAAAATCGATATTATGATCAGAGTGGAATGGTAAAATTGAAACGAAATCTCAACTTAAGCTATATATATATAGATATATATATTGCTCTCCCGGCCTTACGACCTTCCATTCGTCTGACTCTCTTTTTTTGAAGAACTAAACATGTGACGAAGGTTTATAAATTAATTCTTACTGAAGTAACATGATTCTTGTGATATAAAATTAACTAACAATGTCAGGAATTTATTTTCAAAATATTATTTTGACAATCTTTTCTCGCAAGTAGCAACAACTCGGGGAGTATATATTGGCAATATATTTTGTACAAAAAGTCGTTTGCAAATTTTAAGATTTTGAAACTCTGACATGCTACTTTAAAGACAGACGACATATCACAAATCTTTCAATTTAACCGCCATGCAAGATGTGTTGCCATCAATACTTGTACACTAGTACTTCTCATAAGTATCTCCCTTTGTTAAGTGCGATCTGCTAAGACAAGAGAAAGCATTAAATCTTTATTTTAGCTCTGGGAAGATATAGAAACAGCCCTAACGATTATCTTCAAATCGTGTCCTTGCTATGAACAAAACAGTTTAGTTATAAAACCTGACATTACCTACCTTTATTGAAGTTATATATTTAAACTATCGAGACAAATGGAGGTCATTTATAATTAATACAGAACATTGTCTAGATCTTTCACTTACATGGTTGCCTCTTCCTCCTACCAGTTGATATAGGTGTATTTATTTCTGCATCATGCTGAAACATAATTATATTGTATCCTTTAATTACATGTGCAGAAATATGTAATAAATCACCATTAAAACCAGTCATTTTGTATTATAACAATTTTATTAATTCAACCCGGATATCGTTTTGTAGACTGCTTTTGTTGCATTTTTATCAATACGATCACATGTGGAAGTTGAAATGCGATAGGTCAAATTAAAAGGAGTTTCTTGCATGACAATCATAGCCATAAAAAAATCTTGTTTTTTATTATTTTGTTGTTGCTTTTTGTTTTGTTTGCCGGGCCCGATTAGCTCAATCGGTTGCACGTCTGACTATCAAGCCAGGGATCGTGAGTTCAAATCCCCGCCTGGCAACAGTTACCGTGATGATTGACATACGACATTTTGTCTCATTATCATTCTTCTCTCACCGCTGATTCAAGTGGGGTAGTTTTCAGTAACATGCGAAGATGAGGTGTGCTCAACTGGTTAACCATACAGGATTCCAGGAAACAGTGGTTGAATAATGAGTCAATCATTGTTTTTGAGAGGTGGGTGTACAACTCTCGATCAGTCTGGAGCAAATGCTCGTGTTTACCAAGTGTTCTTAAGTCTAATATTGAAACCCATGTAAACATTCAGTCCATCGTGTTCACTTCACTGGTGCAAGTGTACGGGTTATCAGCAGAGTGGTGTCCTCAAGAGATAAACACATGTCCACGGTTTGAAGTTATGTAAACGGCTGCCACTGTTAACATCATCGTAACTAAATTACTTTTGCGATTGCTTTAGTGAATAATATCAACTGAATCAATGTTAACCCGGAAAAAATATAAACTAGATCTAGATATAGCACAGAAAAACTAAAAAAACTACCATGACAAAAAACTAACCTTATGTTTGCACTTGTGTCGCGATATCTTGGAAACGATGTCTGTGACGTCACTGTAAACACGTCATAAGTTGTTATTGTGACGTCGTAACGGATATGTTTATTTCCAGGCGTCGCCACTAAAATTCGCTCCGGGACTATTGTAAAAAGTATCCGACGCACTGTCCACACTCGAGGGGACTTGAAATGGGAAAGCTTCCTAAATATCATTTAAATAGCTTAATACTTTCGACGTCTAAGTGACTTACAAGTAACACACCATTGTGTTGTAAATCACTGAAGCTCGTAGTTTAGTGATTGTCATTGGAGGGTCATGGATTCTATCCTTCACCACCCCTATGTGCGGTGTCCGTGAGTAAAGACACTTTATCCACATACCTAGGAAGACATCGAGCGTGAGTTGTCAAGTTGTAAGAACTTGTTTTACAATCGAAAATAAATAAGTTTTAAACATGTTAATCAATGTAATGGTACATATCTAATCTATGCAGTAGTGGAGCGCGTGGTCCAGTGGTAGAGCGACGATCCAATGATCGGAGGGTCGTGGGTTCACACAGCTCAACATGTAATTGATGGTGGAGCATTACTTCAGCGCATACCATGGAACCATACTTCAACATTTTCTGGAATTTGTAGTGTTCATATAGATGATGTATCTAGAAAGCTTCATGACCCAGTAGTTGTATTTGATGGATATAAGTCCGGACCATCTACAAAAGATTAAACGAATTTGCGATGTGTGTACAAAAATTTATTTCAAAGACAGTACTCCATTTAAAGGGAAAAAAAGAACATTTTCTCGCAAATTCGGAAAACAAATAGCAATTCATAAAAAATGATCTTTGGGAAACAAAGGTCGTAAAGTAGTATATATGCGGATGCTGATGCCGATTTATTTATTGTACAGACAGCAGTTGCTTGTGCAGAAAAGCGTAACGTGATTTTGAGTGGTGACGACACAGATCTTCTTGGTTGCTGATTTATCATGCTAATATTGGAAGTGACAGTATTTTCTTTCAGTCGGAAAGGAAGCAACAAATTAAAAGTTTGGGATATCAAGCGGAAAAAGGTGTTACTTTGACCTGATACATGTAGATGGTTGCCGTTTGTGCATGCTGTTACAGGTTGTGATACGACATCACGACTATTTGGGGCTGGGAAAGGGCCAGCAGTTAAAAAGCTTATAAAGGACAAACAATTTCAGGAATGCACAGAAACATTTACAAAGACATGTTTACGAGGGGATGTACTAATAGCAGGAGAACGTGCATAAATTATTGTTAATGGCGGGGTTCCACTAGAGGGT